>CM053792.1:74404134-74909134 GCA_028749045.1 Cupressus sempervirens | reverse complement strand
TTAATTCAAAGATCATAATTAAATCAATATACAATAAGAGCTTCACCTTGATAGAAAATAATTCTCTTAACATATTCCAATTCTATTTTCATACAACCAAACATGAAATTAATATATTCTCAATCAAATACCAGGTGAACCAAATGGGTCTGGAATTGGAATAGGCTATTCCCATTCCCAATTCTCATTGCTATTCTCATTCCTAATTCTAATTGTCAATTTCCATGCTAGCAACCAAATAGCCCTAAAAGAAGGGCAAATGAATTTTAAAAACACAATTTGGCTAGTAAATCAAGAAATTGTGTTTTTTTTCCTACCAAGGAGCCATAAATGCTTTGCAAAATGATCAATTTGAGATCTGTCTTGCAAATAGTTAAAGGGAGACTCCACAACTACAATGAAAAACATGATTTGGAATGTTTCCAATTAGGGGAAAATACCCATAATACAAATGTTTACCCAACATCTCCCACCATCAATGGATTCACCATGACTCATCCCTCGCCCTTAGCCACTGTGTCTTCAACATGCACTCCCACGACATGTCACAACCAATTAGAAAGTCTACTTCTTACACAATCTAGTGAATGGGGCTGCCTCCAATTCCATGAACAAACCGCCCTTCAATGTGATAGCTCACCTTCATCACCACCTCCAATTTATATAAGGAGATACAAGTGATGATCATACCTTAGTGTGCAATGGGTACATCATAGTGTTGGAAATATTCAGGATAAGATAGGTTACTGAGAGGGGAGGGGTGAATCAGTAACTTATAAAACTTTTAAACAATTCAGCATTTTAACCATTCATCATTCATTCATCTAATCTACTGCATAAATGAAAGATCAAACATTCATTACACATATACACAAAGATTTGGTGACCTAGAAACCTTCCAAATAGAAAGTAAAACTAGGGTGGGGATGATGCCCACAAAACTTCAATATTGTAGCATAAAGTTGGCTTGTTAAGGCTTACAATGATTACTTCTAGTGATCTTCCCTATTAGGAGCAAGTAGGACTACTAGATCCACCTTGTTAGAGGATTTACAAAAATACAGTGAAGTATGCACTCTATTAGGAGATTTACAAAAAGACTGTTAAATCTACCCTATTAAAGGATTTATAAATTGATTCACCTATTAGGATGAAGCAGTGGATCTACTTACAACTATTTTCTGATAAGATCCTTTTTGCATTGATCACCTAATGTGATAGATATAAATTTTTTACTCCTATGTTGACCTTGTATTTTACTCTACTGCTGATTCACTTTCACTTTTCTCAAAATATAACAATACCTTCTTCACATGCGAACATCACTCTCTTTATATTTTCATACACTCCATACTACAAATGATATCATACATTACATATATACCTTTCCAATATTTACATTTGCAAGGTTGGCCAAAACACAAGTGAACAAAACATTACTGAGTCAGTCCAATAGTAAATAACTCAGGTTCACTGACCTGACTCAGTGACCTTCTGATACTTGGCATCCACTACATTACTCGGCATCATCATGCACTCGGTAGGAGTAGAGGCTCGGTTCATACTAGCCACACAATATTGCTTGGAACTCGGTAACCATTGATGACTCGGTAGATATAGTGTCACTTGGTAGAAACCAACTTCTTTGTTTACCTTGCTTTACTCAGTAAACACTGAGTCCTTTGTTTACCTTTTTCACTCGGTATCCTTTGGAATGCTTGGTGAGAACTGTTTACCTGTTGAACTTATAAGGTAACCACTAAATGCTTAGTATACACTGTAGACTAAGTGATGAGCTAGATAAGCATTCATAATTGAATAAGTGTTTGCACTAATGACAAATATATCATAATTCCAACAATCTCCCCCTTTGGCATTAGTGACAAAAACACTTATGAGCCAAAACTTAGGTGCAAAATTTGACGTATTGATTTACATATATCTCCCCCATACAATATGCATAGAGTATTTACAAATATCTCTATCTTTTCTTTGGTACTCAATCTCCCCCTTTTTGACAATAATGCCAAATTACACAATATGTATTTACATAGAGACACCAAAATGGGAGATAAACTCAGAGTGTACCTTGAGAATAAGAGCCAAAGTCTTATCCCAATTTTCTTGCAAAATTTTGCAGGTGGAGAGTGCTATTTGAACTTCAGCTGAAAGTTCAATCATATGATCTGCAACTGAAAAATTGTTGTCATGGATCAATTCTTTGGAGTAGACAATGTGTTTCTGCATTGTGTCCATGATAGGAAGGATCATATTATGAATGTCAATCAAGGTAGACCTGATCCTTGCTTCCTCTCTCAACAATTCTGCCTGCTTTTTTGACAAAAATTTGATTCTGAGATGATGGGATGAACTTGAATTTGGGTCAAGTTGCAGCATTTGGGCACTGACCTTCATATCCTCATCAATTTTATTCAATTTTTATTTTATCTCCTTGGTGTACTCGGTAACATCACAAAGTTTGGCAAAAAGTGAAGTTACATTATTAAAGAAATTTTCAAGATTGGCCAAAACTGTGGACAATTCTACCTATTTTATTGCAATGTGCTAAGCAATGTGCTCAAGCACCTTATTATCAAATTTCCTTTTAGCCTTTTTAATCAATTTTTCTTGACCAGAGGTGTCCTTATTGAATTTATTTATAGCCTCTTCTAACTAAATCAAAATGTGTTGAATAGAATCTACTTCAACACCTATAACATCTATAATTATATTCTTGGCGTTCTCAATTATTTTGTATTCCTTATCGTGTTCTCAATTATTTTGTATTCCTTATCATTTTCAGACCTTAACTACTTCTGTGTAGCTTTCATCTCTATTAGTTGACATGCAAACCTCATCTCTTCAATCGTAGCATTTTCATAGTCAATCTTTGGAATCACTATCTCTGTGTCTAAGTCAATATCTTCTAGAATTTCCTTTCCATCGATCAAAATTCTTAATGGATACTTTTGTTTGACTTTTGTGATGACTGGTTTGATCTTAGGAATAGACACAATAGTGGAGATGGAAGGACTAGTAGTAAAAACTGGGATAGGACTTGAGGATTGAATGCCAATAGAAGTATTTACCGGATCAAAAATTGAAATACTTCCCAAAAATGATGATACACTTGGTATAGTAGTATCTGAACTAATTAGATTTGAAGTAGATGTAGATAATGCTGAAAAAATTGTAGAACAAGCTAGAACTAACAAAATTGTGGAACTTACTGTTATACTAACTGATGATGATGGAGTTGAGGAGGCTGGCTTGGTACCTGAAGAAGTAGTAGTCAGCTTGGTAGATGAAGTGCTTGGCACCTCTGTTTTAGATAAGTGGAGTTGGGAGGAGGTTGGTGAAGATTAGGCAATTGATGTGACTTTTGTGCTCATAATCTCACTTGCAAAAGCTGTCTCCTTGGTGGATGTAAGAGTTTTTGGTGGAGAGTGAGGAAGGGATGCAATCACTTCTACTGCGATTTTAACTGGATCATCTTCTTCCTCATTTTCTTCTTCCTCCTTGTCTTCCATTAATGCATGCAACTCTCCTGGTGAGATTTTGATGGATGGAGTGCCATCAATATCATCACTTTCATTGCTATCATCATCCTTGATTTCTATTGGGTCTTCACTGGGCTTATGCAGATGATAGATGTTTTTCCACATGTTTGTGGCATCATTTACAACATGCTTAATGTCTTTGATTAAAATCAAACAGGTGTGAAATCTGATCATCATTTTACCTTCATGGTTTTTCATTGCATTCTTTATTTCTGCTCCAGTGAGACTTGGTCAAAGATTCTTCAGAGATTTCTCATATATGTCTTTTACCATTTGGGTGGTTGACTCCCATCTCGGTTGCAATCTCTCTAGTAATTCTTTGGAGATTTGAGAGGCAAGCTGGTCCAGGGAGTATTTCCATTTACCCATCTTGGAGAGTACCAATTCCTCAATCTACATTTTCTTAGCATCTGTTCTTGTTTCAAATTTTAATGCCTTGAAATTTGTGATGCCTGCTCCTTCTTCCAATTGTTTGAGCCTTTCCTCAAATGTGGGTGGAGGCTTGACTAGTATAGGTTCTTGCTTTCCTTTTTTGGTTCTTTTGGTGAATACTGCAGTAGGCTTCTTCTTAGGTTTGGTAATGATTGCTTTACCTTTCTTCTTTGGAGGTTCTTCTTTAGATTCTTGTTCTTCTTTTTCTTCTTCTCCTCCTTCTTCTTCATCATCTTCTTCATCCTCACCTTTTCCTTCTGTTAGCATGAGAGGACCGGTTGCAATTTTCAATTTGGCTATCTTCCTCTTGCCTTTGCTTATGGCTTGTGGTAGCTTGATTTCAAGCCCAATTCTAACCCTTGCTTCATCATAAGTTTCAAAGGCAAGGATGTTAGGAATAGCTGGTTCATTCACCAGTGCCTCAATGATGTCTCTTGCTTCATCAATATTTAATTCATAAGTCAATGATTTTACCCATGCCACTCAGGGTATGACTACCTGAATGTACACTTTATTATAGTCAACCATAAAACATATATCATCTTTATAATCCTCAACAAGCTTAGGAGGAATTCTAAACTGATTATTCATTCTTTCCTTGAAGTTTTCAAAATAGTTATCCATGACTTTGTCAAAATTTTTACCCATATCCACTATAAACTCATTAATATAATATAGAATTGGAATGTCTTTTCTCCATACTACTATTCCTTTTGATGGAAAGAATTTTTGAACATAAAAGAACAAGAAAATTAAAAATGAGCCAAATTTACAAGGGTTATTCTTTGAAGTCCTAATACTTTCCATATTCTTGTTTAATTGTTTCAATAGTAAGCTTGCCAAGTCATATTCTAGATTTTTCTTTACTATCTTAAATGCTAAATCCACAACCTCACATGGTACACTATTCAATTTGCTAGAACTATATAGTTTATATGAAATTACATGAATGCCAAACCTGAGTTCCATGTTAGATATATTGTTAAGCTTCAGTCCTCTTTCATCCCATTCTGCTAGGGTTTTCTTCTGCAACTCATCCCGACCTAGGGTTTTAGTGGTTTTGGCTTTGTTGAGCATAGGCAAACCTGTGATCTTATGAATCATCTTCTTGGTTATCAATATGGGTTGCTCCAACCACAACTAACCATTGTGTACATGGCTCAGAACATATCTCACCCATTTAACTTGGAAATTCCTTAGTAGGTGGGGAATGTGGGTCAAGCCTTTTTCTTCTAAGTGCTTATGCTCAAGTTTTAGGGCTCCATCAACACATAATGATCCTAGGGCATTTTCCATATCTAATGTACCAATTTCTTAAATAGTGCATTTGAAATGAGTGTGAATATCATTAATAAGAAGTACCTTAGGTGGAATTTGCAATTGAGCTCCATGTGGGTCAAGTGATTTAGCAATTACAGGCACTAGTTTGAATTTTGGGGCTTTCCATTTGACTCCTTTCACAATAATTTTAGAACCCCTCTTCGCCTTGCTACTGTTGGTGTTTGTGGATGCCATTGCTACTTGGTGGATGATAAATTCTTCAAACAAATTCTTCGTAGGAAATTCGCTTCAAATTGCTTGGAATCATTGGCGTGCAACTGGAAATCTTTTAGCTCTAAGTATTCTTAAGTCGTGGTTAAAAATGAAATCAAATTCTGCCCTTTTGATGGAAATACTATCATTAATGCTTGGTACGAAGGTGGCTGAGATGACATAGTTCTTGCCAGTCTGTCATTGATTTACTTGGTAAAACCTTGCAACTCGGTGGTAGAATAAAATCTTTGATACTCCCAACCTAGCTCGGTAAGGTCTTTAGCCAACCTTGCTTGGTAGATGCAACACGGTTAATGATAACTTTTTTTTTATCCTTGTATCTGAAATACTGATTTTATCATTTCCACTCTTTCACTTTGGAACTTCTTAAGATATGGCTAGAACATGTAGTTCTTGATTCTTCTTAAATCTAATTGGAAATGATGAAGTCACCCATTTCTTGAGTGACATGACCATCATTTGAACTATCTTGCTCGGTAGATTTAGGAATCCAGTGTTGTCTCATCTGCTTTTGAATGTTATCAGCTTTAGCTTTCTTTTCATCTTTAATTCTTTCAGTATTCATGTAATTCTTGGCTATATGACCAAGTTCAGTACATGTGTAACATCTTATGATTGTATCATTCTTTCTTAGGTGATGTCTTGCACAGTTTATCCCAATGTGTTCATGTTCTCCACTATAGTGACACCTACACCAAGTATTGTAGTCCCAACCAAATATTGCTTTGATAATTTGTTCTGCTGGATTGAATGTTTTTGATTTGCATTCAGATGCCTTGTGATCTTGTTTCTTGCATTTGTGGCATTTTCCTTCAAATTTTGGTTTTTCTTTGCATTCATTAGCTTTTTGACCATGTTGATTGCAATTGAAGCATTTACCATTGAATTTTTTCTTTTCATTACTCCAACATTTTTTTGATGTATGACCTATCTTGCCACAATGATTGCAAGTGGGTCTTTGATTCCTTTGTGCACCTTATTTGGAGGATTCACCTTCTTCCTTGTATCTAAGACCATCTTTACCTTTTTGTCTATGAAGATTCTGCTCATTTTGTTGATTCAATTGATTCATGTCTGTTTGAGATTTCATCATTCTTTCATTGATTTGTCTTTCAGTGATCAAGTCATTTTCCAAACTTTTATTGATTTGTCTTTTAGATCTTAGATCACTTTGTAAGATTGCATTGATTTGTCTTTCAGTGATTAAATCATTTCTCAAACTTTCATTCTCAGATTTTAGATTCATAATTTCTTCATTTGCATTAGATAGTTGACCTACAAGATCTTCATGCTGAAGGGATTGATTATTTCTTGCCTCTAAGTCTTCATTTTCCTTGTTTCTCTATTCCAAAACTTCACATAGTTTGATTGATTGGATATCTTGTTCTCTTTTAAGCTTTCTTACTTCTTCCTCCAAAGAACCATTCTTTGCTAGGAGTTCCTTGATTGCTTCATTAGCTTCATTTGAATTGCTTGATGGTAAAAGGCCTTCAATCTTTTCTTCAACAAAGTGATGATCATAAATTTGTCTTGCAAGTTCCTTCCTTTTTTTTAGAGATTGAGAAAGAAGCTCCTTTGCTTCTTTCAGTTGAGCCATGGCCATTTCCAGATCTAGCTTTTCATTTTCAATAGATTTATCAAGTTTGAATATCTCCATTATCCTTGATCTTTGCTCAAGCTGTCAAGCTTTTTCCTGAGAACCAAAGAGCTCTGATACCAATTGTTGAAAATATTCAAGATAAGATAGGTTATTGAGAGGGGAGGGGTGAATCAGTAACTTATAAAACTTTTAAACAATTCAGCATTTTAACCATTCATCATTCATTCATCCAATCTACTACATAAAAGAAAGATCAAACATTCATTACACATATACAAAGAGATTTAGTGACCCAAAAACCTTCCAAATAGAAAGTAAAACTGGGGTGGGGATGATGCCCACAAAACTTCAATACTGTCGCATAAAGTTGGCTTGTTAAATCTTACAATGATCACTTTTGGTAATCTTCCTTGTTAGGAGCAAGTAGGACTGCTAGATCCACCTTGTTAGAAGATTTACAAACATACAGTGAAGTATGCACTCTGTTAGGAGATTTACAAAAAGACTCTTAAATCTACCCTGTTAAAGGATTTATAAACTGATTCACCTGTTAGGATGAAGTAGTGGATCTGCTTACAAATATTTTCTTATAAGATCCTTTTTGCATTGATCACCTGATGTGATAGATATAACTTTTCTGCTCATATGTTGACTTTGCTGTATTTTACTCTGCTACTGATTCGCTTTCACTTTTCTCAAAATATAGCAATACCTTCTTCGCATGTGAACATCACTCTCTTTATATTTTCATACACTCCATACTACAAATGATATCATACATTACATATATACCTTTCCAATATTTACAATTGCAAGGTCAGCCAAAACACAAGTGAACAAAATATTACTAAGTCGGTCCAATAGTAAATAACTCAGGTTCACTGAACTGACTTGGTGACTTTTTGATACTCGACATCCACTACATTACTCAACATCATCATGCACTTAGTAGGAGTAGAGGCTCAGTTCATACTAGCCACACAACATTGCTTGGAACTCAGTAACCATTGGTGACTCGATAGATATAGTGTCACTCGGTAGAAACTAACTTCTTTGTTTACCTTGCTTTACTCGATAAACACTGAGTCCTTCGTTTACTTTTTTCACTCGATATCTTCTGGAATGCTCGGTGAAAACTATTTACCTGTTGAACTTATAAGGTAACTACTGAATGCTCGATATACATTGTAGACTAAGTGATGAGCTAGATAAGCATTCCAAATTGAATAAGTGTTTGCACTAATGACAAATATATCATAATTCCAACACATAGATGTATAGAACATGAACTAAGTATTTGTCCCATTTTCAATCTATGTCTCATCCTCTCTATGTTTCCTTATCTCTTTACCAATCTATCTCACCATCTATATCTCTTTCTATCTCTTCCTCTCTCTATCTCTTCTTATGTATCTCCCTAAATTTATTTCTATCTTTACCTCTAGACCTCTCTCACTCTCTTTGTATTTATCTATGCATTTCTCTCCCATCCTCTCATTCTATGTTCATCTCTATCTATATCTTGTACCTTCCTCTCCCTATTTCAAAAACTCTCCCTCTTTCCATCCATCCTTCTCTATCACCTCCTTTCATATATCTTTCAATCTCTACAGCATCATATTTTTCCAACCAAACCTCCTCTATCAATATATCTATTTTACTTTATCTCTCCATTCCTCTTTATTCCTAATATATGTCCCCCATTTAGATGATCATATATCTTTATCCTTCTCTTTCACATATATCTTGATCTTTTTCTCCCTCCCTCCATCTATCTCCTTTTTGTTTTTATCCCACACTTAATCTCTCCCTATCTTCATATATTTTCATATATGTACTTATCTATGTTTGATGTTTGTCTATTTATCTCTACCTCCCTTGTCTCCCTACACATCTTATCCTTTTATCTATCTTTTAATCCATCTCATCATCTATATATCTTCACTTATCTCCCGTCTTTCTTATCTTTCAATATTTTCTTCTCTCCCTCCCCCTCTCTATCTTTGTAACTTTTTTTATCTTTATATCTTTGTGTACAATTATGTATCTCTATCTTCTCCCTCTTTCTCCCCCCCTTCTATTCCATATGTTTTTAAATCAATATTAATTTATTTTATCAAATTGAACTTTGAAGGTTAAGTTTTCCTTTTTGTGAAGATATCTTACTATTGTAATATTGGTATCATAGGAGTATTGGCAATGAAATTATTTAGATTCATTTTTTTTCCAATGAAGTGAAGGGAAAAATGGTAACTATTTATAATACCTAATCTATAACCGTAAATATTTTATTATTATTATTATTTTGGAATTCCTATTTTGGCCACTCCACATTTTTTATTTTAAATCTTCCTTCTAGAAGGCGGGGGACACATTTCTTATTTTACATATTCCTTCTACAAGGCAAGGGTGTGCTCCCTCAATGTTTGGGTGTCATATTTGTGATTACTATATTTGAAACCATGACCTCAGTTGGACATTTTATCTTCAAAGGTGCCATTTCTTTTAAATGGAAAGGGATTCCCTGAGGGCCCATTTGGCCATGGGCATAGGAATGGAGAATAGGCATGTAATATTGGGAATAGGAATGGATATTCCAATAACAACTATTTTTTGGAATGAGTATAAGCTCATTTTAGAGGCAAAATAGGAATGTAAAAATCATATTCCAAATTTTTCTATTCCTATTCCATCAACCAAACAGAAAATAGAAATCGTATTCCAATTTTTCTATTTCTATTCCTATTCCATCAACCAAACGGACCCTGAAAGAAGACATGCCAATGACCATTTATTCGAGGAAAAAAATTCATTCCGCACTTGTTTGTAGTGCTATGTTTTACATCCTAGATTAGGATTTTCATATAGCATGAATCTGCAATTTTCAGTACCATCCTTATTGAACTTTGATATCACTACTCTTAGTCACATTTTCTTATTTGGTAATTATCTCTCACCCATTTAAAGTATGGATCTTAAATTTCTCCAAGAATCTGTGTTCTCTATATTTGCTGTTCTCATTTGTAAAATATAGAAAGTAAATTAGTTACCATTTGAATCAATGTCTTAGTTTCTAAATGTTTCTTAATTTTGTCTTTTAATCTTTTCTACTTGAACTCTATTTTTGGTCATTTTTTTGTAATGATTTTTGAATTGAATGTCATTTTCTTTCATAGCATTGACAATGAATTTGCGGATGCTTGCACAACATTCCTCTGTAATGTCATTGAAATAGGACAAATAATCGATCTTTCTACTAATGCATTTCAATCCCTAATTTCCATAAACTCCTACAGAGGGAGTTACGGGCGGGCAGTCGTTGCTAAAGAAATGGGAAGCTATCTGTTGCAGCGCCTCGTCAACTTTGACTGATGGTGAATGCGCAAGTAATTCAGAGGGATCCAACCTTGGGGAACCACCCCATATAATTTGAGCATGAAAGTGTTTTAAAAAGGGGGAAGTGATTGATATGAAAGGGCATGATTTTGAATTGATATCATTTGATTGAGGCAGAAGAATGTGTCCTAGAATGTCTCTAACATTAATTGTAGTTCATTACACGTTGGCACAACTGCTTCAGAGTTTCAAGTGGTATAAAATAATATAACCATAATAGCTATTTATTACTAAAATATTTATTATATTAAAATTAAAATATATACATGCTAGGGGAGAGGACCTAGTAGTTGTGCACCCTAACTTCACGCTTCTCAAAATCCTATGTGGAAATTTCAAATCACTCTCATTTTTTGATAGTAGGTTACTTGGCAAGTCCCCTACTTATAACTAAGGTTTTAGAGCCACATCATCAAATATGATGTCACATCAGTATGTTTTTTGTCAAAGTGTCCAAAACAATGCAAAAAAAAAGTGAGACCAATCATAGTGCATTGGAGACCCCCATACTTGTGCAGCTGATGTGGCATCACACTATTGGTTGTTTTTTGGAAAAAGGGACACTTTTCATTCACTTATGGGTAATCATCATTAACAAGAACAACTTTAAAGTCGCATATATTGGAATCTTGTCAAAAATGTTGGATATTAAATCAACAAGTGTGGGTAATAAGTTAACAACTATTGTTACAACTATTGGAATGCGCTCAAGTGTTGGGTCCTCTCCCCTGTTACAATTTTTTTTACAATATTATTTTAAAATACTAACAAAAAGTACAAGCCACTATGTGGCACTTGTTCATTAGTGCATCACTATATTTATCTCTCTTGCCAAATATTCCTAGGCCTAAGTATCACTATGTGGCAAATCTAAACTATGTTTGACATCCGACCTTATGCTATAATAATTTGTTATTGATGTTTGAATGATATTTATACATTGACTAGTTTTCATCAAATCAAATCACTAACATAGTATTGGTCAAGCAAAATGATCGATTCATCTTCCCTATGCATTTTAGTTTAGGGTTTAGATGTTGCCAAGCCTAAACTAAAATGTAATGAAGAAGAAGACAAGTTTTAAAAAAAAAATCCAAATGTCCAAGGCAATTTCTATTCTATTAATTGTAGTTCCACTTTCTATTATATTAATATTTATCTCTTATTTATTTTTAACACTAGTGATTAATACATATTCATTAAATTTTTATGTTTATAATACATTCAATAATGTATTAATAATATAATTACTATCTTTATTATTATGTATTTATATTGTATTTATTCTAGTATTATTAACTTTTTATTAAATCTTTGTCAAAATCAAGGACATCACCCTTACATAGAAATTCACTTATTGAAGCTTCTATGTCTCTAATCTCTTTGATGGATTTTACTAAATTAGGTTGGTTGAGTGTGTCAACCTCTCAAAAGATTTATCAAGCCACCCATGAAAAGAACCATGAGCCTCCTCTATAAAATATTTGTCTCATACTGCTAGTCTCTCAAAATGAGCCATATATGCATCTATAGACATCCATTGATAAATGATACAATCAATAGGGTTGTAGTGGGCCTAGTTTTGTATTTAACAAGATTTAGTCACATTCCCACTATTTAGCAATAGCTATATCTGATGACACAAGATGACTCAAATGTGCTAAAATTTTATCTCTAAGATTTTGTGATTCAAGCAAATTAAAATTTTAAATGCAAAGAAATAATATTTTTCAGTTAATAGTTTTTTCTATTGGTTTTTGTGACTCGAGCAATGTTCTTTTCCTGACCTATTTCCTTGAAAGAAAACTTGACTCTAATACCAATTTGTTAGAATGACTATGAGAAAAAAATGAAATAAGGGAAGATGTGTTTCTGTCTCAAAGAGAAATAGCGGCCCTATAATATTGAGGAACTTCTAATAATAAATGACAGTTACATGAGCATGATGATTGTAGTTACAAATACATATTTTATGTAGTGACTATTTAGCTAGCATTCCAACAAGAAATTAGTGTGGACAAGCAAAAATCTATATGTGAATTTAACTATGAAATTCAATTCATCAATTAAAGTGACATTAGACTTAACGATTAAGAATCTTAAAAACACAATAGAATTCTTAGACATTGATGGAGGGTCATGGAAACTAGGTTGGAATGCTTGCTAAGCTTAAAATGAATGAGATTCCAAAAAGTTAAAATTTTTGTGGTGACATGTTTGCACAATGATCTTGGTTGGCTACTCCCCATAGAGAAGTATTATCTTGTTAAAACATGCCATATTTTTAAGACCAATATTTATGTGCTTATTATGGTTTGTCTCTCCAAATAAAATTGAGAACAATTGTCTTTACAAAATTTATATTATTTAAAAAGTTCAAAATTAATTATGAAATACCAAAGAGCAATGAGGGGATATTAGAAAATATTTGGGAATAATATATCTATATATAGTAAAAAAATTACTTTGTATTTATTAATGTTCACTTTCTAAAAACTTTGTTTAGAGATATAGAGGGGAGATATATAAAAAGAAAAAGAGGAGATGTGGTAGGATATAGATGGAGAAAGAAATATAAAGAGATGTATAGATAGGGGTAGATAAGGATACAAAGAGGGAGAAGTGCAAAGGGAAGAGTAAGAGAGAGTACAAGGGTAAAAGTACAAAGTTGTGTCACCTTTCAAGATGACTTATCAAAACGACTGAATTTGAGTATTTCTATGAAAAAATCATTTTTTCTCAAACACGTGATCTAATAGATAAATTCATTCTAGCTAAGTTATATATGGTCTCACACTTTTTTAATTGGAAATATCTATTAAATGTATGTTTTATACTAGTTTATATCCAATTACTAAAGAAATAATATTATTTAGAAAACTGACATTTCAATAACTCCTACTATTTTTTATGATATTTTTTTAATAAAATAAAAATATCATTTTATAGAGCTCAAAGTCAAGAATATTCTCATATAGGTTTTATCATTTTTTTATTAGATATAGTATATCATAATTAAAAAATTCTACAAACACATATTTTAAGACTAAAAAAAATGTTGATTTTGAGAAAGAAAAATTATTAAATCATATCAAAAAATTTAAAAATTATATGACGTTCTAGAGAAGAGAGTCCTCTTTCAAAATGTATAATTTTTCTTTTGGTTAGAACAAATTTATTTTGAAAAATGTGGTGGGAGATGAAAACTATTGATTTTGAGTGAGTTAAATTTTGAATCGCTATAAAAGAGAAAATATAGGTCTGAAGTAAATTTTTATTTTTGATTGTTCTATTTGTATGTGTTATCTATAACATTTTCTAAGTTCAAATAGAAATAAGTTTATTTCCATATAGTTTTGTGGTGGGAACTAAACCCCTAATTTTTAATGTTTTTCAGCAACTAAAAAATTGTCTATAAAAATTAGCAAAATATATCATTTATTATTCCAAATAATTATTAAAAATTATAAGCCTAAACTTCAACCATTTCATTAGTTTACTTTATTTTCAAATTCTAAATAATAATACTAGTTTTATGTTATTGAAGGTGAACAATCATACTTTTGTTAGCCTTTTCCTTTACAAAAGGGTGACATAGGTATGTGCTTTTACCCACAAGAGTAATGAGATAGACAGAGATATGGAGATGGAGATTAAGAAGAAGAGGGATTTGGAGGAGGGAAACTAAGATAGAAATAGTTTGATGGATATAGAATGAGAGGATGTGAGAAAAATAGATAAACAAATAGAGATAAATCGACAGGGAGATAGGGAGATGGGGAGATAAAGAGAGGATGAGAGGGAGATAAGAAAATAGACAAATATGTATGGAACATGAACTAAGTATATATATATATTCCCCTATTTTATTATCTCTTCTTTATATCCCCCCTCTCTCTTAATATCGAGCTCTTTCTCTACCCATCTCTCTCTCTCTCTCTCTCTCTCTCTCTCTTTGTATGTGTGATGTGTGTGTGCGCATGCATGCGTGTGTGTATAAAAAACTATTGAAGGACTTGGGTGTCCTTATACTACCAGAATGAGACATTGCTAATGCAATAATTTTTTATGTTATTAGAAGAGAACAGGGACCAAATTTAACATAGAAGAGGAGTTTAGGGAAGCCCTCAAAGGGGTGAAATATAGTGATGATCATAAGGCTGTAGTCATGTGGTCAATTTAGAAAAGGGATAAATCTAGACTTTAGGAAGCTTCAGATGCAAAACATACAAGAGACATGGTAGTATATATAGAGTGGAAAATGTGGATAGTGAGAAGACTGCTCTCATGAATAAAGAGGTGGCTAGTTTTTGTGTGGTGGTAACCGAGAAGGATATCGATAAGCTCCTTGAGCTCAACACTAACTTAGGAAAAATGTTAGAAGCCTATGATGAGAGATGGAGAAAATAAATGAAATGGAGAAGATCATTTCAAATTTACATAAGTATCAAGGAAATAGAAAAGTGGGAGAAGAACCTAGCCATCTTATGATTGCAACCTTCTCTACTCCACCTCCTCCCACTAGGCCTATTGTTGAAATCCCAAGTACACCTTAGTATCAAGCATTCTATACTACAGATGAGCTAAATGAAGAAAAGGCTAAACTCAGGGTAGTGCAAATAGAGGTGCAAATATAATATGAGGATAGGGCTAGAGAAACAATTTTGCCTCTAGTTGATAGAATAAACTTGTCTTTGTTCCATTTATAAATGTCAAGGTTAGAAGATATTTGGAAGGGATTGGAGAACAATGATGTTTCCTTGAGATAAATTTTGAGAAAATGGATCAGTAGAGAAGATAATTTCATTGCCCTATGTTTCACTATCATTGATAAAATTGATGATCAAATTGAGAAAACATATGATCATGAAAGTGACCTACTAGATTTTTATTTTAAAAAAGATATGTTACAAATAAAGATGAGAATATGTTTTTCTAATTATCGTAGTAGGAATTTTGAATTTTTTCCTCATCTATTATAGGGTCTTTATAATATTAAAGATAAAGAGGAATGGGGAAAATTTTGGAAATAACAATAGGAAAAGTAAAATCTAAAAGGGGAAGGGAAGCGAGGGTGGGGGGGGGGGGGCGTGAATAAGTACTTCAAAACTTTAACCATTAAAACATTCACCTCACATCCATCTCACAATTTGCATGTAAAATGAAATACCAAACTAAACATATTCATCGATAGCATGAGATAAGTAAAAATATATGAACCAAGATATTTGGTTACCCAGAAATGCTCTAATGAGAAAGTAAAACTGGGGAGGGGATGACACCCACAAATATTCACTACTATAGTTGTAAAGTGTATCCAATGAAGGTTATGATGTTTGACCATAAACTATGATCTACCATGTGAAAGGTATGCCCTATTAAAGGATTACAAAGACTATTAGGTCTTACCTCATTAAAGGATTTTAACACCATGTTAGAAGTGTGCCTAGTTAAAGGACTTCAACTTACAATGAAGTAAGCACCCTATTAAAGGATTTACAAATGCCTGCCAGGATTACTTGGTTAAGAGATTTTACCAATTCACTTATTAGAATGTCTTAGCCCTGATCCTTTAGTTAGCACCTCTCTACTAGATATCAGATCATCTCTTTCATGATGTATACTTGATCCTCCTGTTTAGATGTATCACTTATATCCTCTCTCTTCTTTTCTATGTTCTCTCTAAATATTTTTTCAATTCATGTCTTTCATAACTCCTTAGTCACCATGAATGCTCTATCTATGCATGCAAACTTCTCTCTTCACTTATAAACTCTTTAGGGTTTTCCATTCTTAAAAAGACTCAGGTGACCTAAGGTTAGGTAGGAATCAAAGATTGTGATTCACCTATTTTAGCTCTTAATTCATCCCTCTATCTGATTGGTTGCATGTACTACATAGGAATTCTCAATATAGATTTGTTCTTATCATCTAGAATCAAAAAATAATCCTTAAGTTGGCTAAAAAATGGTTTACATAGAGTTTGTGCCATTAAAATAACTATATCCAAAACTATTTACTCAACAATTGAAGCCTCTTATGCTTGGCATCCACTATATCTTCAATTTTGTGACACAACCTTTGAATGACTTGATATCCATTGTTCACTCGGCATGTATTAACTTTCTCATCACTAGAATGACTCGGTTAGTGCTTGACACATACTACATTTTTCTTAGCATGCATTATCTAACAACTTATGCTCGGCATACACTACTTACTCAGGATGCACTAAATATTGCTAGGTAATTAATTTAAGTGTATTGTCACTCATATGTCAAAACTACAATGAGATACAAAATCTACCCCTTTGACATGAGTGGAAAAAACATGCTATCATGCATATATAACCTTAACTTATGAGAAAAACTCAGATAATCTATATTCTTTACTTGACTCACATACAAAATTTCAAAATGTTCAATATTTTGCAAAAATGATTACTTATTAGTCATACCTCAAAACTTCATAACTCCCCCTAAGTTGATTTTTATGTGTTGTATCTAGATCTGATACTCTTGTTGAGTAAATTTGGCTTAAACTATTGGCTTACTCTATTTTTGCATATACCCCCGTTTGTGTATTCTCTCTTTTTCTTCAATATTCCCCATTTCTTCAATATCCCCATTTTTTGACACTTATGTCATGGGTAGTACATGAATAGTGTATTTGTCCAAAACTATTTAATGGAACTCCATTATAATCTTAAGTGTTGCATCTCAATTTTTGTACACTACCTCTAGAGATTGAATTTGGACATCTATCTGGACAAAAAGGTCTACTAGGCCTTCATGAGTAGAAAGATGGGAGTCTTTCTTCATCAATGTTTCAGCAAAGGCTAGTTCCTTGTGCAACACCTCCATGTGTGGGGTCAACATGGCTTGAATATCTATCAAGATAGCCCTAATATTTTCATCTTTTGCATGTAATGTATCTAGCTGACCTTAAGTAGATAAAAATCTTTAAAAATGAGTCTAACTTTGACCAAGAGACAACTTAAGAATATTACTTGTTATATTTAAATCTCCTTGTAGTCGATCAATAGCCCTCTGTGCTTCTTGTGCTAAAAAATTCACATAAAAATCTTTGTGCATAGAGAAAATATATTCTCTAACACCTTTTTCACATCTTCCATCTTGGTTGCTAATTCAACCTATCTTAGTGCAATGGCACTAGAAATCTTTTCATCAACCTTTGTTTGAAATCTTTTCTTAGACCATTCTAAAAGTTTAGTGTTTGCATCTAGGTCTGCATCACTGATCTTATACACTATATTCACCAATTTCTCAATAGTAGGTTTATCCTCATTAGGTCTTTGGAGGCTAAATGAATCAAGAAATATTTCTTTGATGTCATGTAGAACTTTTCTTTTCTTGTGCTCCCTTCTGAGTAACTCTTGGTGCTTCTTTCTTGCTAGAGCTTCCTACAATATGCCCACTTCCTCTATGGTGATTGTTGCAAGATCAAACTTTGGAAGTTCAATCACCTCATCTAAGTTGACATCTCCATAAGATTTATCTTATCCAACCTTAGATGTATTAGGACTAGGCATTGATGATTGCAATGGTGTAGCATCTACACTTGGCCTATGAAGAGTTTGACTAGGAATAGGAGATGTAGAGATTGTTAGGATAACCAATGTTGAAATTACTATATGTTACTTTGGTTTTGTAGTCAAAACTAACTCTTCAATCCTATTCTTCTCCTTCTTTGTGTTCCTTTCTTCACCTTGAATTTGTGAGATAGGTGCATAACTGAATTCTTGGCCTATATGGACTTCTATCCCATCTTACTCAACTATCAAAACTACTTGCACTAAAGCATTTGGCACTAATGTGCTAACATATGATGTCATAGTATCCTTCACTTGATGTAGTAGAATTGGCATTGGAAAATGTGTGTCAGTTGTGACACCCTATAATGCTTCTATATGTTTTGTTTCTATAGTAGTAGGGGTCACACTAGATGTGTCAATTTTATTCTTTCCTGATAATGCTTTATCAATATCAATTGTGCTGACTAATACATAATTAGTGCATAATTTAAAAAATAAATTAGAATTAGGTATAATATCCTTTTCAAATCATCCTCTGTCAAAGGATTGATATTCTACATTGTGCTATCAGAAACATCCTTTATCTTGATTATATCTTGTTGATTTACTTGGTCCACATGAAGGGGACTAGCACTTTGTATATGTACCTGAGGTACATCCTAATCTTGCTACCACTCTTCTTCAATTTTAGCCTTTGTATCTACTTCCTTCTCTGTGCCTCCCTCATGTGTATCTTTGATAGATCCATCCGTGGTAATCTCTACTACATCTCAATCATATTTATCCTCATCTACCTTCTTAGGTGCTTGTTCAATTGTCTTTTATGTTTGCAACCATATTGATTAACAGTCTATTCTCCTATTAGATTTTATAATCTTGACTCTTTGATACCCAATTCTTGGAGAGACAAAAGGACATTTACCAATAAATGGGTTAGTGTATGTATTCTATCACCACCCTTTGAAGGACTAGGTACAACTCCCTATGCTTTGCAATGATATCCAATGAATATGTTTTTATGAGATCAAAAGTCTTGACATTATAAGCTCTTAACCTAAGAGAAATAAAGGATAACTAAATTGTTTGCAGGCACAAAAAATTCAGAAAAAATAGATTTGAACAACCTATCACACCTAATGGAATGACTGTAATAGACTATCTTGAGATTCCAGACTCTGACTTCTATTCTAAATGCAATATTAATCATCTAAATACAAAGAAGGATGGAAAAAGAGATGCACATGAAGGAAAATGGAATTTCTTTAACTATCAAACTTGAATGAAATGGAATTCAGCAAGTTGCCAATAGATTCATACACATCTATTATTCAATTCCCAATGAAACTATCTAACATAATATGAAATTAACAAGAGAGAAAGTAGAATCATATATGAAGAAAGTAAATAGAATCACTCCTACTACAAATATCAAAATGAAATGGAATCCATTTTATTATCATAGGATCTCATATAATTTCCCTTCCACTCTTAATATAGAACTAATCTATGCATAGGCAACAAAACATGACAAGAAAATAGGGTAAATGGAATTAAAAACCAATTCACCATCAAGTTTGTTGACCTTTGTATTATCAAATGAGGTTACATTTATAGTTCTCTATTATTTCTTAATTTTGGCAAAGAAAGTCATTTAATAGGAAATAAAAGAAGAATAAAGTATGAAATTATCCAATCTGCATCATAATATGAGCATGTGGTATCTCTTCTACTAACGATTATGAATCCATGGTATTTCTAAAAATATTCAATGAATATTCTTTTGAACATGTGATCTTAGAAAATCTTGTTGAAAGTCATTTATTCTTCATCTTCTATTGTTTCATGCCAAACCCATGCATTTCATATTCCAATGGTCATTGTATTTTCAAATTTTGGCCATTGATCTTAAATTAACAATCATGATTAAAATATTATGACCTTCTTTTATAACATTCTCCATGGGTCCCTCCATCATTTTGTCACTTAGATTATTTTTCTTGCAACTTTACATAACGATATGGTGACAAACGTAGATCCCTTTTCAATCTTACGGTGGTAACCAAATGATGTTAAGTCTCCTTATTTTACGATACGGGTCCAATTTCCAACTAGTCATGTCATGGTAGACAGATGGAAGTAACTCATTTCTTGGAAGCTTTGACATTGATCTAGTGTTGCTTCATGAAATTTGATGGCCCACAAGATACATGCCTTCATGTCACTTTTTCACATAGATGATCAAATGAAAATGTTTTTATGATGACATAAGGACCTTCGTAGATTTTCTTTGATCTAATGGTGTTCATTTAAAGGTTTTAACTCATTGATTTCCCTTTGCAATGTGGGTCCATCTATTCCATGTGTCCATTCATCATTATATAAATTTAGTTATTCTCTATGTAACTCTTGATAGTGACATAATGATGAGCATATATCTATTTTTGATCTAAGGGTCAACAAGATGCAACATTAGATAGTTTATAATTCCAGCTTAAAACATTATCCATTGATCTTGTCTTCATTTGATGGTCGTGAATTATTTCCAAGGTGACTTGACTATTTAACTTGATGATGTCGACATTCAGATGTGTTTTGATTCATAGATTCAATCTCAACTTTGGTCTTCACCACCTTTGATCAGGTTCTTCACCATTTCTACATTTTTTAGTGCTCACTTTGCATCGAATTGAATTGATCTCACTTGTAACTCATTATGACGGTTTGTATATTGTCTTTAAGCCTTAGTACTTGATATTTTCTATTGTCTTTTGTTCTATATGCCTATGATCTCTCCATTCTACTTGCATTTAGCCTTTAATAAAACACTTGATCATAGAGTTAGGGTTTCTTATGAATATAACCGATTCTCTCTCTCTCTATCTCTCTCCTCTCTCTCTCTCTCATCTAGGGTATGTAGAAGCTTACCCTCCCAAATCCTAGCCACCTAGCCTAATTAAATCTATTACATTGTTCTTATATTCCCACATAAGAAACTCAGAGATAAAGATGAGAGAGAAAAACCTAATAGAAACCTAGGTCAGACACAAACATGAAACAATGACACAACCCTAATCCTATAATCTTGAAAATTATAGGAGGCTAAAATCATGGCAATAGTTGGCTCTGATTGGGGTACTAAGCATGTTAGTCCCTAGGCAAAAACCTAGAAATCTATGGTTTCTTAGTAAGTTCGAAAAAAACACACACACCAATAAACTACCTACTTCCTTTATTATAGAAAACACTAAATAGAAAAGATTAGTACCTAGTCCATTAGGTTGCAGAGTCTTAAATAACATAAGAAGATGCTATGCATTTGGGTGGTGTCAAAATAGGGCAACCAACACAAAAGAAAAGAAAACACATAGAAAGTAGGAAAGCAAGGAAAGAAAAGAACACTAAACACACACCTAACCTAACATATTTATAGAGGTAAGATGAATCTCACCTTGAGAACTAGCAGGAGAAGATACTCAAATGAATCCACTTACTAATTGATTGAAGTAGGATCTCCTCCTCCACAATTTATTTTGATCTTTGAGTAGGATCTGAACTTGTAGTAGCAATAATAACATGGCAACTCCACATGTTTCTTTGATTACATGCACTAGCTAGTTGTACATCCATTTAGGTCCAAACAACCGTGCTTGGTCATATACTTCATTATCTCCCTTTTCATGTTTCATGCCATTCTCTTGATGGTCTTCTATTGTGCCAAAGGCATACACCTCTTTTAAGAAAATGAACTCATTCTTGCAGTGGTTTGAATTTCCTTCATGAGTCTAAGAATAGGAAGATGTCACCTCTACCATGGAATCCACTAGTTGATGATTGGTCACCTCATTACTCTAAAAAACTAAATCAATTCCATCCCTTCTCTCTTTTAATGTATGACAAGAGAATCAGAAGTTAATGACCCTTCTTCAAGTTTTAGTTTCATAACTAGGTCATCTTTAGAGGGTTCATCCATTTGGAAGAGTGATAAGAAACCATATAAAATCTCCTCTTCCTCACTATAAGGGAAAATTGTGTCTACTAATGGAATTGATTCTTCTATAAACTGATAGTTGGTTTCAAGACTCTTTTCTTCAATCACATCTTTATCAAGGATAAGAGACTTACCAATAGGTTCATGAAGTTCCTCCTCATGTTGACACAACCATTCTTAATGTTGAACTTCATTCCTTCTTTCTTCAACTAGAATCAGATTTGTAGCTCTTGGTAGATCATAAGTAGAATATTCTAGTGCAAGCAAATGATCATTAGAAGATTCTTTTTTTAGAGGGATCTGATGGAATATTATCACTTTGATTTTTAACATAAGGAATAACATTTTGTCTACCAAAGACTACAATAATATGAGAACTAGAATCAGGTCACATTAATATGGGATCTTCATAATTAGGTGTAGATGCTATATTCAGTTTTAGCTCTTTTTTAATGTCCCTTTTCTAATCCTTCAACTGGTGAAATAGATTGCAAAGGTGGTCCCATATCTTCTTTTCTTTGGGGTCATCTCCTTTATTAAGGCTCTCTACAAGATTTAAAAATATCTTCTAAAATACCTTATCCTTAATTGTATGGAACTCTTCAAGGGTAGGTTCAGGTTTTGTCATTTTCTTGGTGCTCACATTAGGGATATTCACCTGCTCTTTAAACATCTGAAAGCCATAAGGAATAGAGTCAGGTGACTTTACCAAAGTTTTTTCATGCTCAACCATCTATATTTGTTTCAACTTCCTTCTTTCACTTTCTTGTAAGTCTTTGAGTCTTTGGAAATGGGCACATATGTGATTCTAAAACATCTTTGAAATATGATCATCTTTTATGTTGATGTTTTCTCAAGATACATAGGAGATGCTTGCTCTATACTATACAAAAAGCTGATGAAGCACCTTGTCATTTGTGGTTTGAAGTTCTTCAAGAGTAGGAATGAGCTTCATCCTTGCTTGCTTCAACCTCAAATCCTCTGTTTACATGTCTTTCAACTTGTAGAATGTAGAGCACACACATTTTCACAGGGATGTAGAAACATGATCATCTTCAATGCTAATATTATTTTCTGAAATATGGGAGGTGCTTTCTTTATATAGAAGTACAAGCTCTTGTAATAGCTTGTCATTAATATCATTAAGTTCTTAGAGAGTAGGCTTAGGCCTTGGCCTTTTCCCATTCTTTGAATTTGACATGGCCATTAAGTTACACTAGACCTTCTTAGACCAAAGGGAATAGGTCCTATTGGTGTTTTAAAACTACTAAGCAATAAAATGCTTAATACCAAGATGACAGTACTCACACAATCTAAATACTAGCCAATTCTTATTAAAAATTGCATGTGCAAAGCATTTGGGCACAACTTCAACAAAACCAAGGGTGGTTTTCTACTCTTCTGGCTCTGTAAAACCAAGGTGGGTATACCCAGGGATGATTCAAGACTAGGAAAACTGTATGAGGATTATTTTTAGTTTCATTCTGATTCTCATCTCAAATCCTCAAATACATACACAATTCTTGATAACTTGATAAACACATCCCATATAACATATATGGCCAAAAATCTTCTATAGATCTGTAGGTGTTCTCAGCAAAAGTGGCTAACTAAAGCTAAAATATTCCATGCAGACAAGTACTAGCCAACTTTTAAGATCTACAGGAAATAAAAGTAAAAATTGATTTGATGTTGCATTTTGACAACCATTTGTGATACTTTTCTCTTTCAGCTAGATCAAATTTGATCAGTGCCTAATCCATTGGGGTTTAGAGTCTATAGCAAATTCTTAGATCTAATTTGTTGCCTTACAACAAATTTTATCAGCAATTCTTATCAGAATTTATCATTCAAAACCCTTTCCACTACTATAGTAACCTTATCACATTCACCAAAGCTTTTACTTAATCCATTGAATTAACAGCAGTGATAAACATATATATAGCCTAACTGGATTGCATTCAATTGCACAAGCCTTTACTTATACAATATCAAGATAACCAAATAATTTAAAGGAGACAAGATTCAGAAAGAACTGATATGGGGACAGTTCATAATTTGTATTCATTTTCCTTGAAAATTGTATACAATTTACAATAGACTCAGAATGACCTTCAGAAGAAACACAGATCATTCTATATTCATGTATTCTCAAGATCTAATAGAGAAAATAAACCACAAATTTGTTCAAAATAATGGACCAAAGATAGACTAAGTATCACTTAGACAAATAGAATTCGAACCCTTTCTCTAGCCCTGGAATCTCACTTATATAGTGTGAGATGCAATAAGCTTTAGGCTAAGAGAAAATGACACATGTCCTTTACAAGAGGAAGACACAGACATCTGTCAAAAAGAAAATGACTAACAGGAAGTTATGCCAATCACACATTCTCTTGCGGGCTTCTGTCTATCACCTCCTTTCATTGATTTTGCTCCAATGACAATTTTGTCGTATATGTAACTGCTAAGCTTATCCCTGACAAAATCTATTCTGATGATTGCATTCTATCCTTGACCCATGGTTTTGTCAAGATAACTACTTTGTGAAATTCATCTTACTTCCCACTCTTTATTGATCATGCCAGGCTTCAAAAATGATGGAAAAATTACTTAGTGTGCAAACCTTGAATAGGGAGACAATGTGGCTGTCAAATATAACAAAATGGGTAACTTCTGATTCCCAGCCACATCTGATTTCTTAACCACCATTTGACCAAAATTTGCCATCCACTGACACAAAAAAGGTGCACACTAACAAAATGTGAGAATGACCATACCCATGAGTATGAAATCCTCCTCATCTTCCTCAAAAACTATGCACAGGATCCCACACATTTTTGTTACCCTGACATTAGGCTATGATATCTTGAAAATTTGTTTAAAAGATGATGTTAAAGCTGAGAGGGCTATTATCTTACTAGGTTCATTCATTATCCTTCTCAAAACCTTGGTTACTTGACTATGAAATCTTACCATAGCTTCAAAGAGATTAAACTTTAAGAAAATACTCAGGATTACTAGTTTTCCTCTATCAAAAATCCATATACTTCTACACAAGACAAAACATTTCTTTTCTGCAAACTAGTTTGAACTAGTATGCGGGATATTACAATCCTAGGCCCAAGTATTTTTACCTAGTAATCCCTCTGCTATGCACAACCCAAGATCTAATGAATTCTTTAGAACCATCCTTTGATTAAACCATACAAGACTAAATTTTTTTCAAAAACTATGGCATGAGAACTTGGAGTTTTTTGCTCTTCATAACTCTGCAATTTATCTTTGAACCAATCACTTCACACTTGTGCCAGATTTATCTCAATCCTTGCAGTAATTATCTTCGTTTAGAAAAGATTTCAAAATCTTTGTTCGTGCAAGGTGAAACTGGGAAAATCTTGCCTACTATACTTTGTTATTAACTTCACATGCAAAACTTTTCACATCTTATTAATGTGTAGAGTGCCACCACCTTCAGTATTTAAAACTTTGCTATCAATCTTAAAAAATCATATGATCATGGGGTACAGAGAAAGACAACTAGGTGTTGCACTCGACAAGTTGGCCCTCTAATCTAATGAAAATTTCTCACGTACATAGCTCTTTCATTGATGGCATATCTGCTTGGATCCATTAGTGACTGAGGATATGTGTCAACACCTTGCTACTTCACCATAAATAAAGAATGAGCACATTGCCACAGTGAAGAAGCGATAGTCATTGATTCAATCTCGATCTTGCGGATGATATGTTGCTTGTATTACTTAGAAGATAGTGGTGGGCCCTCATTTTCTACCTCGCTATACATATTGTTCAAGCAACTCTTTATGGCGAGACAACGATAGCCATTGATCTAAGATTGAATCAAAGATGGAGAAACTGCACGAGGTACCCTAAGGAATAGTGGCTCCTACACTTGCTATGTCACGAAGACTAAACATCATGCAACTCTTTATAGCAAGATGTCGAGGATCGTAGATTGAAACTTGATCGAATGATTAGGGTCTCTTGAATGCTTTATGAGTGAGGTGTGGGTCTGAGGCATTGATGACGTAGGAAGTTCTGCACTGCTGGCAATCAAAAAATCCTTTACTTTAGTCTTAGTCACCATCTACATCACTTGAGGTCCCATTGAATGTTCGTTTCATGGAGCCTCGCTACTTCACTAACGTCAATATGGAAAAAAATTTTGATAGCGAGATAGTGAGACAATCGAAAAAATCATCATTTCGGTGCCAATTTTTGATTGTCTCCAACTGGGTCCTTTTTCTTGTTCTGACAACATTTGCCAAGTGTCTATGACTACATGATCAGTTAGAAGACAATTTTTTGACTGTCGTGTCTTCATCTTGTGGTCCCTTTTTGTAACTTCCCGACTCTCGCTACCACGCTATACATAAAGAGTCCCCATGTTTTCATAGCAAGTAAATGATAATGGTTGATCTAATTAGATCAGATGGCTAGGAAATTTTAGGAGGAAAAGTAGCTCAGGGGTGCAGAGGATAAAAGACAAAAGAATATTCATCTTATTTGAAAATTCAAAATTTTTGTGCCTAACCATTTAAGAATGGAATGAAACATAGGGTTCTCACAAAATTTTCAAAGGCTAACAAAAGACTGACTTAGCTAGAAACCCATTTATCAATTTATGGAGACAATCTAAAGATTTTATATCTAGGCAAAGGATTTCTATCATTCAAAAATTCAAACCAACAGGTTCTTCATACAAAGTCACCAATTTTCATCCTAGGGAAGACACCTTTAGATTTTTGAGAATGACAAACCAAATAGTGGGCTTAGATTCCAATCCCTAGCAGACTCACCAAAAACTATTGGTTAACAGTTTGTTATCATATTAGATTTTATAATCTTGACTCTTTGGTAACCAATGTTTGGAGAGATAAAAGGATGTTTACCAAAAAATGAGTTAGCGTATGTATTCTATCACTGCCTTTGGAATTGACTACGTACAATTCCCTATGATTTTCAATGATATGAAATGAATATTTTTTATGAGTTTAGAAGACTTGACATTATAAGATCTTAACCTGAGAGTAGTAAAGGATAACCAAATTGTTTGTAGGCATAAAAAATTCAGGAAATATAGATTTGGACAACCTATCACACCCAATGGAATGACTATAATAGACTATCTTGAGATTCCTGACTCTTACTTCTATTCTAAATGCAATTTTAATCATCTAAATGCAAAGAGGATGGAAAAAGAGATGCACATGAAGTAAAATGGAATTGCATTGACTACCAGACTTGAATGAAATGGAATTTAGCAACTTACGAATAGATTCATACACATCTATTCTTCAATTCCCAATGAAACTATCTAACATAATATGAAATGAATAAGAGAGGAAGCAAAATCATCTATGAAAAAGTAAATGGAATCACTCCTACTACAAATATCAAAATGAAATAGAATCCACCTGATTATCACATGATCACATATAATTGTCCTTCCACTCTTAATGTAGAACTAATCTATGCATGGGCAATAAAACATAACAAGAAAATAGGGTAAATGGAATTATAGACCAATTCACCATCAAGTTTTTTGACCTTTCTATTGTCAAATGAGGTTACATTTTTATAGTTCTCTATCATTTCTTAATTTTGGCAGAGCAATAGTCATATAATAGAAAAGAAAATAAGAATAAAATATAAAGTTATCAAATCTGTATCATAATATGAGCACATGGTATCTCTTCTACTAATAATTTTGAATCCATGGTATTTCTAAAAACACCCAATGATTATTCTTCTGAACATGTGATCCCAGAAAATCTTGTAGAAAGTCATTTATTCTTCATCTTCTATTTTTTTGTGCCAAACCCATGCATTTCATATTCCAAAAATCACTACATTTTTAAATTCTAGTCGTCAATCTTAAATTAATGATCATGATTAAAAAATTATGACCTTCCTTTATAACTTCCTCCATGAGTCCCTCTGTCGTTTTGTCACATATATTATTTTACTTGCAACTTTACATAGTGATATGTTGACAACCATAGATCCCTTTATGATCTAAAAATGGTAATAAAATAATGTTAAGTCTCCTTGTTTCATGGTGCAGGTCCACTTTCCAACTAGGCATATCATGGTAGACAAATGATAATAGTTCATTGCTTGGAAGCTCTGACATTGACCTAGTATTGCTTTGTGAAATGTGATTGCCAATAGGACATGTGCCTTCATGTCTCTTTGTCACATAGATTATCAAATGAACATCTTTTTATAATGACATAATGACCTTCATAGATCTTCTTTGATTTGATGGTGTTTATTTAAAGGTTTTAACTCATTGATTTCCCTTTGTAATGTGGGTCTGTTTGTTCCATGTGTCCATTCATTGTTATATCTCTTAGTTATTCTCTATGTAACTCTCCATAGCAACATAATGATGAGAATAGATTTATTTTGATCTGACAGTCAACAAGATGAATCATTAGAGAGGTTAAAATTTCATCTTAAACATTATCCATTGATCTAGTCTTCATCTGATGGTTATGATTTATTTCCAAGGTGACTTGACTATTCAACTTGGTGATGTGGATGTTCATATGTGTTTTTACTCATTTATTCAAGTTCAAATTTGGTCTTCACCACCTTGGACTGGGTTCTTCACCATTTCTACATTTTTCAGTGCTCACTTTGCATTGAATTCAAATGATCTCACTTGTAGCTCATTCTCATGATCTGCATATTGTCTTTAAGCTTTAGTCCTTGATATGTTCTGTTGTCTTTTGCTCTAAATATACATGTGATCTCTCCATTTTTACCTATATTATGCCTTTAATGGAACACTTGATCATAGAGTTAGGGTATCTTCTGAATAGAACTAATTCTCTCTCTCTCTCTCTCTCTCTCTCTCTCTCTCTCTCTCTCTCTCTCTCTTTCTCTCACTCACTAACTCACTCACTCACTCTCTCTCTCTCTCACTCATATCTAGGGTATGCAAAAACTTACTCTCCCAAATCCTAGTCACCTAGCTTGATTGAATCTATTACATTATTCTTGTATTCCCACCTAGGCAACTCAGAGATAAAGATGAGACAAAAAACCCTAATAGGAACTTAGACTATACATAGACATGAAACACTAACACAATCCTAATCCTACAATCTTGAAAAATATAGGGTACTTAAATCATGGCAATAAACCCAGAGATGACTTTTCATATTTGGGTGCTCTGTTTGACAAACTCCTCAATATAAATTTGCAAAAATGTTGAAATATTTGTATTTGGTAGAAAATCTCCCATTTAATTTGTTAATGGCCTTATTCATTGATGACTTTTCTAAATGTTGCATTACTCGAGCTAGAGTAGTCTCCCTTATGTTCCTTTTAGTTGTTAAATTGTATTTCCACCTTCTCTCAACTCTATCATATACACTTTTGGGTAATGAGTTGGCAAGCTCAATAAGTGTGTTCTTGAATGTGGCCATCATATTATACATAGACTCTTCCACCTTATTCTTTTATACCTTTCTAAGTTTGTCACAATCAACATGTATGAAGCTTAATAAATCTGCATTATTCTTAATATTGTCACACAAGTTGTCTAAATTAGAAGAGGGATTGTGGCTTACCACTTGGAATTGACTATTGTTATTTGATTTGGTCTTCTCCTCGCCTGATTCATCTGGAGCTACATACTTTCACCTCTTTGGTTTATCTTGTTGACCCTTGTCTGTAGTAGCAAAAGTTCTTTTGCCTTTGGGTTTGTCATCTTCCTATGTCTTCTTTGTAGTTTCCTTTATGCTAGCCCTTGTTATAGGTACTACTACCTTCTATTGTGTTGGCTTCACAGCCTTCTTTGGTTTCCTGACTATAGGTTCCTTATCTTCCATCTTCTTCTTTTTTATTGGTTTAGGTGCTTCATTCTCTTCTTCTTCCTCAACACCTTCATCATGTTCTACTTATTATTCTTGGTCATCTCCTTGACCTTGCATTAGTGCAAGTGGGTCTTGGGGAGGTTGATCTTCTTCATCATCCTTGTCATCATCATCTTCTTCTTCTTCTCCTCCTTCACCAAATCTTTCTTTAAGCTTGTTTACAATCTTGTTTTTCTTTGTCACCACAGAAGTTATCCTCAAATCTATATGATTCTTGATTTTGCTTCCTCATAATTGACAAATGAGGTTGCACTCTTGTCTACTTCCTCTATAAGTAAAGCTATGATGGTTGTTGATGCCTCAAGAACATTGATTTCATAGGGCAATGGTATCAGCCATCTGACCCTAGGAATAACTACATGCACATATGTATGATCAACATCAACTAGAAAACAAATATCATTATATTATTTCTCTACTAGTTATACTAGTATCCTTGGTCTCTACTTCATAGACTTCTTAAAGTCTCCAAAATAGATTGTCATGACTAACTCAAGGTTGTCCCCAAGTTGCTCTATGAATTATCCGATTTGAACTGCAATAGACCTATTGGCCTTCCAAACAACTTTTTCAAATGAAGGAAATGTATTCAACTAGGGATAACTTTAAGGAACCCCCCCTCCCAAAATTTATAAAATTGTGGCGAATCACATGTCATTTGGGTGAAAAAAAAATTAATAGTGTTGGCAAATTATGCGTCAATCGATGGATATTTGGTGGCAATTTTTTTAATAGTTTAGACAATTTTTATAAAGTAATGGCGATTATAATTTTATTTTTAATAAAATTATTAATATTGATGGTGAATTATGTTTTGAAATATGGATATTGGTTGGTGAATATTTTAATAATTGATACCTTTTTTATAAAAAAATGGCGAAATTATTTTCCAAATAATTGAATTAATTTATTTGTTATGGTGAATGGTTTTTAGAAAGTTATAGTTGGTATGGCTATTTTCAAAAGATGGGAAATAAGTAGCCTAACCTAACATACCAACTTACATAAATTATTGGCAAGTGACAAGTGATGGTTTAAAGATGTGGTTGTTTGATCGTACATTATGGAAGCATAATCTTTGCCACTACCACTATAATTATGTTAAATGTATTATTTGAGAATTCAGACCATCTAATGATCCAAGATCAATGGCTGAGGTTTAATTTCAGCCAAGATTTCTTGAAGGAAGAAGAATTGTCAAGGTAGTCATCGAAATGTTGACATGTATCAAGGTAAGTTGTCTATGGAGTACAGTGTACCCAGAAAGAATTAAATGCCATGTCAGTGATAGAGACATTCTCTCGCTAGTATGCTACCACTAACCACACACCACTTCCCAAATTGTATAGCCGATTTCTAACAATTTTTTATCGACAGTTACTAATACCATTGTAGTTTAGTTTATCTATAACTATATATAATAAGCTGAAAGATATCTTATTATTATTACCAATACAAAATGAACAAAGCTCAGATGATTGAAATGATAAACATTAATTACATGTAGATTATAGACAAAAATTAAAAATTAAAAATGAACAAACCTCAGGTTATTGAAATGATAAACATTAATTATATATAGAATATTAATTACATGATTCAGACTATCGTTCGATGATAACATATCAATGGTTGAAGGTTTATTTCGGGACCAAACATTTGGAATGAAGCCTCAACCTTGTTCAAGTGTTCAGAATGGTGACACATTTTTGTCCAACGTGTATCACTTAAGTTGCAGGAGATAGTATATTGATGTCTTGTCACTATTAATTACAATTTACAATTGGCCTTTTCCATCAGCTAAGTGGCTTCACATGCATTATAGGACATGCCACAGTCCACTAGTAGTAGTACTATTAGTCTTAATTACAATTGGCCTTTTCGGCACGTACTTGCAATTATGTTCAAGATTTGAGAATATTTGCTAATTTAATGTAATTGAATTGGCAGTCAGATGGACAAATATTTAAGAAAAATTTCTCAATGGCTAAGCTTATTTAGGAAAAAAATAAATAATCCCCGGCACCCTGCCCACCAAGCTTATTTATAGGCAATTGAGCTACTTCTTTCATCATTTCTCATCTCATTTTTGGTAGTCGATAGGTCTGGTTTATTTGGTGTTAGTCTATTAGAACTTATAGTTTGAACTTTGCAGTAAAGATGGACAACCCTATTTTCTTGAGATGCACTTTGGAAGAGGAGTAGAAGGCCTTTCTAGGTCGCATTCCTAAGGAAAACCTCTTATCAATTTGCAATGAGTTTGTTCCATGCTCTGGTGTGAAGTTTTTTATTGCTACTATCAAAATGGTTCTGAGGCATAAGTTTTTGGAGAATGAGAATTGGTATCGTGTCAATATTGACATTACATCACAATTTCTAGCCTCCTTGCTTGACCTTGGAGAAGCAAGGGCCAAAATTGTGCTGTTCCGAAGGAAGATTTTTAAAGTAGTATATTTGGGCAATGACATTGAAATTATCGCTCATGCAATTTTAGGAGTGGGGATCCCTTAGGTAGGTGAAGTCCAAAAGCTTTTGGAACCTGGCCAGAATGTGGTCCTATAATCATTTTTACTGGGCTTGACTACTAGGCAGTTGAAGCACCATAGGAAATGGGCAAGAATTGGGTTAAATTTTCTTTGAAAATAGTTTTTCCTAGATGAAGTGGAAGATGCCAACCACTGGCTACAAGAATTCACAACCATAGTTGATTTTGGTAGTTTCTACGATGAATAGTGCAGTAGTACTAGAGTCTAGAGTTTTCTCCTAATTTTGTAAATTTATAAATTTCAAGAAATATCAATGAAATTTTTGGAGTTTTACGTTCATATAAAATTGTATTTCATTGTTTTAACTTCTTATGCAACATTGCAATATTTTGCATTTTTGAATTTTCTATTGAATTTTTTTATAAAAGCCTATGTGAATATAAAATATTATTTATAATGATAATCACTAATACATTTCCCCTAGAAACAAGGTTGCAAAACAACGTAGTTCTTACCTCATTATGAAAAAATTATGTAAAACTTGATTGGTTAAAGTTGTTTATTTCAAACACTAGTTTAAAAAGTTCATTGCCTATAGTTCCTATGGTAGGCACTAATAACTAATGTCCAAATAGTAAATTTAAACTACCAAGATTAATTATGTAAATAATTGCATTTCTGCCTTCATTACAATTGTTAGGTAAAATTTTATTATTTTATGTATTTTGTTGCTTGCGTAGAAGATCCATTTTCCACTTTTTTTTAATTTTAAATAAAGTTTTGCCAAAAATAATAATAATAACAACTACAAGAGCTCTTTTGGAGCATGAGTCCTTGCCTATTGTGAAAAGAAAATAAAAATATTATAGCTAAAGATAAATAATATTAGTTAGCAATATAATTTGTGAATATATAATATTAATATTTTAATGCAAATTTTAGATATATATCTGTTTCTTATGAAATATATTTAATTTTAGCTATATAAAAAAATTAATTTAATTTTTATAAATTGACAAATATATTAAATTGTAATTTTGATTTGAGGATTTGAGGCAGACCCATTGACCCATGTTAATTATATGATTAGCACTTATATATTAAATCTTGAAATGATTAATAATATAAATATTAATGTATAGATAATGTCTTAAAAATCTATTAATATTAGTTTTGATTGTATTAGCTAGTTTTTTCCCCAAATATTTAGTTAAAATTAAATAGTAATATTATCTTAAATTACTCTGTATATGCAATTATGCAACTCAGTAGTCTCATGGGGCCACCACACCATTCATGAATCACCATTTCCATTGGATTTTTATAGATCAATGACCGAAGTTGAGTTTCGGGCTGAAAGGAAAAAGAAACCCTGTCATTTCAAATGCATCCTAGAATCATGAAATGTGTCACTAAATTCCTCGGTCGACCAACAAATAACAATGTCATTTCAGTTTGATGATGACATGACACTGACACGTCAGACTCGTGATGTGAGTCATCCTGATACCTGACTAGCTTAGTTAATGGGAGTGGGACCCACGACCCACAGGGCCACCACACCATTCACCGGTGATGTTGGATGTTTATAGATCAATGACCGAAGTTCAGTTTCAGGCTGAAAGGAAAAAGAAACCTTGTCATTTCAAACGTGTCCTGGAATCATGACACGTGTCACTAAACTCCTTGGTCGACCAACAAATAACAATGTCATTTCAATTTGGTGATGATGTGATACTGACACTGTAGACACCTAAAAATCTTTAGAAAATAAAGTATTTTTATTTTCTGAAAAATTCCTGATGACATCATCATTAATTAATTAATTAATTATTTAATTATTTAATTTATTTTTATGCCATTAAATCCCTTTATCTTAATTAAAAATATTTAATTAAGGAATCCCTCCTAAAAATGTTTAAATCTTATTTAAACATTATTTCTTTATTTATTAATTATTTAATTAATAAATTGACCAAAAAACCCAAAATAAATAAAAAATTTATTTTTTGCCCAAAACTTGGCCAATTTCCTTAAGACCACCAACCTCTCCCAAAATCTTCTAATCCTTCTTGAATTTTGATTAAAGGCTAATCCCATCATTTCCTACCCCTAATCCCAACTCAAAATATTTAATTAAGATTAAATATTAATCCTCATGTTTACTAAAAAAGTTTTAATAAATATCTCCTCAACCCAAACCCTTGAAATAAATAAAACTTTATTTATTTCCTAAAAATCTAATTTATCCTCATCCTAAGAAGTTCTAGACTCTTCTAGAAAGTCTTCATCCTCATCCTAGGAAATTTTAGACTATTCTAGAAAGTCTTTATCCTCATCCAAAGTCTAGACTCTTCTAGAAGATGTCTTTAAACCTAATCCTTATCCCCTCCTAACCTTGTCACATTCTCTAAACATGGGTTAAGACTTACTAACCCAAGCCAAAGTTAACAAATATCTCCTCCTTCACCCACCCTCATTAAATGCCATCCACTTGCCTATCCCTAAGCTAATCCTAAACCATCCTAATCCATCCTCTAATCATTTGCACAATCCTAAGCAAGCTTAAAACCCTCCTAACCAAGCCCAAATCGAAATTGCTCTCATCTCCCTCAAAATATCTCAACCATAAAACTTTATGAAGCCCACAAGGTCATAAATGACTCTTCCAAGCCCTTTTATTGCTCTTACAAGCCATTATGAGGGTCTTTATGAAGATTTTATCCCTTGATCCTCCTTTGTTGACTCATCCTTCCCCTTTCCTCCATCCTCTCACCCTGTGACATGTGTCACTCCCTGATTGGCTGTAAGGAAGCACAATCCATGTGCTCTCTTCTCATGCAATCTGAGCCCTCCATGAGCTTTTTCCCATCCTTGCATCTTAGCCCTCAATCCCTCAAGCCTCTTGCCTATAAATAGGATCCTTCTCCTTTGCAAAATAACACAATCCATGAAGTAAAGTCATAATGCCATTTTAGGAAGCCATTTTACATCAAAACCATACACTCACACCCAAATTTCAACTCCATTTGAAGCCCTTTTTGAAGCATAAGCTTGAGCATACATCCTATCTATTTAGACAAAGCCACTCAACAAGAGAGCTTCTCATTGAGAGAGTCCATTAATGGCTCATATTCTCAATTGAGAGTTCATCTTAGTCTATCTTGAAGTTTATGAATTTTGTTTAGTTTGCAGAAGCTTTATTTAAATTTGGTTTCTATCAGGATACTAACATTGCTCATATACAGACACGTTTGACTCGTGATGTGAGTCATCCTAATACCTGACTAGTTTAGTTAATGGGAGTGGGACCCACGACCCACGGGGCCACCACACCATTCATTGGTGTTGTTGGATGTTTATAGATCAATGATCGAAGTTGAGTTTTGGACTGAAAGGAAAAAGAAACCCTGTCATTTCAAACGCATCTCAAAATCATGACACGTGTCATTAAACTCCTCGGTCGACCAACAAATAACAATGTCATTTCAATTTGGTGATGATGTGACACTGACACATTTGACTCATGATGTGAGTCATCCTGATACCTGACTAGCATAGTTAATGGGAGTGGGACCCATGACCCACAGGGTCACCACACCATTCACCGGTGTTGTTGGATGTTTATAGATCAACGATCGAAGTTGAGTTTTGGGCTGAAAGGAAAAAGAAACCCTGTCATTTCAAATGCATCCCAGAATCATGACACATGTGACTACTCAGTTAACACATTGACATAATCACATTCCACTTGCAGTTAACAGTGACATTATGAATGACATTAATACATTATGGTGGGTTAGTTAACACTTAACGCATGTCTAGTAGCTAGTGGTCCACGATTGCACTCACATTTAAACTAAAAGTTTATTGTGTGACAAGTGTGATGACTATAGACTATAGAGTATAGATTGCACAATTTTGGCACGTTAAATTTCTTTAATTTTGTAGTTATTCATTGTCTATAGATTTAGAAATTAGAAAGGGGTTACAATTTACAAAGTTATAGTGCAAAAAAGTTATGGATTCTTAATTTCTAGGTTGAGGATTGTGGTCTGAGGAAAGCAACAAACTACAATCTCTCTGCTCTTTGAAAAAATCAAAACTAAGGGCAACGTGAATGTGAACGGGTAAGTGTAACTACTAAAATCCTGAAAATTTACATCCCGCATTTTAAATTTTTCAAGCCTCTTGATTTACAACTTTACTATTTATATTATATAAAAAAATTTAGTCTGTAAGGTTTTAATTTTGAATCACCCCTATAGGCTTGTAGCTGTGTTTAAATATTTGCCACGATGGGTAAAACAAATACCAAGAATAACATGGGCAAAATAATAGAATTTCACAATATGCTTAAAACACTAGGTTTTAGTGATTTATTCCATGATATACATGATCTTTTTATTCAAGGAAATAAGGGTATAATGGAGATAAGATTTGCACTTGAAAACAAGTGGAACTATCCAAATAGGGCTTCAAAATTTTGTTCATTTAACCCTAGTGTAAATGCAACTACAAATAAAATGCATTGTGGGTAGCTGGGTTGGCACACATGGCGTTACCTCAAGTATTCCCTTGCCCAGAAATTGTTATGCTCTGCGCCAAAAATTATGATGAAAATAAAAAAGCAATTATGAATAAAATTACTCAGGAGGAAATTTTTTCCATAACTGAGAGTGAATTTGCTAGTCTATTGAACCTAGGGTTTCAACAACAACAGTCAAATGTACATATTGACCTGGGAAAGTTGGCAAATGATTATGAAAAAATAGATGCAAAATAGAGAGATTCTTATATCAGAGGAATAACAAGCAATTGTAGTCTGAGTCCAAATCACATGCCTCATGAATTTGAATTTTTTGCAGGACAATATTTCTTTCCTAGCATTTTTTTTGGGATTGGATAGTAACAAACAAGTGGATGCTAGCATTCTTGAAATGCTTTATCATATTCATTTAAAGAAAGAACCAGTAAGATATCATTTTATTGAGCACATTGTTTGTTGCATGCAAGATCAATTACTAATGATTCAAAGAGGTTTAGAGAAGACATTTAGATTCACAACCTACTTGTGCTATCTCCTTCTAGTGAAGCATCGTGCATTATTTGAGGCAAAAAAGCTTTACAGTCAAATTCAAGGCCAAAATCCAATATATGAGTGGGCACCTCAGATAAGGATGATTGATAATAGAAGGAACTACAACAATTTTGTAGACTTCTTTTTGGCGCCAAAATACCATAAAATTACAGGCACTCCAATGCCTAGATTACCTGTTACTTGTAGAAATTGCATTCAATTCAGAAGTGAACTACAATTGGTTGATTGGTACTTAATGGAAGAGTGCATTATGTTAAGGTTTTACAGTTCATGTGTAGAACCCTAAAAACTTCCAATACATGTAATAGAGAGGGTATTTGCATTGGAATATATATGACAAATGGAGAGCACAGATGTACTCTTTCATGGTTAGCAAAAGAAAATGATATTTCCCTCCTTGCCATTCTCCCTTGGAGGGTTTGCATTTGAGAGAAGAGGATTCAAAGTGGCAGAAGCCTTTTTTTTAATTTTTTGATTTAATGTTGACAGTCACTGGCAGTACAATCCACTGAACATAATTGGAGCAAGGCTTAAGGGCATTGGGACTTCTACAAGAAAATATCAACATGAAAGTATGCCTTTGATTGAAAAATTTAAAAACATGGACTCCTGGGAGGAGGTCAAAAAATAGATGGAGAAATATGCCGCTAAAAATAATATGTCAATACAGGAATTATCAGTACAAATAATGGCATTACACAAACATAAAGGAAAAGTGCAGGGCATGACATCGTCCAATTTCTACAAGAAAGTTGATAAACCATCTACAAAACCTATTCCAAAAGAGCTAATGAATGAATGTATAGATGCTGGATGGAGTTGAAGCAAAATTTCTCAATTTTGGGAAATGAGGAAGAATCTCGGTGAGCCAAAGACCTTTGTAGATTGTGATGAGGTTGAAGAGGATACAATGTTTAATGAATTGTGGAATAAGGAGCATCCACCTGAAGCACATCACAGTGATACTGATGATGATTATGATGACCAGGATTCTTTGAATCCCTCATCTAGTACATAAATTCAGAGAGGATTTGATGCATCCACCAAACTTCTATATAGCAAAGGGGCAAAAATTGTAAAAAAAATGAGCTACCAAGGTTCTAGTGGTTTGGGTCCTAGTGGAGAAGGGGTTTGGTTACCACCTCAACCACCAGCTGTAGCACCAAAACATGGTTAAAAACCAGGCCTTTGGCATGGAGATCAATAATCAACTCAGTCAATTTCCTCCACATTGGATTCATCTCAGTTAATTAAATTTGTTCCTGCTTCATTTACAGTTCCACTTCCAAGCACTCAAATTCAATCTGAATCAACTATCACTCTCATAGCTGTAGATATCATGGGTACAACTACAACAAGTGGTCCGAAAAGGAAATTGTATATAGATGCAAAAAAATTTGGTCTCGGAGATCAAGAAAGTGTAAAGAAGCAGAAGGTTATGAAAAGTATTAGTAATACTACTAGTACAACAATGCTAATGGTGACTGTGAGTCCAACAATTGCCCATCCTTAAGGACAAAACCCTCAAAATAGTCCACAAACCCCACTAATGGGTCTAGGTGTTAGTTATCCTCATGATATTGGTGGAAACTCATACATCAGAGCAAGTGCTATTTCTATTTCACCATTCAAACATTCAATTGTCTCACAAAATCTTGATTTTCGTTATAATGAATTTATAACTAACTATGAAAAAACAAAAAACAAGAATAGACAAAATAGTAAGACAATAAAGATGGAAGCAATTGCTGCAGCTCATGATGCAAAACTTACAACCAATAGGTTATTTCCCATATATGACCTAGATAAAGATATGATGGAATTCATGGTTGTTATGCCCCCAACTAGAGATAAAAATCCACCAGAGAGTAAGTTAGATCCATCTAAATTTCAAGTTAGCACCCTCCAAATGGATTTATCCAAAATTAAAAATGTAGACAAGATAAATGTGTCCAAAATGACCAAGCAAGTGGTCTACAGTTCAATGATGAAGTTGGAGAGAGAGAAAGGAAAGCTTCAGGGTACAATAGATAAGTTAAAGGTAGACCTAGAAAATGTAAAGGCAAGTGAGAAAGTAGTAGTAAACAAGTGCAAAGAATTAGAGAAAAGGATAAAAAATGCATCCTATGGCTCTAAAGAAGCAATTGAACAGCAAGAACATATGGATGCAGAATTGTAAACTCTGATGCAAAATTTAGAAAAAATGAAAAAATAACTTCAAGATGTAAACGACTCTTCAACAAAGTTATACAGAAACTTGGAGAATGTTGCAAATGTAAACAATAAGTTAAATAAAGAATTGGAAAATGAGAGGGTAAAAACAAAAGAGTGGGAAGAGAAAGTAAAAGGGTGGGAAAATAAAGTAGAGAAAATAAGAAAACATAGTGAACACCAGTACTCAAAAATGAAAGAAGACCTAAAGAAGGCAAATGATACTATTAAAAAATATGAAAATGACTTGAATGACCATGTAAATAATATAGTAAATCAAATACTTGGGGCAAATAAAGACTTCTGTTGATAGGTTGTGTGATTGGTTCAAACTCTATGAAGCTTTTATAGATGTTTTTGGGAAGCTGAAAGAGCAACTTGAGGAGAGCAAAAGTTTTGGTCAGAGACAGAAAACTGCAAAGCAGATTATGGAAGAAATCAATAGCACTGCTGACAAGAATTTGGCAAGCAAGGGAATTTAGGACCGCATTGGTTCAATAATAAAGGTAACCTCTGTATTTCATAAATGTCAAAACCTAATAGAAGTAGAAGAAGTTCTTTCTTTATTTGGGCCAAAGCTTGCCAAGATGAACAATAAAACAACAAAATTGATATCTCTTGGTTTACCGAGTCCTGGACCTGATTTCTCAACAACGGGTTTTGTTGGACAAGAAGTTTACAAACAAAAGTTGGAGGACCAAATAACCTTTGATTTAGGCAACCTTCCTTAGGACAGAACTCATGAATGCATTGCAAAGGGCATCAAAACATTCACAAATTTGCATGCACTAGTGGAAGGAACATTGCTTGAAACTCACTCTTCCAAGTATGGAATGCTAATGAGAATGTAGGTCATTTACCATAACATCAATTTTTTTCCCTTCCAACCGAAGAAGAATGGAGCATACTACAGAAACTTATAGTCTGTATGTGAAAGTGCTTTTAGTTTCAATCATCTCTATATCTTTACTATATATGAACATCTTTCATATTATCCTACATACTACAGTCTAGACTCTAGAATTGAGTTTAAAGTAACAAGTTTGATCCTTTTTTTTTGAACAAGATCAATGTTGTAGTATTGCAGATGCTATTGCCTATGCTAAAATTGCTAATTTACTAAATCGGCCTGTCAAATGTAGAAATGTACAACTAAAGTTGTAGAGATGTTGTAGACTTGTAGATGTCTTACTGATTTAGATTTTGAGACTTCACATTAGGAAAATCAACCTAAAGCTATTGTTCCTCCCTTGTTTCTATAAAAGGGAATTCAGGGTCATTGGCTTACAAGAATTGTACCATATTAGCTAAATATTGCAAATAAAAACCATTAATAATTAATAATGTGGAATTGAATCTATGATTCTATCTAATTTTCATATTTTCCAATTCAATGTATGTTGAATAAATGAATAAAATAGAAAACAAAATTTCATTCAGGAATTTCAAATTCAAATATGAATAATCATTGATGACATGATATAAACTACACTCTACAGTAATAATACTCTTTGCTCTCAAATTTTAATGATGAAACATAATACATTCTAATTTCTTGCTTTTCTAAAATGAACATTGAATGATAGGATATCATATAGTAGTTAATAAGTTCAAAAAATACCTATTGGTTACCACTGCTAATTTAGCTAAAATTTCCTAAATTTTCCAATTCATCTCTATGTCGTCATCATCATCCAATTCTGGTAGTCCAGTTGCTTCATTGTTCTCTTTATTTTCATTTGTGTCTTCTTCAACTTCAAGTTCACTCTGACCTCCGCTTCTATGACTCCCAATCCCATGGCCAATGCCATTGCCAACTGTACTTGTCCCAATTAGAGCTGCTATAGGAGATTGGTTAATGGTGTTGCCCAGTCCCACCCCTCTTCTTTTGCATCTTTTCTTCTAGATTTCTATTGCTTTTTGATAAGGAAAAGTATTGATATCATACCTAGATGTGTATACCCTCAAGCATGATTCCAAATTCTTGTCTAGTTTGTTTCTTAGCTTTGATTTTAGGAAGCCCAAAGCATTGAAAACTCTCTCATCCTCCACTAAACCCAATATCATGGTTTGACATAGATCAGAAAGCTTGAAGTACTCTAAAATTTCTTCACGCAACAATGTGCTCTGTTTTAGTTCTGTCCAAAGATTTGTTGCCGAGCGCTCTTCATGTGGGTTATGCATTAATTGATATTGATGCTTCATGGTCCTTGCAAAGGTGTCTGATTTTTGTCTAAGAAGACCCTCATCTAATATTTTGTTGATAGTCACTCCATTGAATTCTATAGATTTTCAAAATTCCTTTATCAAAATCAACAACCTTCTACAATAATCTTCCTTATTGTTGAAGGACCAATATTGAGGAAACACAATTGCCATGGCCTCAATCAGTTGATCATATGGGAATTATGATATTATTTTAGAGGAAACTCCATAGGCTATGTCCCTTGCAATAGATGCTATAGACTCGACGATCTTAGTAAACTCTTCCTTTGTAACTCTTGTAGCTCGCTTCTTTGGGGTACTGTAGTACATTGGTGTCTGAAACCCCCTTACACAAACACACAAATCTCCATTTTTGATGATCTTTAAATAATTATTAGGATCATCCAAATTTTTTAGTTTTTACCTTTGATTAAATCTATCATCAAATAAATTTAGGTCAGTACAATAGAGACTATCGAGGGCTCAGCATGACATTTTACGCAACTGAGCATATTCTGCAATATACATGGCATTTTGCTAGGCTTTTTTCATAATTAACCTCATTTCTTCTAGCATGGGAAGAAGAGATGCCAAAGTCAAAAGTTTCTCTATATTGCTTAACCTCTGAAGTAGGTCACCACATCTATGATTTTCTGCATTGTCCCAATTTTCGTACATCAGTCCAATCAAAGATTGATATTCAAAAAATACTCGATGCGCTGGTCCATCCAAAGAGATCCATCTGGTATCAACATCTTTTAGAAGCTTGTTTCCATCGGCAATTCCATCAGCAAAGTGCTGAAATTCCCTAAAATGCTTGGGACTTTGACAAATATATGCATACAACTCTCTTACTAAATCTTCAACCTTTTTTATTGAAGGAAATTTCTTGACAACTCTAAAAGAAAGATTCATCCTATGGGCCATACAGTGAATGACAACAACATATGGTGAACAAGAAGCCTACATCTTTGTGCAAAGACCATTCCTTTGACCTTGCATTACTAAAGCTCCATCTGCTCCAACACAGACCAACTTCTTCACTATTTTCAATTCATCCATAGCTCCATATTTAATTAAATTTCTCTTTACTAACTAAAACAAAGTTTCTACTATCGCATTGTGTCTCAATTTAGCAACAGATAATAGAATATAAACATGCATGCATACCCATCAACGTATTATCTATTGCCATAACTTTGTCTAAGGACAATGCAATAAAGGTTGACTCTTTTATTTTTCTTTGTACATCCTCTATTTCAACTTGCACAATACAACTTGCCCATTCCCATCCACTGTTTATTGACCAATGACTGATAGGATAGTTAGGAACTTTTAGAAAGAATAAAAAACCACTCATTTCTAGATAGTCTATCATTGGATTCCCTCTGCTCAAAATATAGAAAACATTACTTAATTGAACAACTTTTCCATGTTCTTCTACTTCACTTGCTTTTGCAAAAATAGCATTAATAGAACCTTGAACTTCACCAGGATTTGTCTGAAATTTTTGAAACATATAATATTCTTCAGCATTCCTTTTATCTTGACATTGCTCCTTTTTTTTATATCTTACCACTTTTATTTTCTTACCATCTATAGTTGGGGTTTTTTAAATCTTACCAACATGTTTCTCTATGGTGTCTAGTTTAAGCTGCAACCGCTTTTCCTTTTTATACTTCCAACTACAAATTGCACATCTGCATTCTACTGGTGGCTCACCTATAATTGGATTGTCCACAGGCTCAATGAATGGATACTTTCCTACCCAATCAAATTTAAATCTCCTGGCCATCTCCCAGTGATGGTCAATTTTTTCTTTCAATTTTCCTCTCCCTTTCTTGTTACTATTAATTGCACCATCATCATCACCGAATTTGATTTATTTGTCCTAGTATTGGTTATTTACTAGATATTCTTCTTCAAGGTCATATTCATTAGAGATATCATGTTCTACAACTCCATCACTAGATTTACTAGGCTCCCTAATTTGTTGAATGGACTCCTATGTAGGTTGAGATTTTATAGGCTCCTCTGATGATGTACCTTCCTTACTTTGACCAACACTATTGCATCTACCCCTGCCAAAGTATGAAGATATATTTTTGCATTTTGTTGGCCTCTCCTCAACATCTCCACCTTCATTAGTCCTACTCCTCTTCCTATTTAAATTTGACTATGACATCTCCATCAAATTAAGGCTGCAATAATATACTATGGACTCATAGTCATAGTGATTCTGGTTCTCTACTGATCGCAATACTATGAAGAAAGCTCCTTCTTTCAACATGTTTCAATAATGAAACTCATATGTCGTAAATAGACAACTACAAATCAACCGTTTTCATTTTGGCAAATGGACCGACTGTTACATATGATAAGAACTAGTATTTGGTGAAGTCTACGTAATTTCAAATAATCAAGTGGGTGAATAGGGTGGGAATTTGGGACCCTATTTTGTGTGATGCATGGCGAATTGGGTCCTAGGACAAATAAAAATTTCACATAGGAAAATGGGAATTTGGCGAATGATGATCATTGAAAGAGACATTCAATTAATTCCATGGCGAATAAGAGTAAACATTAAAGAGAAATATGGGTGAAGAACCCGACTACCAAACTAAAATTACGTAATAATAGTGGCGAACATTCCGACCACTATATGAGTATTTCATAAAATTTGGGCGAATTGGTCAACTAGTATATAATATTTTTTTTCGCCAATTTCTATAGCCCGATCGGGACATATTCACCAACTGGCGAATAATTGCCTCTAAAAAAATCCCTATATATTCAACACATAAAAGAATATGCAAACTATTCATGAACCAAATTTGCATTGTACACTCTTTGTCTTTCTTATGTTTCCCAATGTTTTTGATAACTATTGAAGTTGTAACTTGACAAGGTCATGATAGTGATCCTTCTTCACTATCTTTTACCCTAAATCCATAGCCATACAAGACATGTTGTTCAATCTATTGGACTAAAAGAACTTTTGAGCAATTATTCTCACCGCAAATACAATTAGGGAATCTAAAATTATGTCTATGGTCATCCCTCTTTTGTTCCATACAACCCCTATATTCTTCTCAATTACCTCCTTAACATCACTTTACATGGTCTTGGGTCTATCTAGGGCAGGGTGCCCTATTACTTGTTGAATGATCCTTTTTGTGATCTTAATAAGGTCATTTTCCAACCATATAAAGTGATCATTTATTATGCTAAGTACTATCTTAATCCATTTTGTTTTGAATACATTTGGAAAATCTAGGGCATGGTTTAACCCTTTTCTCTCTACAATTTTGTTTTCCTCCTTCAACAGTCCATCTACATATAATCTTCCATACAAATCTCTAATTTCCATGTCTCCAATACTTTGAACCTTACAATTGTAGCAACATCTTACATCTTGTATTATCAAAACTTGTGGTGGTATCATCGATAATGCAATAGTAGGGTCTCCCTTGTATGCTATCTCAAGAATAGCTTAGAAGGGTGGTTATTTAATCTCATTTCTTATCAATTAAAAATTCAAAACCTCTTCTCCTTCCTTTTTAGCAATAGCAGAAGAACTAGATGCTGAAGACACCTAAATCTAATTACATCAATAAATAATCATATTTATTTTTCTCCTAGGACATTATTGATTAAATATTTACTATTTAATTAAGTAATCATCATCCCCTAGTTAATTAATTAATTAAATTAACTATAGTCCAATTGATAAAATCAAATGATCACCCAAAATCAATTTATCAATTAAATCCCAATTCATCTATTAAATTGAATAAATCACCAAATCTATTCAATTTAATCCCACACTCTCATTTTATCAAATACAATATTTAATAAAATATCTAAAATCCTAAAAGCCTTCCTAAACCCTATCCTAACTCCTAATCCAACCCATTCACCCATACTAACCTCACTTAACCTCCTAACTAACCCATCCCATCAAAGCCAAATCACTCATCCCCTAACCCCTCTTCTAATCATGTGCACAATCATAAATGTGGGTTAAGACTTGCTAACCCAAGAAAAATTCAACAAACTCAACCACACTCCTTACATCTTCATAAATGACTCTTACACATCTCTTACACCTCTCCCATCCTCTCTTACATCTCTTACATGAATCTTACATACTCAACCACCCTCATCAAGCCTTTCACCAACCCATTTCCTATCCTCTCACATGCATTCTCCTTGTGACACTTGTCACCTCCCCATTGGTGCTAAACAAGAACAATCCTTATGCTCTCTTTTGAGTGCATCCTGACCCTCCCTTACCATCTTATCATCTTGACATCTTGACCCTCCATTCCTCCAACCCTTGGCCTATAAATTGAACCTCCTTCCTTCAGTAAAATTATCCACCTTCCATGCAAATTATAATGCTATTTTGAGAGCTCATAAACTACCAAAATGCCATTATAATTTTGGAATCACTCCATGAATTAATTGTTGAAACTTTGCTTCATTCACTCCATCCATCCATCTAAAGCTTGAGCATATCTTGTGAGCATACACATCTTAAATCCAGGACAAATCTATTTCATCTTGTGTTATACCATTAGGAGTTTACCATTCTTGGTTTGATTCATATTACAACACTAAATTAGATGATACATTTTGGCATGCCTGGTGGGACCCCACATTTGGGTCAATCTAATCAATTTTTGGGTTTTTTGTGTTAACTAACCAAAGTAACCTTATTTGCTTGTGTATTTTTGTGATAAGTTTGCTGATTTTGTTGCAAGTACACATGTCATCCTTTGGAAATTGTGCTCCTGGCCATTTAATCATTTTTCATTTTTGAACACTTAAAAACCAGCTTGTTTTGCAATCCCACAACCCTGGGAACTCAATCCTATGATTGTGGGAACATAGCTATTCACCAATGAAAATGCAAACCCATGATTGTGAGTTCACAATTTATCTCTAACCAATTGTTGCCACGTGTTACAGAATAGTCGAGCATCCTTGCTAGTTCTTCTTCCATGGGAATGCTTGAACCACATACAGGATTGTCAACATTTGCCTATGGGAACGTGACTATTGACCAATAAAACTTTTAAACCTATTACTATCATTGACCTCTCAAACTTGCTAAAGTATTTTTCCTATGGGAATGCTCAAAAATCAACCTACGGGATTGCTTGCTTGTGAGATCGCTCTATTCTTTTTAACCCATGGCCTAAATTTTCTCAGTTTTCACCAATTTTTGTCCCATGTTCCCATAAACCTTTCCCACATTCCCATGCCCATGGGATTGCTGCCTTAACCTATGGGTTCACACTATTAGTAGATTTGCTCAAAATTTTGATAGTTTTCCATGTAGGTGTCTATGCTAAAAAAAATTTGGTAGGTTTTATCATCATAATCACCTTTTAAATGCTTAAAATTGAACAAATCTTGCTTTTAATTTTCATGGAATGAATGATTGAAGATTAAAATTGACCATCGTAATGAACACTTCATTTTAAGGCATTAATGAACATTATGTGCAAACACTTCAAATTTGGGGCTTAAAATAAACTTCATCAAATCTTGAATGCCCTAAATGTTAAAACACTCTTATTCCCTTCTCTTTGAAGATTTGGTGTGCAATTTCCCTTTTGTTGACTTGATTTACTTTTGTTGACAATGTTGTGAAGTTGGAACGAATCTCGTATTTTAAACACATGTGTTTTCAAAAATCATAGAATAAAGCATTAAAGTGTCCAAATAGTAATGAACCCCATGTCTTGCGTGTTTTGAGATTGTGCATTTTCACACATCTTAGACTTCTCTATTTTCATGCAAAGTAAGACCTTTAAAATATATGACGCATGTATCGAAAGTTGTTAGCAAGATCATCTGCAACAACCTAGGAGTGCTTCTACCAAGTTCATCCACCTCTGAGAAGTGCATCCCCTTTGGTGAGAAGCTTAAACTAGTAAAAAGTCTAGTTGGTATATAAATGAGGAGAAAGGTAAACTTTCTCACTCTATCTATTAAGTTTGGGTGGAATGTTTTTGGGGGTAGCCTGAGGTGGCAAAAATTTCCCATGATTTTAGCATGTCTAGAATAGATTCTTAAGTGGATCACATCTACTAATAACCATTTAAGAGACTCCACAGACCCATTTACAACCTTCTTAGTCAAAATTATCTCACTTTTTCCATGGTATGTTCATTCACGGTGCAGGGGAAACAACATCCCCCAAGATTACTCACCATTGTGCTCCCTTAGTAGAGGCATAAGGCCACTTGGGTTTCATCTCCAAGGGTCATTGTTCCCACAGAAGGGGAACTTCTATTTTCCATACCTTGAAGATTCTTTCATATGTATCCTTTTTTGATGGACTCTTGTATCAACTCACCTCTTCAATTAGAGGGAAATATTTCACTAGAATTAGGAGACACCAAGTTGTGGGCCATTGAATAGCATATTACGATAAAAAAAATTGACCTTAGGGATAAAGTGTGTGTTTGAACTATTTTATGTTGTAATCAAGACCTATGCAAAACATTTGTTGAACATACATGATTTAGTGGTTATTATCAAAATCCTTTTGCTAAAGAGATCAACTATTTGTATTCCTCAAAGTTGCCTTGTCCTTTGAGAAATTATTTTCTCATTAAATCCCCATATTAGACAAGAGAAGTTTTACCTTTGTCATCTCAAACAATAGTTGTTAGCAAGTCCATTCGCAACAACTGCTTGTCTCATTGGTCTTTGTCTCAAAAGTTATATTTGTTCTTTCAAAACACATAAAAAATCACTAAGCAGATCCTAGTTGCAAAACCCTTTTTTGATCCAAAGTCTTGCTCTTTTTCAAAATACTTTTCCACCTACCCTACTTGACCAAAAAGATCACATTTTATCTTTGAAAGACCTCACCTTCCCATAAAAAAATTTGGTTGTTAGAAAGCCCACTTGCAACAACATCTTTTCATCTTGGTTTACCTTTTAGCCATACTTGTTACCTAGAAATCCCCAAACATACCCCACAAAGTCTAGTTACCCACAAACCCTTTGTTCCAAAATCTAAAAGTTTCTCTTTTCAAAATACCTTTTGCTATCAACCTACTTGACTGAAAATGTCACATATTGTCCTTGCCTAGAAGATAGTTAGCACAATTAATCTTGAAGTCCATAGCCTACTATTTTTCAATCAATTTATGTTCCAACCCAAGGTCTAAAGGGTATACTTAGCATAGTCACTACCTCCAAAATGCCATAGTTGTGATCAAATCCCTTGGAAGTATCTCATGTTAGGCCATCCCAAACCTAAGTTCATAAGGCTAAGCTTCCTCAGATACTAGCTTATAAGGAAATCAAAGCAGAGCATAAGAAACACACCCCCAAACCAAGGATTGCAAAATTAGACCAAATTGAGAAAGACAGAGTAGAGGTAGCATTGGAAACTGAATGGGACTACAAAATCCAAAACCTAACCCTTCGACATGGTGTTAATATGAGCCTTATCAACAACTCTACTATTACTCATTCTGATTAGGTCTTCCCTTTTTCCACACACACTTGCACACTTATAGGTTTAGTCTCTCATCTAGGAATTACACTATCCCATACAAATGTTTGAAGTTGGACCATCTCCTCCCATCTTAGGTTGTTGGAAAAGAATACTCCACATGCATTATTAAAATCTCAGCATCTCCCATCATTTCATCACTCACTTAGAAACATTTTGCATCACATCTCTCATAATCTTAAGTATCCTTGAAACACAACATTTTCTAGAAATAGGCTATTATTGGTGTCCCACATCACCTTGAGCCAAAGGTTAGGGTCACATATTTTGCATTACCATCACATTTCCACATTTATATTTTAGAAAACCACAAGTCTCTTGCACTTAGCACCATATTATTTAGACTCCCCTAGTATCATACATATCTAGCATCATCCCTTGCTGCATTGCCATCTTTATAAAAATCATCCTTTCATGCCACCCACCACATGTTTTGGTAGGAACACATAGAAAAAGAGAGATATGGATCCTAGTCATAGTGGTAACACATCTTGAGATCAGCCGTACCCTGTAGTGTCAATGACACCATCAAATCCACCACCACAAATCCTAGAAGAACTAGGATCATCCATAGATATTGAGGCATTCATGAACCAACTAGGGCATGCCACCATCATAAATGCCATCATAGATCAAAACAAGGAAACTATCATGGAAAATTTCTTATGGGATAATGTTGGTGTCTTTAAGTTTGGGATGTATATGAGCAATGTTAGTATGCTAATAGAAACCAAATTTAAATAAAGCTTCGACAAACTAAACAAAATTCATAAACTTCAAGATAGACTAAGATGAGCTCTCAATTGAGAATATGAGCCATTAATGGGCTCTCTCAATGAGAATCTCTCTTTTTGAGTGGCTTTGTCTAAATAGATAGGATGTATGCTCAAGCTTATGCTTCAAAAAGGGCTTCAAATGGAGTTGGAATTTGGGTGTGATTGTATGGCTTTGATGTAAAATGGCTTCTTAAAATGGAATTATCACTTTACTTCATGGATTGTTTTCTTTTGCAAAGGGGAAGGATCCAATTTGTAGGTAAGAGGCTTGAGGGATTGAGGGCTAAGATGCAAGGATGGAGAAAAGCTCATGGAGGGCTCAGATTGCATGAGAGGAGAGCACATGGATTGTGCTTCTTTACAACCAATCAGGAAATGACACATGTCACAAGGTGAGAGGATGGAGGAAAGAGGGAGGATGAGTCAACAAAGGAGGCTCAAGGGATAAAATCTTCATAAAGACCCTCATAATGGCTTGTAAGAGAAATGAAAGGGCTTGGAAGAGTATTTATGGCCTAGTGGGCTTCATAAAGTTTTATGGTTGGGATATTTTGAGGGAGATTATAGGAATTTCAACTTGGGCTTGATTAGGAAGGTTTTAAGCTTGCTTAGGATTGTGCAAATAATTAGATGATGGATTAGGATGGTTTAGGATTAGCTTAGGGATTGGCAAGTGGATGGCATTTAATGAGGGTGGGTGAAGGAGGAGATATTTGTTAACTTTGGCTTGGGTTAGTAAGTCTTAACCCATGTTTAGGGAATGTGACAAGTTTAGGAGGGGATTAGGATTAGGTTTAAAGACATCTTCTAGAAGAGTCTAGACTTTGGATGAGGATAAAGACTTTCTAGAATAGTCTAGAACTTCTTAGGATGAGGATGAAGACTTTCTAGAAGAGTCTAGAACTTCTTAGGATGAGGATGAAGACTTTCTAGAAGAATCTAGAACTTCTTAGGATGAGGATAAATTAGATTTTTAGGAAATAAATAAAGTTTTATTTATTTCAAGGGTTTGGGTTGAGGAGATATTTATTAAAACTTTTTTAATAAACATGAGGATTAATATTTAATCTTAATTAAATATTTTGAGTTGGGATTAGGGGTAGGAAATGATGGGATTAACCTTTAATCAAAATTAAAGAAGGATAAGAATATTTTGGAAGACGTTAGTGGTCTTAAGGAAATTGGCCAAGTTTTGGGCAAAAAATAATTTTTTTATTTATTTTGGGTTTTTTGGTCAATTTATTAATTAAATAATTAATAAATAAGGAAATAATGTTTAAATAAGATTTAAACATTTTTTGGGAGGGATTCCTTAATTAAATATTTTTAATTAAGATAAAGGGATTTAATGGCATAAAAATAAATTAATTAATTAAATAAATAATTAATTAATAAATGATGATGTCATTAGGATTTTTTTCAGAAAATAAAAATACTTTATTTTCTAAAGGATTTAGGTGTCTACATTTTGCCCCTCTTTGATGTGATGCCGCAAGTGGCATGGCATCAAAGATAAGAAAATAAGATGCCCAAGGCTAGAACAGAAGAGGAGAGAATGGACTGCAAGATGCCCCCTCAAGAAGGCAGCGAGGAGAGAAAGCGAGGCTCGACAGCTTCTTAAAAAGTAAAAGAATCTGAGATGAGCAAGGAGACTCAGATTGGCTTAAGAGAAGAGGTTTAGTTAGCTCAAACTCTCACTACGGGAGAATGATAAAGGGAGAATCAGAGGCACAAGAGGAATTAAGCTTAAGATCTCAGGGATTGCAGAGGATGAAGGAGCAGAGCGCTATAAAAAGGAATCCAGGATAGAGAGATGGGTGATGGGATGATAAAGCTGATGCAATAGGATTTCAAAGAGTCAGATTGGTGGAAGATGGGTTTCGGAGATCCCTAGGACTAGGATTGTGGAGCTCGAAAGATGAGGCTTGGTGGATTGATTGGATTGGTGGATCCCTAGGACTAGGATTGTGGATCCCTAAAGCTAAAAGTGCAGATTGATTCAAAGATATACTGATGCATAAGCTGGGGTAGGAGAGATAGATGCTAGATATGGATGGGGGATAATGGAGATGAAAGGAAACCATTGAAGCTTCTTTGAGTAGGGGGATACTTCAAAGAGAAGTATCACCATGTAGTTGAGCACTAGATTTGATATAGGACTGTTGGTTAATTGCCAAGGTTACCAAGAACATCAAGGCCTTTTCACCAACTGTCTAGAGGACTGACGGACTAACTCAAAACAAACACGCAAGGATTACCCTAGCATCACACATGAATCTCAGAGGAAGCAGCATGGAACCGACACTGGGTAACCCACAAGCAAAAAAGAAAAAAAAACAAAAGACCTGATCAAGACCTTATGCTTAGATTGCCCCATTCGCAATATACCATGATATGGAAGATCGTGGCAACCTTGAGGAGGGAACAATGAGATTGCTTGGAAAAGATACTTCAAGACCCAAAAGGGAATATTCCAAATCAAAAGAAAGAGAAAATCTAAAAGAGAACCGTTTTCCAACGAGATGGGTAGGATGAGGTACTAACGGACCAAGATCAAACATGTGGAAAGCTATATCTTGCAAGGATCTATCAGAGAGCACCTAAGCTGATGGATTTGGGATGAGTGATGCATCTGGAAAGCTAAACTAAGAAGGATAACACTTTGGTGATAGGAGATCTAGCTAAAGGATGCATTGGAATAGCTAACCAAGGGTTGTGCGATGTGTGCAAGATGCTGATCAAGGAGGAACTAATTCGAAAGCTAGATAGATACAATGGTACTAAGCTAAAGAGGATGTACAAGCTAACAGACCAAGATATGTTACAAATGTACAAGGTTGTTCAATTGTGGTTTTTGTGAGATGAAAATGTTTTTGAAGGTTGGGATGTCTATAATAGTTGATAGGCGGATAGGTAGATGGTTTGCGAAAAGCTTAAGTGAAAATGGGGTTCTTTGTGTGCATGTAATAGGATACAAACTAGGATACAAGCTTTGGTATATAATACAAGCTGGAATATGATACAAGCTATGATACAAGGGGTGATACAAGATTTACAAGCTAGGGTACAAGATTTACAAGCTAAGATACAAGATTTACAAGTTGTACAGGAGGTATTTACAAGCTTCATTAGATTTTGGATATTTGGTCAGAACACCAAGGGAACAAGCAGGTGTTTTATTGGATTGTGAATGGATGGATGAGGGATAGGATAGTGATAGATAATGGATTAGTCTTAGTACACAAGGCACCTAAATTGCTAGGTTTTCACCAAGGTACCTATCCAAGGCGCTTGAATTGCCTAGTTTTCACCATTGGATGCTTATTTCTCTTTACTATTTTTTTGTATTTTTCAAAAGCTGGGTATACCAAGGATTTTCAAGAATAGAACTTCTTGAGATGAATGATGTTAGTAGGATCATTCAAGAGTTCTCCTTCCAATGTAGATAGCTGATAGGCTCTAGAGTCAAAGGAGGCAGTGACAACATAAGGACCAAGCCAGGTAGGTTCAAACTTGCCTTTCTTTTCTCGATTAGCTTGGACTTTCATATTTTCTTTGAGGACCATGTCACCCAGTTGAAAGTGTCATGGAAGCACCTTCTTGTTGAAATTCCTTTTGAGATGAGTTTGATAGACTGTGAGATGATCATAGGCTTGTTGTCACTTCTCGTCTAAGAGATCTAGTTGGGTGAGTCGAGTTACTCTGTATTCTTCATCTGATATTTTCCCTTGCAAAGATATGCACAAGGAGGGAAGTTCAACCTCTATGGGTAGTACTACTTTGGCACCATAGACTAAGGAGTATGGAGCTGTGCTTGTGGATGTATGGAAGGAATTTTGATAGGCCCATAGGGCTGGATTTATTTGTAGGTGCCAATCGTGGCCGAAATCATTGGCAACTTTCTTTAGGATTTTGAGGAGGGTTTTGTTAGTTGCCTCTATCTGGCCGTTACCTTGTGAGAAATATGGGCTAGAAAAGTGGTGATGGATGCGGAGGGAAGTGCAGAATTCTTCCATGTTGAGATTTTCAAAGTTACCTCCATGATCGGTGAAGATGGTGGATGGGATGCCGAAGTGGCAAACAATGTGGTACAAGATGAACTTGGAGAATTGAACTCCTGTAGTTGAGACTGGGGGGACTACTTCCACCCATTTAGTGAAATAGTCTATAGCTGTTATTATCAATTTATGTCCATCAAATGAGAGAGGTGTGAAAGTTACAACTAGACAAAGGCCCAAACAAGCGAAAGGCCAAGGTGGTGCAATAGGCTGTAGATCTTGTGCTAGAGCGTGCACAAGATTTGCATGCTGCTGACATGTGAGACACTTTTTTGAAAAATTCACAGGAGTCTTCTTCAATGGTAGGCCAATAGTAGCCTTCTCTAAGGATTTGTCACTCGAGGACAATACCACTCGTGTGGGCATCGCAAAGTCTAGAGTGTACTTCTTTTAATGCCATCACAGCCTAATTTTCATCTAAACATCGAGAGAGAGTATCATGATAACCCCAACGATATAGGGTATTAGCTATGATAACATAGTGGGATGATTTTTGGATGAGGTTTTTGCATTGGGTACGTGTGAGGTGAGGGGAGATGATACCATCTTTAAGGTAAGCGTGAATCTCATGGTACCAAGGGGATTGGGGACTAACCAAGATACAAACATAGTTTGAGTCATCAGTCGCATAGGTAGGTGTGAGGAGCTGCTTGACTAAAAACTCATACTGTGTAACCGCTTGGAGAATTTCCAAGAGCGAGCCAATAGTAGCCATAGTGTCTACTACTTTGTTCTATATTCAAGGCACTTGTGTAAACTAAAGCTTTGTAAAATGTTGGGTTATCTGATCAACTAGCTCTTTGTAGGGTAATAGCTTTTCATCTTTGGTTTGATATTCATTTAGGGCTTTCTTGATCATGAGCTGAGAATTGCCAAATATTTGTAATTTTATAGCTATCTTTAATCCTACTATGAGAGCCTCATTTTCAGCTATACTGTTGGTGCTAGGGAATTGTAGCTTGAAGGCTTTTGGAATGTAATCTCCTTGAGGTGTGACCAACAATATTCCTACCCCTGATCCATGAGATGTATATGAGCCATCAAAATAAAGTTTCCATGGGGGCTATTCTTCAATTAGACAAATATGCTCATCTAGAAATTTTGTGATCAAAGGATATGTATCTACTAGAGGCACATCAGCTAGGTGATTTGCTATAGCTTGCCCTTTGATTGCATTTCTATTCACATACTAGATGACGAATTCACTAACGAGCATAACCCATTTGGCCAAACGGCCTGTAAGTGCTATTTTGGAGAGCATATACTTGAGAGGGTCGATCTTGGAGACTAGTTGGATGGTATGACTTAGCATGTAGTGGTGAAGCTTTTGAGTTGAGAAAACAACTGCCAAACAAGCTTTTTCCATAGGAGTATAATTGAGTTCATAACCAACTAGGGTGCTACCAATGTAGTAGATGGCTTTTTCTCTGCCATAGTCATCGAGCTATGCTAGAAGTGCCCCTAGAGCAGTAGGTGTTGCTGATATGAACAAGATCAAGGGACGACTAGGAACTAGTGGAACCAAGATAGGGGGATTGGTGAGATACTGCTTGAGATGATCGAAGTTGCGTTGACATAAAGGATCCCACTTGAAGTTTTCATCCTTCTTTAGTAAGTGTGCAAATGGCATACACTTATTTGCAAGCTAGGAGATGAAGCACCGAATGGATTGAAGCTTTCCCTGAAGAGTGCAAAGCTGTCGTAGTGTCTAGGGAGGAGGCATGTCTAAGATAGCTTTGACCTTCTTGGGGTCAATCTCTATACCTCATTTAGAAACTATAAAGCCTAGAAGCTTGCTAGATGTGACCCTAAAGACACATTTCTTGGGATTCAGCATGAGATGATATTTGGCTAACCTATCAAAGACTTTCTCCATGTCGGCAAGATGATCCATGAAGGTATGATATTTAACCAAGATATCATCCACATAATCCTCCAAAATACTATGGATAAGATCATGGAAAATGGCTATCATAGCTCTTTGATAGGTAGCCCTAGCATTCTTTAGGCCAAAAGGAATCATGTTGTAGCAAAAGGTTCCCCAAGGGGTAGTGAATGTTGTCTTATGTTGATCCTCTTCTGCAATCTTGCTTTGATTATACCCAAAAAATCCATCCATGAGGGACATAATTTCATGTCCAGTTGTAAGATCTACAATCATATCTATGTTGGGCAAGGGAAAATCACCTTTTGGACAAGCTTTGTTAAGATCTATGAAATAAGTGCATGTCACCGGAAGGCTTAGTGATAGGGACCATGTTGGAGATCCACTTTGAGTAGTCGATAGGTCGGATAACCTTAGCAGCTAATATTCTTTCTAATTTAGCTTTGACCAGTAATGCCACCTTGGGGTGCATTTTTCTAAGCTTTTGTCTGACGGGCTTGATCTTTGGATTGACTACAAGATGATGAACTACAAGCTTTGGATCCAGTCCTGGCATGTCTTCATGTGACCATGCAAATTGGCCAATGTTCTCTCTTAAGACCTCAAAGAGGAGGTCAACTTGGTCTGGTGATAGGGATGCAGCAATGTGAACAAGTCTGGGGATCTCTGAAGAATCAATGTTGACTTCTCTAGTATCCTCAATTAGAATAGAAGATACCTTTGGTCAATTATCTTGAGGAGAAAATGCTAAATCCTCATGTTCTACTTGTGATTTTGGATTTTATTGTTGAGGGGTTCTCTTCATTGCCTTAGCTAGTCTCAGATTCACCTTAGTTCTAGTTTTGGGTGTATCGAAACTAGGTTGGGGATTTTCTCCAAAATACCCCTTGGGATCTAGCTTATAGATATAGGTAGAATCTGGCTTTGTTTTCTTGTGAGGAGTTTTGGCTCCCATGAATCTCAGAAGCACTTTCTTTGATGTGAACTCATCAATGTGTATGACACTTGGTTGGTACCAATCTATGAGTTGTGGATGGGCAAGTGGTAGGTCAATGAAATGGATGGATTGTTCTTGGAGAACAAAGTCTTCGAAGAATATTTGGTCTGGGATATCATCGTAGGCTCTCTTTTTAACTTCCTCAGGAATGTCTTCAATTTTGATAAGGTTGTGGCGAATGTTTGAAAAAGTGTGACCATTCTCATTGGTGCCCCCAGTTGTGGGTATGCCAAAGCCAAGACCTGACTTCGATTCCCACTTGTGTGCATCGATGGGACACTGCATGCCTCTTTCTTCTAGTCCTAGACCAACACCTTGATAGTTCAATTTGTTAGTGATGAGCTTATGTTCTTGGGGATATGTTTGGCTGAAGTGATCAAGGCATGCTTAATTTCTTGGAGGTGCATCCTTATGTAACCAATTGTTGATATCTAGAGTGAGATCCTCATGAAGAGGGATTTTCGAGGATACAAAGGTTGTTGGGCCAAACTATTTGTAGAGAGGAGGTGGAATCTCCTTAGCTTTGTGATATGTTGGTCATCCATGGACGTGTGGATCAATTGGGAGTGCCCCAACAAAAAATGCATCTAATAGATTATACTCTCCACAACCTTTGTTATTGATCTTCACGGTAGATAGGGTGGAGGTGAGGATGGTTTCTGGGTCATTACAAGTGTGGGATGAGCTGGTGATGGTTGTGTTGATATCAATTTCAAGGAAATGGTAGAGTGTTTCTTGGATGACTGGCCCAACCTTGATTGGCAGCAAAATAGTTCCTCCTGTGGTTCTTTCCAAGTTGTCATAAGCTTTGATGGTGATAACCTCACTGATGATATCTGCCTCAGTATACCCAGCTTGTTTTATGAATTCTAGGGTGCAAATATTCAAGGCTGATCCATTATCTATCATTACTCTTTTTACGATAAAATTGGATACCATAATGGCTATGCAGAGCGAAAGGGTGTGATCCGACTCGACCACGGGTATGTTGGTGGGTTTAAATGATAGGGCACATGAGGAGGATAGGTGTCCGACAAGATTACAAAAATTAGTAGTGTTGATATCTGAAGGGACACAAGATTCTATGAGAGCACTATCAAGGATGTTTTTGTACATAGGACTAGTGTGGAGAAGGTCTAAAATGGAGATTTGGGCTAGCATGTTCCCAAGGTGTTCCAAGATATTATACTGGCTTTTTGATGGAGCTAATGGTGCTGGTGAAACTGGTGGGTCTGCAATGTTAAATCATGCTCTTCGAGTGGTGACTGCACACTCATTGTTTGGTCCTTGGATATTGATAACATTGATAGAAGGCTCTTTCTCAGATATACAACCTATGAGGCTACCATAATCTATATAGGATAAAGTGTGGTCATTGTTCTTTTGATGCTGTTAGTTTGGCTGGTAGTTGTTGGTGGTGTTGTTGTTGGTTTAGATAGGTGCTTTTCCAGGATTTTGGTTGTTGTGAGGGGGAAAAGCATTTTGATATATTTGTAAGCTTACATTGGGAGAGGTTTGGGCACCAACGGTGATTTCTTTCTGATCGATGAGGTCCTGCACATAATCTTTTAGTTTCATGCATCTGAGGGTGGTGTGACCTTTTACCCTATGAAATTTGTAGTACTCATTGTCTTTGTACCATGCAGCTTTGGATTGGCCTGGGTCAATTTTCTGGGTAGGAGGAAATTTGATGAGGTTTTCCTTAGTAAATTTCTCAAAAATGACATCCAATGGCTCACCAAGGGGTGTATAATTTCTAGGTGTAGGTTGGAACTTGGGCTTTGGTCCTATAGCTACATTGATGGCATTAGCTTGATTGCTAGACCCTTGAAAGTTGGTTCTTGGATTGTGGCCTTGATAGCTTTGGTGATTCTGGTGTTGGTAGTTGATAGTTTGTTGATTGTTTGGTTGATAAGGTGGGTTGGACTGATTTTGGGAAGGACCAACAATATTCACATGTCTCATGTCAGTGATGCTGTCTGTTGCAATGTGCTTATTTTTGTTCCAATACCTAGACTTGTCATTGGAATGTGATTGATTTTGGTTGGCTTCCTTGTAAATCTTGACCACACCATCTTTAATGAGTCCTTGCTCAAGGATCATTCCTTTTTCTTTGATATCTTTGTAGGTCTACAAACAGTTCATGGTCATGTGGTGAGCCAAGCTGGGATGGGCATTATCAATAAACATTTTCACCAAATGGCATTCTGGCAAGGTGCAAGATATGCGGGTGGTAAGGGTTTGCCATCTTTGCAAATATTCAGGAAGGCTTTCTCCACCTTTTTGCTTAGTGTGGACAAGATCAACTCCTGAGAGCTCTGTTTCAACAAGATGGGCATATTGGGCTACAAATGCCTCAGACAATTTAGCAAAGTTTTTAATTGTGCCATATGGGATTCTATAAAACCATTCAAGAGCTGGTCCAACCAAGCTTTTGGGAAAGAGATGCAGAAGGAAGACGTCACCATATGCCACTTCTTGGCAGTGCATGTAAAATTCTTTGATATGTGTGACAAGGTCTCCTTTTCCTTTGAATTTGTCAAACTTGGGTATCTCAAAGTGTTTGGGAAATGGTGTCATGGTAATGGCTCTATCAAATGGGTAAGGACACACATTTTCAAACTTGAAGGTTTTTGGATCATTTCCCTCCTAGATGTTCTTCAAAGCTATCTTCATGGCTTCCCATTCTAAATTAATGGGTGATGGATGGGGTGCACTTAATGTAAGAGTGCCCTGAGGTAGGTATGTGCTAGATGGGGCAATGGAACATGGATGGCTTTAAGGTATGGGCTGGTAGGGATTGTACATGGCTTGGGCAATTGAATGGTGGATGATGGGTTGTTGACATGGAGGAGGCACATATTGCTGCATGTGTCACGAGGCTTGCTGCTGATATGGGATTTGTGATATGGATTGAGGGACATAGGCTGGCTATGGGATAAATGGATTGCTTTGTGGAGGTAAGGTATAAGATGGTTGTGAAGCTTTGAGAAAGGATCAGGGAGCTTGTGGAACTTGACTTGGGATTTGAGGAGTTTGACCAATATATGTGGGTTGTGCCCCCATTTGGGAGGGTATCATGGAAAAGGAGGCCAAGTAATTGGTGGTTGGTGGTGGTGGATTTCCTCCTAGAAGTGGCATAGAAAAATAGTTAGTAATCGTGGAGGTGGTGGGAATTGAAAGCTTGGGAATGGAACTGATGGGGTTTGATAGCTTGGTGGTTAGATTTGATAGCTTGGTAGAGTGGTGGCAGGAGCTTGGTTCACTTGAGAGCTTGGCAAAACATTGGTAGTATCTTGTGGGATTTGATAGCTTTGTGGAGTGAGAGCAGTAGCTTGTTAAAAATAATTAATAAATAAGGAAATAATGTTTAAATAAGATTTAAACATTTTTGGGAGGGATTCTTTAATTAAATATTTTTAATTAAGATAAAGGGATTTGATGGCATAAAAATAAATTAATTAATTAATTAACAAATGATGATGTCATCAGGAATTTTTTTAGAAAATAAAAATACTTTATTTTCTAAAGGATTTAGGTGTCTACATGGGAGACCACCACCTATCAACATAACAGATCCTACTCACCCATTGTTTGGATGGATTACAACCAACAAACCCAAATATACCCTCAACCTAGGTGCCAGTTACCATTCCATAGAACGCCCATCCCACTCTCACTCAACCATTAGTGCATACTACATCCCAAAAGACCCTAAGTATACCATCTGCATCTATTTCCACCACTCATTTTTCTGCTCCATCAAATCCTCCATTTGCATCCAGCAAAACTACCTTTTCACTTCCACCACAAAATTTTTTTAGTCCATCTACTGCTCCCATGCCACAAATAGGGTCCAATACCTCATCTTCCAGCCCACCTAACAGCACTATCAATCCCTTTGTAGCTAGCCAAAGCTCTTCAGTTGCATTTCCTTTGGGACCTTGGAATATTGTTGTGACACAGGCACCTATCACTAGTGTTCCCCATACCACTACAGTCATATCCATACCTCAAGCACTATCATCCACTGCTTCACATAGTTATTCACTCTGACCCCTCACTAATTATTTCTCCATGCCACCTTTAGGTAATAGCCAAAATCCACCCCCAATGCAATTCCCTATGGTAAATACTTTGCCATAGATTAACCACCTTGTGCCTATTGAAAATTAGTCATACTCTCAAGCAGAACACAACCCACATATATTGGGCATGTTATATATTCCCAAAGCATGCCACAAGCATTACCAACATTATTTCCATTTCAGCCATAGTTTTCACACCAGCAATATGCCCAAGCACCCACACAAAACCATCTCATAGGGTAAAAACCTCATAGTTATCTACCACACCAACCTCAGCAAATGCAATAGTATGCGCAACCCACATTCCAAAAACCCATAGCATCCACTCCACTAGTAATGCAAACTATTTTTCTACTGATGTCGTATGGCCATTAGAGTTCTCCATATAAAAATTCAGATTCTAGTATGTATCCTACACTAGGGGCACTCGCTCCCCTATCTATAAAATTTGAATGGAAAAACATGAAAAATGCTCTCAAATCCCTCATGGATGGGACAAACACCAAAACTTTCAAGTTTGAGAATGATTTCCCATACCCTTTTGATAGGACTATCATGATGACACCATTTCCTAAACATTTTGAGATCCCCAAGTTTGACAATTTTAGGGGGAAAAGTGATCCAGTCACACATGTTAAGAAATTCTATATGCATTGTCAAGAGGTAGCTTATAATGATGTGTTCCTCAAGTAGCTATTTCCCAAGATCCTAGAAGGACCAAACTTGGAATGGTTATGTCATATCCCTCAGGGCACTATTAAAACTTTTGCAAAACTTTCTAAGGCCTTTGTTGCTCGGTATACCCATCTCATTGAAACTGAACTATTTGTAGTAGACCTAGTCCACACTAAACAAAAAGGAGAAGAAATTCTTGCAAAGTACTTGCAACCCTAGCAGATCCTCACAACGAGGATTTCCTGTACCATCCTTGAGCATCATCTTGTCAAGATGTTCATAAACAACACACACCCTAGTCTCACTCATCATATGGCTATGAACTATTTGCAAATGTACAAGGACATCAAAGAAAAGGGGATGGGCCTCTAACAAGGCCTCATTAAGGATGGTGTCATTGGATTGTACAAAGAAAACACCTAGGACTAAGGTCCAAGCAATGAAAAAACTTGATATTGGAACCAAAAAAAGAATACAGTGATAGATGGTGCCATCGACACTCGACAAGTTCATATTATTGGGGGAACCTCTTGATGCAATCTTCAAAAATTGGCCAAAGATAACCTTGTTCAGTATCCAAAAACACAGCCCTTGGAGCCCAATTAGTCTAGAGCATCCTAGTACAAAGATAATGAATATTACAAATTCCATCATGTCAAAGGACACACTACCCTTAAATGCATGTAGCTTAAGGATTATGTACAAGACCTCATTGACCAGAAGGAGATCATAGTCGGGGTACAACCCTCACCTAATGTAGGATTAATGATGTATCAAAATGCTTTCCCTCCTCATAACACAAACCTGGGAAAGGAACCGACAAACCCTCCTATTAACAAACATAACAATGCTCTGAGTAAACAAGGTGACAATCAAGATACATCTCAAAAATATACCTTAGCATACTTAGACTATGGTAGCTTAATTGGTTTCATATCACAAGTTGAGCCATCTATTAATGTCATAAATATCAAGGGCCCAAACATGCAGTGTACAGTTGCTACCCACCGAATGTGACTCAATATAGCTGGTCCACCTATATCTACAAAAATCAAACCACCATCAACACGACCACCTCCATCTCAAGAATCTCCATTAGAATCGCCTTCATTAGGGCCACACTATAACATCTTGGAACACCTTGGAAACATGCCATCCCAGATCTCCATCTTGGATCTCTTCCAGACAAGCCCACTTTATCAAGAGATCCTTGATAGTACTCTACATGAGTCACATGCCCCCTCCAACATAAATGCCACCAAGTTTCACAATTTGGTTGGCCATCTTTTAGCCGCATGTGCCTTATCCATCAAAACCATAGATATCCCAATAGTTGAACCCGAGCATATCCTCCCACTTTGCATAGCTATCATGGTTTTGATTTTTTAGTTAAACGTGTCATGATAGATAATGGATCAGCTCTAAACCTATGTACTCTAAAGTTCATCAAACAAGTAGTATATACTAAAGTAGGTATCATCAATGAAGTGATCACCATCAAGGCATATGACAATTTCGAGCACACTATTGAAGGAACCATCTTGCTCCCTATTAGAGTCATCCCAACCACTCAAGAAACACTCTGCCACATAGTTGATCTTAACCTTCCATATAACATCCTCCTTGGTCACCCATAGATTCATTCCATGAAGGCCATTCCATCCACATATCATCAGTGCATCAATTTTTTGCATAATGGTACCGAGATAACCATCCACACAGATCCTGAACCCTTTGCTTATTGTGATGCACTTGAAGCTTCATACACCAATCATTGTCCTGGGATCAAAGTTGGCACCACTATGGCTAGTTCCTTTAGCACCTACCATGATCCAGACACCATTTTAGCCTCCACTCTTTCCATGGTTAAGATCAACTACTAAGCTTGTGACAAGTATAGTCTCACAGATGCTTTTTCTGTTGGCACTCTACCACTTGATCCACATACTCAAGGATTCCCAACACATCAAGGGCCTATACTGGAAACCACCTCTTGACTCCACTAGCTGGGCTGTACCACATTTATCACCAAAGGTATCCTTGATGGAGTAGAAAATGCACTAGACATTAACACATGGCTATATAAAGAGCCACCTCCTAAAAGTGAAGCACTTCTTGATCAATTTGAACAGAAATATCCATGGTCACATTGCTTGGCCATGAAGAAATGAGATTATCAAGGAGGTGGTTTAGGTCACCAAGAATCAAGAATGAGATAGCCTATAGAGGTGCAAAAAGGATATAAAATTAAAGGCTTATGCTATGGACTCCTCACGATTGGGGGCACTACAAAAAATGGCCAAGCCTTTACGAACATCCAAAACACTCTCATTGAGGTCAAAGACATCCCTAAGAAAGTTCAAAAGAAATCTTATGACAATATTTTCCTTGATGAAATAATCCTTGGAGGCTCTGTGCTCTACCAACTAACCTTGAATCTCATAGACATCCCCCTCACTCACCCTAAAATCATAGATTGGGACCAACCAAGTGTCATTCATGTTGATGAGTTCTCTATCAAGAACATGCTTCTTCAATTCATGGGGGAAAAAATGCCACATAAATGACCGCCACCATCATTGGCATATGTATACAAGCTAGATCTGGTAGGTTACTCTGGGGAGGAGGAAATCTCTAGTCACAAAAATGAAATTCAAAAAGAAACAAAAAAGAAAAAAGATCAAAGAAAAAATTCCCATGGTGAAAACTCCTCTGGAGCACCATTGGGTGACTCAAAAAATAAAATAAAAATAAAGGATGTATCTAACAGTAAAAACCTCTTAGAGGAACTTGAAGATGGAGATTTCATCCTCCCCCACAAGATCATTGGCCTCCTATATCTTCAATTTTGACAAAAGAAACTTGACCTATAAGTATCAGCTTGACAGAGATACCACATATCACATACATTGCAGCCTCTCTACCACCTAAACAAGTAGATCTTCTTATTGAAGTTCTCAGCAAAAATATGGGCCATTTTGCATGGTCATATCAGGACATGCCAGGGTTGGACCCCAAACTAGTAGTACACCATTTGGAAGTGGATCTGGGGGCCAAGCCAGTCAAGTAAAAACTTCAAAAAATGCACCCCAAGGTGGCTTTATTAGTCAAAGAAGAGCTAGAAAAGTTGCTAGAGGCAAAAATAATTTGACCTATTGATTATTTTGAATGGATTTCTAACATGGTACCTATTACCAAGCCCTCTGGTGATATTAGGATTTGCACCAATTTTAGGGATCTTAAAAAAGCTTGTCTAAAGGATGACTTTCCATTAGCAAATCTTGATATGATTATGGATCTTACCGCAAGTCATGAACTTTTGTCACTAATGGATGGTTTCTCTGGGTATAATTAGAGTCATATTGTAGAAGAAGATCAGCATAAAATGGCATTCACTACATCTTGGGGCACATTTTACTACACCATGATGCCATTTTGGTTAAAGAATATTGGGGCAAACTATCAACGTGCGATGACGACCATCTTCCATGACCTAATCCATAAGATAGTTGAGGATTATGTGGATGATATTTTAGTCAAGTCTCTTAATGCTTTGGATCACTTATCTCACCTTGAGGAAGTGTTCAATTGACTAGTAGAATATCATCTCATGCTGAATCCAAAGAAGTGTGTCTTTAGTGTTACTTCAAGCAAGCTCCTAGGCTTCATTATGTCATGGAATAGTATTGAGATTGACCCTAAAAAAGTCAAAGCCATGATGGATATGGCTCCTCTTAAGACACTCAAGAACCTTTGTTCTTTGCAAGGAAAACTCCAATCAATATAGTTTTTCATTTCTCAGCTTGTTGATAAGTGTCAACCTTTCACTCACTTGCCTACGAAAGATCAAAATTTTAGATGGGACCCAACTTGCTAGTGCAATTTTGAGCTCATCAAGAAATACTTAACTAATTCACCTATTTTGGTCCCTCCAATTGTAGGGCACCTGCTCATATTGTACATTACAACTACTCCTACAACATTAGGTGCTCTTCTAGCACAACTTGGTGATGTAGGAAATGAAAGAGCTATTTATTACATCAATCAAACATTAGTGGGCTATGAGCTCAACTACATGCCAATAGAGAAGGCATGCTTAGCAGTGGTATTTTCCACCTAGAAGCTATGTCATTACATGTTGAGTCATATTGTGCAACTAATATCAAAGACCGATCCGTTGAAATATATGCTCTCTTGCATAGTACTCATCAAACGCCTAGTAAAATTGGTTATGCTTCTTAGTGATTTTGACATTCAATATATTGATATAAAGGCCATCAATGGCCAAGCTATTATAGATCACTTAGCTGATGCACCCTTAGTTGCAAATCACCCACTCATCATGGAATTTCCAGATGAGCACCTTTGTTTGATAGAAGAACAATCACTCTAGAAGCTATATTTTGATGGCTCCTATACCTCTCATGGCTTTGGTGTGGGCATACTCTTGGTTACACCTCAAGGTGACTATATTTCTAAATATTTCAAGCTACAATTTTAGTGTACCAATAACATTGCAAAGTATGAGGCCCTTTTTGTAGGACTCAAAATCACCATTGAATGGAATATCACAAAGCTTCAAGTCTATGGTGATTCTTAGCTTATCATCAAACAAGTGTTGAATGAATATTAGACCAAGGATGAAAATCTACTACCTTACAAAGATCTAGTTGATTAATTAAAGGAGCATTTTACTTCGATCTAGTTCATACAAGTACCTTGACTCTAGAATAAGGCAATTGATGCCATGGCTACTATTGGTTCGCTCTTAGAAATGCTGCATGAAGATATGCAATATGAATTCTTGGTTGAGAAGCTACACAAACCCACATATGAGAATGATGAATCAACATGAGTCTGTATCTTGGTTGGTACCCAATCTCCATGGTACCATGAAATTCATGCTTACCTACTAAATGGTATAATATCTCCTCATCTCACATGAACCCAATGCCAAAACCTTATTTGCAAAGCTTCCCATTACACTATCATCGCCCAAACCCTATATCATCATGGTTATCATGATACTCTCTCTTGATGTTTAGATCAAAATGAGGCTATGATGGCTTTCAAAGAGGTACAGGCTAGACTTTATGGTACTCACACGAGTGGGATGGTGCTAGAAAAGTGGATCCTTCAAGCTGGATACTATTGGCCTATTCTAGAACATGATGCATGTGAGTTTGTGAGATAATGTTTCCCTTGTCAACAACATGCTAATTTGATCTGAGCTCCAACATAAGACTTGCAACCCATTGCACCACTATGGCCTTTTGCCTACAAGGGGTTTGATCTCATTGCCCTTATTGCACCACTTTCTTCAAAAGGGCACAAGTGGATAATCACCACCACTAATTATTTCACTAAGTGGGTTGAAGAAATTCCCCTTGTTACTGCCATGGGAGTTCAAGTGTCCAAATTTATCCTATTTCATATCATATGTTGCTTTGGAATCCCAACCACCATTTTCATAGACCATGGGGGAAATTTTGAAAACCTAAATATAGAGGAATTGTGCACTTCCCTTCACATACATCACTACTTTTCTAACCTTAATTTCCCACAAAGTAACGGTCAGGTGGAGGCAACTAACAAAAGTCTACTTAGAATCCTCAAGAAAGTTATCAATGACTCCAGTCATGATTGGAATTTGCAAATTAATCCCACCCTATGGGCATACCACACTTCATTCCATACAGCCACTAGCACAACTCCATACTCCTTGGTCTATTGTACTAAAATAGTCCTACCTATTGAGGTTGAACTCCCATCTCTCCACATCTCTCTACAATGTCAAATATTTGATGAAAAGTATAGAGTGGCTTGACTTACTAAGCTTGATCTACTTGATGAGAAAAGGAAATAGGCCTATGACCATCTCATGGTCTATCAAAGTCACCTCAAGTGAAATTTCAATAGGAAAGTCCATCCACGTAGTTTTTAGGAAGGCAACATGGTCCTTAAAGCGAATATGAAGGTTCAGACTGATAGAGAAAAGAAAGGCAAGTTTGAGCCCACATGTCTTGGTCCCTATGTAGTCACAACATCTTTTGGCTTAGGAGCCTATCAATTATCTACCCCTGAAGGTGAAGTTTTGAATGATCCTACCAACATTATTCACCTCAAGAAATTCTACACCTAAGGGCAAAATTTACAAATCAAAAATAGGCAAAGAAAAATAAACATCCAATGGTGAAAACTTGACAATTCAAGTGCCTTGGATAGGTCCCTAGTGAAAACCTAGTAAATAAGCACCAAGTGTACTACAACTTTTTCATTATCTATCACTGACATGAACCCCCCCATATCACCACTATGTATTGTATATGAGAAAATGTTAGTATGCTAATAGAAACCAAATTTAAATAAAGCTTCTACAAACTAAACAAAATTCATAAACTTCAAGATAGACTAAGATGAGCTCTTAATTGAAAATATGAGCCATTAATGGGCTCTCTCAATAAGAAGCTCTCTTGTTGAGTAGCTTTGTCTAAATAGATAGGATGTATGCTCAAGCTTTATGCTTCAAAAAGGGCTTCAATGGATGATTGTAGATTTTTGGTGTGGATAGATGGCTTTAGTATGGATTTGGCTCTCAAAATAGCATTATAACTTTACTTCATGGATTGTGTTATTTTGCAAAGGGGAAGGATCCAATTTATAGGCAAGAGGCTTGAGGGTTTGAGGGCTAAGATGCAAGGATGGGAAAAAGCTTATGGAGGGCTCAGATTGCATGAGAGGAGAGCACATGGATTGTGCTTCCTTATAGCCAATCAAGGAGTGACACATGTCACATGGTGAGAGGATGGAGGAAAGGGGAAGGATGAGTCAACAAAGGAGGCTCAAGGGATAAAATCTTCATAAAGACCCTCATAATGACTTGTAAGAGCAATAAAAGGGCTTGTAAGAGTCATTTATGACCTAGTGGACTTCATAAAGTTTTATGGTTGAGATATTTTGAGGGTGATGAGAGCAAATTCGACTTGGACTTGATTAGGAAGGTTCTAAGCTTGCTTAGGCTTGTGCAAATGATTAGAGGATGGATTAGGATGGTTTAGGATTAGCTTAGGGATAGGCAAGTGGATGGCATTTAATGAGGGTGGGTGAAGGAGGAGATATTTGTTAACTTTGGCTTGGGTTAGTAAGTTTTAACCCATGTTTAGGGAATGTGACAAGGTTAGGAGGGGATTAGGATTAGGTTTAAAGAAATCTTCTAGAAGAGTCTAGATTTTGGAGGAGGATAAAGACTTTCTAGAATAGTCTAGAATTTCCTAGGATGAGGATGAAGACTTTCTAGAAGAGTCTAGAACTTCTTAGGATGAGGATAAATTAGATTTTTAGGAAATAAATAAAGTTTTATTTATTTCAAGGGTTTGGGTTGAGGAGATATTTATTAAAACTTTTTTAATAAACATGAGGATTAATATTTAATTTTAATTAAATATTTTGAGTTGGGATTAGGGGTAGGAAATGATGGGATTAGCCTTTAATCAAAATTAAAGAAGGATTAGAAGATTTTGGAAGAGGTTATTGGTCATAAGGAAATTGGCCAACTTTTGGAAAAAAAATAAATTTTTTATTTATTTTAAGATTTTTGGTCAATTTATTAATTAAATAATTAATAAATAAGGAAATAATGTTTAAATAAGATTTAAACATTTTTGGGAGGGATTCCTTAATTAAATATTTTTAATTAAGATAAAAGGATTTAATGGCATAAAAATTAATTAATTAAATAATTAATTAATTAATAAATGATGATGTCATCGGGAATTTTTCAGAAAATAAAAATACTTTATTTTCTAAAGGATTTTTAGGTGTCTACATTTTGCCCCTCTTTGATGTGATGCCGCAAGTGGCATGACATCAAAGATAAGAAAATAAGATGCCCAAGGCTAGAGCAGAAGAGGAGAGAATGGACTATGAGATGCCCCCTCAAGAAGGCAGCGGGGAGAGAAAGCGAGGCTTGGTGGCTTCTTGAAAAATACAAGAATCTGGGATGAGCAAGGAGACTCAAATTGGATTAAGAGAAGAGGTTTAGTTAGCTCAAACTCTTACTATGAGAGAATGATAAAGGGAGAATCAGAGGCACAAGATGAAGCAAGCTTAAGATCTTAGGGATTGTAGAGGATGAAGGAGCGGAGCACTATAAAAAATAATCTAGGATAGGGAGATGGATGAGGGGATTATAAAGCTGATGCAATAGGATTTCAAAGAGTTAGATTGGCGAAAGATGGGTTTCGGAGATCCCTAGGACTAGGATTGTGGATCTCGAAAGATGAGGCTTGGTGGGTTGATTTGAATTGGTGGATCCCTAAGACTAGGATTGTGGATCAATAAAGCTAAGAGTGATGAGTGATTCAAAGAGATACTGATGCATCAGCTGGGGTAGGAGAGACGGATGCTGGATATGGATGGGGGATAATGGAGATGAAGGAAAACCATTGAAGCTTTTTGAGCGGGGGGATACTTCAAAGAGAAGTACCACCATGTAGTTGAGCACTAGATTTGCTATAGGACTATTGGTTAATTGCCAAGGTTACCAAGAACATCAAGGCCTTTTCACCAACCATCCAAAGGACTGACAAACTAACTCAAAACAAACACACAAGGATTGCCCCAGCATCACACATGAATCCTAGAGGAAGCAGCGTGGAAACGACACTGGAGAACCCACAAGCAGAAAAGAAAAACAAACGAAAGACCTGATCAAGACCTTACGCTCTAATTGCCCCATTCGCAGCATGCCATGATATGGAAGATCGTGGCAACCTTGAGGAGGGAACAAGGAGATTGCTTGGAAAAGATACTTCAAAACCCAAAAGGGAAGATCCCAAATCAAAAGAAAGTGAAAATCCAAAAGAGAACCGTTTGCCAACGAGATGGGTAGGACGAGGTACTAACGGACCAAGATCAGACATGAGGAAAGCTAAATCCTGCAAGGACCTATCGGAGAGCACCTAAGCTGGTGGATTTGGATGAGTGATGCATCTGGCAAGCTGAACTAAGAAAGATAACACTTTGGTGATAGGAAATCTAGCTAAAGGATGCATTGAAATATCTAACCAAAGTGTGTGATGTGTGCAAGATGTTGACCAAGGACGAACTGTCACGAACGTTGGATAGATACAATGGTACTAAGCTAAAGATGATGTACAAGATGATGGACCAAGATATGTTACAAATGTACAAGTTTTTTCATGTTTTGGTTTTTGTGAGATGGAAATGTTTGTGAAGGATGGGATGTCTATAATAGGTGATAGGTGGATAGGTAGATGGTTTGCGAAAAGATTAAGTGAAAATGGGGTTTTGTGTGTGCACGTGATAGTATACAAGCTAGGATACAAGATTATTTATAGGCTGGAATATGGTACAAACCTTGGACAAGATTCGGATAGACAAGGTATGGTACAAGATTTACAAGGTATAATACAAGCTTTGGTACAAGATTTACAAGGTGTATAGGAGGTATTTACAAGCTTCATCAGATTTTTGGATATTTGGTTGGAACACCAAGGGAACAAGAAAGTGTGTCTTATGGGATGGTGGGTAAATGGATGAGGGATAGGATAGTGATAGATAATGGATTAGTCTTTAGTACACAAGGCGCCTGAATTACCATTTTTTCACCAAGGTACCTATCCAAGGTGCTTGAATTGCCAAGTTTTCACCATTGGACGCTTGTTTCTCTTTACTATTTTTTTTTCTTTTGTATTTTTCAAAAGCCTGGTATACCAAGGATCTTCAAGCATAGAACTTCTTGAGATGAATGATGTTAGTAGGATCATTCAAGAGTTTTCCTTCTGGTGTAGATAGCTGATAAGCTCCAGAGCCAAAGGAAGCAGTGACAACATAAGGACCAAGCCATGTAGGTTCAAACTTGCCTTTCTTTTCTCGATCTGCTTGGACTTTCATGTTTTCTTTAAGGACCATGTCACCTGGCTGAAAGTGTCGTGGAAGCACCTTCTTGTTGAAATTCCTTTTGAGACGAGTTTGATAGACTGTGAGATGATCATAGGCTTGTTGTCGCTTCTCATCTAAGAGATCTAGCTGGGTGAGCCGAGCTACTCTATATTCTTCATCTGATATTTGCCCTTGCAAAGATATGCGCAAGGAGGGAAGTTCAACCTCTATAGGTAGTACTGCTTCGGCACCATAGACTAGGGAGTATGGAGTTGTGCCTGTGGATGTACGGAAGGAAGTTTGATAGGCCCATAGGGCTGGATTTATTTGTAGGTGCCAATCACGACCGGAATCATTGACAACTTTCTTTAGAATTTTGAGGAGGGTTTTGTTAGTTGCCTCTGCCTGGCCGTTACCTTGTGGGAAATATGGGCTAGAAAAGCGGTGATGGATGTGGAGGGAAGTGCATAATTCTTCCATGTTGAGATTTTCAAAGTTACCTCCGTGGTCAGTGAAGATGGTGGATGGGATGCCGAAGCGGCAAACAATGTGGTACAAGATGAACTTGGAGACCTGAACTCCTGTAGCTGAGACTAGGGGGACTGCTTCCACCCATTTAGTGAAATAGTCTATAGCTGTTATTATCCATTTATGTCCATCAGATGAGAGGGGTGTGATAGTTCCAACTAGATCAAGGCCCCAACAAGCGAAAGGCCAAGGTGGTGCAATAGGTTGTAGATCCTGTGCCGGAGCGTGCACAAGATTTGCATGCTGTTGACATGGGAGACACTTTCTGACAAAGTCACAGGAGTCTTCTTCAATGGTAGGCCAATAGTAGCCTGCTCTAAGGATTTGTCGTGCTAGGACAATACCACTCGTGTGGGCACCGCAAAGTCCAGAGTGTACTTCCTTTAACACCATCGCGGCCTCATTTTGGTCTAAACATCGAGAGAGAGTATCGTGATAACCCCGACGATATAGGGTATTGGCTATGATAACATAGCGGGATGATTTTCGGATGAGGTTCTGGCGTTGGGTACGTGTGAGGTGAGGGGATATGATACCATCGTTAAGGTAAGCATGAATCTCATGGTACCAAGGGGATTGGGGACCAACCAAGATACAAACACGGTTTGAATCCTCATTCGCATAGGCGGGTGTGAGGAGCTGCTCCACTAAAAACTCATATTGTGTAGCTGCTTGGGGAATTTCCAAGAGCGAGCCTATAGTAGCCATAGCATCTGCTGCTTTGTTCTGTATTTGAGGCACTTGTGTAAACTGAAGCTTTGTGAAATGTTGGGTTAGCTGATCAACTAGCTCTTTGTAGGGTAATAGCTTTTCATCTTTGGTTTGATATTCATTTAGGGCTTGCTTGATGATGAGCTGAGAATCGCCAAAGATTTGTAGCTCAACAATGTTCCATTCTACAGCTATCTTTAATCCTGCTATGAGGGCCTCATATTCAGCTATATTGTTGGTGCTAGGGAATTGTAGCTTGAAGGCTTTTGGAATGTAATCTCCTTGAGGTGTGACCAACAATATTCCTGCCCCTGATCCATGAGATGTGTATGAGCCATCAAAATAAAGTTTCCATGGGGGTTGTTTTTCAATTAGACAGATATGCTCATCTGGAAATTCTGTGATCAACGGATAAACATCTATTAGAGGTGCATCAGCTAGGTGATCTGCTATAGCTTGCCCTTTGATTGCCTTTCTATCCACATACTGGATGTCAAATTCACTAAGGAGCATAACCCATTTGGCCAAACGGCCTGTAAGTGCTGTTCTAGAGAGCATATACTTGAGAGGGTCAATCTCGGAGACTAGTTGGATGGTATGACTTAGCATGTAATGGCGAAGTTTTTGAGTTGAGAAAACAACTGCCAAACAAGCTTTTTCCATAGGAGTGTAATTGAGTTCATAACCAACTAGGGTTCTACTGATGTAGTAGATGGCTCTTTCTCTGTTGTAGTCATCAAGCTGTGCTAGAAGTGCCCCTAGAGCAGTAGGTGTTGCTGATATGTACAAAATCAGGGGACGACCAGGAACTGGTGGAACCAAGATAGGGGGATTGATGAGATATTGCTTGAGATGGTCGAAGCTGCGTTGACATAAAGGATCCCACTTGAAGTTTTCATCCTTCTTCAGTAAATGTGAAAATGGTGTACACTTATCTGCAAGCTGGGAGATGAAGCGCCGAACAGATTGGAGCTTTCCTTGAAGAGAGCGAAGCTGTCGCAGTGTCTGGGGAGGAGGCATGTCTAAGATAGCCTTGACCTTCTTGGGGTCAATCTCTATACCTCGTTTAGAAACTATGAAACCTAGAAGCTTGCCAAATGTGACCCCAAAGACACATTTCTTGGGATTCAGCATGAGATGATATTTGGCTAACCTATCAAAGACTTTCTCCAGGTTAGCAAGATGATCCATGAAGGTATGAGACTTGACCAAGATATCATCCACATAATCCTCCAAAATGCTATGGATGAGATCATGAAAAATGGCTGTCATAGCTCTTTGATAGGTAGCCCCAGCATTCTTTAGGCCAAAAGGCATCATGTTGTAGCAAAAGGTTCCCCAAGGGGTAGTGAATGCTGTCTTATGCTGATCCTCTTCTGCAATCTTGATTTGATTATACCCAGAAAATCCATCCATGAGGGACAAAATTTCATGTCCAGCTGTAAGATCTACAATCATATCTATGTTGGGCAAGGGAAAATCATCTTTTGGACAAGCTTTGTTAAGATCTCTAAAATCAGTGCAGATTCTGATGTCACCGGAAGGTTTAGTGACAGGGACCATGTTGGAGATCCACTCTGAGTAGTCGATAGTTCGGATAACCTTAGTAGCTAGCATTCTTTCTAATTCAGCTTTGACCAATAATGCCACCTTGGGGTGCATTTTTCTAAGCTTTTGTCTGACGGGCTTGATCTTTGGATCAACTGCAAGATGATGAACTACAAGCTTTGGATCAAGTCCTGGCATGTCCTGATATGACCATGCAAATCGGCCAATATTCTCTCTTAAGACCTCAAAGAGGAGGTCAGCTTGGTCTTGTGATAGGGACGCAGCAATGTGAACAAGTCTGGGGATCTCTGAAGAACCAATGTTGACTTCTCGAGTATCCTCAATTAGAATAGAAGACACCTCTGGTCGATTATCTTGAGGAGGCAATGCTAAATCCTCATGTTCTTCTTGTGGCTCTGGATTTTCTTGCTGAGGGGTTCTCTTCGTTGCCTTAGCTAGTCTCAGATTCACCTTAGTTCCAGTTTTGGGTGTATCGGAACTAGGTTGGGGATTTTCTCCAAAATACCCCTTGGGATCTAGCTTGTAGATATAGGCAAAATCTGGCTTTGTTTCTTGTGAGGAGTTTCAGCTCCCATGAATCTTAGAAGTGCCTCCTCTGATGTGAACTCATCGATGTGTATGACACTTGGTTGGTCCCAATCTATGAGTTGTGGATGGGCGAGTGGTAGGTCAATGAGGTGGATGGATAGTTCTTGGAGAACAGAGTCTCCGAGGGAGATTTGGTCTAGGATATCGTCGTAGGCTCTCTTTTCAACTTCCTCAGGAATGTCTTCGATTTCAACAAGGTCGCGGTGAATTTTTGAAAAAGCGTGACCGTTCTCATTGGTGCCCCCAGTTGTGGGTATGCCAAAGGCAAGACCTGACTTCGATTCCCACTTGTGTGCATCGATGGGGCACTGCATGCCTCTTTCTTCTGGTCCTAGACCACCACCTTGATAGTTCCATTTGTTAGTGATGAGCTTATGTTCTTGGGGATACTTTTGGCTAAAGTGATCAAGGCGTGCTTGATTTCTTTGAGGTGCATCCTTATGTAACCATTTGTTGATATCTGGAGTGAGCTCCTCATGAAGAGGGATTTTCGAGGATACAAAGGTTGTTGGGCCAAACTGTTTGTATCGAGGAGGTGGAATTTCCTTAGCTTTGTGATATGTCGGTCGTCCATGGGCATGTGGATCAAGTGGGAGTGCCCCGACAGCAAATGCATCTGACAGACTATACTCTCCACAACCTTTGTTATTGATCTTCACGGTAGACAGGGTAGAGGCGAGGATGGTTTCTGGGTCATTATAAGTGTGGGATGAGCTGGCGATGGATGTGCCGATATCAATTCCAGGGCAATGGTTTGTATATGAGGCTTCAACCGCATTGCAGTAAGCAAAGGGTTCTGGATCGGCATGGATGGTTACCTCAGTGCCCTGATGCAGAAATTTGACGCACTGATGGTAAGTGGATGGAACGGCTCTCATGGCATGAATCCATGGGCGACCAAGGAGGATGTTGAATGGTAGGTTTAGATCAATAACATGGCAGAGTGTCTCTTGGATGACTGGCCCAACCTTGATTGGCAGCAAAATAGTTCCTTCTGTGGTTCTTTCCAAGTTGTCATAAGCTTTGATGGTGATAACCTCACTGATGATATCTGCCTCAGTATACCCAGCTTGTTTTATGAATTTTAGGGTGCAAATATTCAAGGCTGATCCATTATCTATCATTACTCTTTTTACAGCAAAGTTGGATACCATGATGGCTATGCGAAGCGGAAGGGTGTGATCTGGCTCGACCACGGGTATGTCGGTGGGTTTGAACGATAGGGCACATGAGGATGAGAGGTGTCCAACAAGATTACGAAAATCAGTAGCATTGATATCAGAAGGGACACGGGATTCTATGAGAGCACTGTCAAGGATGTTCTTGTACACAGGACTAGTGCGAAGAAGGTCTAAAATGGAGATTTGGGCTGGCATGTTCCCAAGGTGTTCCAAGATATTGTACTGACTTTTTGATGGAGCTGATGGTGTTGGTGTAACAGGTGGGCCTGCGATGTTAAATCGCGCTCTTCGAGTGGTGACTGCACACTCATTGTTTGGTCCTTGGATGTTGATAACATTGACGGAAGGCCCTTTCTCGGATATACAACCTATAAGGCTACCATAGTCTATATAGGATGAAGTGTGGTCATTGTTCTTCCCATGCTGTTGGTTTGGCTGACGGTTGTTGGTGTTGTTGTTGTTGGTTTGGATAGGTGCTTTTCCAAGATTTTGGTTGTGGTGTGGAGGAAAAGCATTTTGATAGATTTGTAAGCCTGCATTGGGAGAGGTTTGGGCACCAACAGTGATTTCCTTCCGATCAATGAGGTCTTGCACATAGTCTTTTAGTTTCATGCATCTGAGGGTAGTGTGACCTTTTACCCTATGAAATTTGCAGTACTCATTATCTTTGTACCATGCAGCTTTGGATTGGCTTGGGTCAATTTGCTGGGTAGGGGGAAATTTGATGAGGTTTTCTTTGACTAATTTCTCAAAAATGACATCCAATGGTTCACCAAGGGGTGTATAGTTTCTAGGTGTAGGTTGGAATCTAGGCTTTTGTCCTGCAGCTACATTGATGGCATTAGCTTGATTGCTAGACCCTTGGAAGTTGGGTCTTGGATTGTGGTTTTGATAGCTTTGGTTATTCTGTTGTTGGTAGTTGATAGCTTGTTGATTTTTTGGTTGATATGGTGGGTTGGACTGGTTGTGAGAAGGACCAACAATATTCACATGTCTGGTGTCAGTGACGCCATCTGTTGCAACATGCTTGTTTTTGTTCCAATACCTAGACTTGTCATTGGAATGTGATTGATTTTGGTTGGCTTCCTTGTAAAGCTTGACCACACCATCTTTAATGAGTCCTTGCTCAAGGATCATTCCTTTCTCTTTGATATCTTTATAGGTTTGCAAACAGTTCATGGTCATGTGGTGAGCCAAGCTAGGATGGGCATTATCAATAAACATTTTCACAACATGGCGTTCTGGCAAGGTGCAGGATATGCGGGTGGTAAGGGTTTGCCATCTTTGCAGGTATTCGGCAAGGCTTTCTCCACCTTTTTGCTTGGTGTGGACAAGATCAACTATTGATAGCTCTGTTTCAACAAGATGGGCATATTGGGCTACAAATGCCTCAGATAATTCAGCAAAGTTTTTAATTGTACCATAGGGGATTCTATAAAACCATTCAAGAGCTGGTCCAGCTAAGCTTTTGGGAAAAAGATGCAAGAGGAAGACATCATTGTATGCTACATCCTGACAGTGCATGTAAAATTCTTTGATATGTGTGACAGGGTCTCCTTTTCCTCTGAATTTGTCAAATTTGGGTACCTCAAAGTGTTTGGGAAATGGTGTCATGGTAATGGCTCTGTCAAATGGGTAAGGACACACATTCTCAAACTTGAATGTCTTCGGATCATTCCCTTCTTGGATGGCTTTCAGAGCTATCTTCATTTGCTCCCATTCTGAATTGATAAGTGATGGCTGGGGTGCCCCCAATGTAGGAGTGCCTTGAGGTAGGTATGTACTGGATGGGGCCACTGAATATGGATGGCTATGAGGGATTTGCTGATAGGGATTGTACATTGTTTGGGCAGCTGCATGGTGGATGACAGGTTGCTGAGGGGGAGGTGGCGCATATTGCTGCATGTGCTGTGAGGATTGCTGTTGATATGGGATTTGAGGTTGGGATTGAGGAACATAAGCTGGCTGTGGGATAAATGGATTGCTTTGTGGAGGTAAGGTATAAGATGGTTGAGAGGCTTGGGGAAAGGATTGGGGGGCTTGTGGGGTTTGACCAATATATGTGGGTTGTGCCCCCATTTGGGATGGTATCTGCAAATAATTGGTGGCTGGCTGGGGTGGTGGATTACCTCCTAGAAGTGGCATTGAAAAGTAGTTGGTAATTGGAGGTAATGGATTAGTTGGTGGTGGAGGTGGTGGGAATTGAAAGCTTGGGAATGGAACTGATGGGGTTTGATAGCTTTGTGGTTGGATTTGGAAGCTTGGTAGAGTGGTGGCAGGGGCTGGGGTCACTTGGGAGCTTGGTAGAAAATTGGTAGTAGCTTGTGGGATTTGATAGCTTTGTGGAGTGAGGGTAGTAGCTTGTAGATTTGTGGCTAATGGTATTGAGCTCCCAAGACCTAATGGAAATGATGGGATTGTGTGTTGGGCTACAGTGAACAAGCTGGGGGTGATGAAAGGTTGATTACTTGGCCCCATGGGTGGCATCCCTGTTGTATATTGCTGAGGTTGGCCAAAGATGCTAGCACTGATTTGGGAGATGGGTGGATTTGGAAGGCTGGGTTGGGGAGCAGCAGCAGCAATAGTGAAGGGGGTGAACGGTGAGCTGTTTTGGGTAAAGGGGGTTTGGAGCAGAGAGGTATGAACCAAGGATGGAGTGGTGGTGGTTGGGTTGGCTTGCGGCATGGAGATTTCAACTTGGGTGGATGATGGTATGTTTGGGTCTGTTGGATCATATGGATTGGCTGGAGGCTCTTCTTTTGGCATATATTGAGGATAATTTGGATCATAAGAGCCTATGGGTGGTGGTAGCTGCCCAAACAATGGGTGAGATGGATCTGATAATGGAGGGGGTCTTCCAAAGTCAAAGGTTCCTACATTTTCCCTTTGAAAATTAGCCATGATTGTCTCTTTGTTTTTGTCTATAATGGCATTTACCAATACTGCATTTCCTGGTTGGTTCATGAAAGCTTCAATGTCAGTACGTGATGGCATAGCTTTCTCTACGCTGAAGGATGGCTGAGTGCTCAAGGGGGGTGAGGCTGTTTGATCCAAATGATAGGGCTCCATTGTTTCTTTCTTCTTGGCTAAGCGAGTGACGGGTGGCATGAAAAATGCTCCTAGGGATGAGATGCAATAATGCTAATGGATGCAAAAGGGGGAAGGCTTCTCTATGCAAATGATTTCCTAGGTTAAGGCAAAGCTATACGACAAAACCTAAGGAGGATTGGGTTGGAGATTCAAACTTCAAAGATATGTTGCCAAAGCACGAAAGGTCTGCTTTCCTATGTGCAAGCTCGGTGGTGATTGTGTCAACTTAAGGATAGACTGATGATCCTTTAGGAAGAACACGAGATTGACCACTTGTGGATCCCAACCTTTAGCTCAAGGTGATGAGGGATAACAAGTGACAAAGCTGGATTACCCTAGACAAAGCTCTGTCAAAGGGATAACCTTGGTGAGATTGATGGATTTGGAAGATTTTAGGAGTGGCAAACTTTTGGCAAAAGTGACAACAATTTTTAAGGCTTGGATGTGAGGTTTTGATTGCTGGCTAGATGGTTTGATTCTAAATGAGATGGATGAGCTAATAATGCTTAAGGGGATAACCTAAGATGGCTGGATTTTCTACAAAAATGACTCTAAAGTGAAGCTTATCCAAGAAGATGTGGAGAAACAAGGGTGTCTAATCATAGAAATCATGCCTAGTTGGTAAGGCATAAGCAGGATTAACTCCTGGATGTTGGCTAAATTTGATGGTGCGCTCTAACCAGGCCTCTTGAAGTGCTTCGTCGGTAGCTTTTGCCTCTACTTTGTGGAGTTTGGCAATTCGTGGGCTTGGTGTTATTTCTTTTCTCTTGGCTAAAAGTTCTTGGTATGCTAGAGATGGTTTGAGTTTAACTTTGTGGAACTTCTGTTTGGGTTTGGGTTGCTCTGACATCAATTTCTGAATCTGCTTGGCTTTGAGAGATCTTGGTTGTTTTGCCTCAACTCATTCAACTTCTGGAATAGGCAGTGACTACGCTAAGTATGCCCTAAGCTAGGATTGACCAAGTTTGGCAAATATTTATTCAACAAATAAAAGATCAAGCAATAGATAGAAACAACCAGATAGAAGTTTTTGATTCTCAGAAAGTGATACTTGCGCCAAGGAGTGTGTATGTTCTACAAATGTTTCGATCAGTCACCTCAAACACATTAACATCCTAGATGGTTGTCTACAGGGTTGACAGTTGGCTTAGCTAAGGAGTCCTCGATATACCCAAGGTACGTGAGGCCCAAATCCGTAGATGAGACCAAAAAGATGTCACACAGCCGAGAGGAGCGGTAACCCACTTCTCCTCTTTCACTTCTCAAGGGTATAAAGTTCCTTGAGGCTTAGCCCGAGTGACAAAATCTTGACCCCAAGAGAGGTGTCTTTCGATTCACCTTCCGATTCTTATACTCCGCCAGAACGCTGGAGTTGAGGTCGTCCAAGGGGTGATGAAATCCCCAAGCAGGCCTCCTAAAAAGAAACAAGGTTTTGGATCCTAATCTTATGCACCCAAGATGGCCTCGAAAGACGACAAGGGGAGAGAAGACTTGGATGACCTTGGGCTAAAAAACACACTTGTTCTTTTACCAACTGACTCTTATGTGTGCTAATCTAGACTTTGCAAGCACTCATGTTTAAGAGACAATGTTCAATTCCAACTTGAAGTGCCAACAAAAGTAAATCGATCGAAGAATGCAAACAATAAGAAGAGTTAGGGTCAACAAAAGCAAACTCGCGCGCCCAGAGGCCCTCCACGTCAAGTATCGATTAATTTTCTTTAAGGCATTCAAGATTGAGTGTGAGTTTGTTTTAAGCCCAAAACAAAAGTGTGTGAGATTCGATTTCAAGCGCGCGCCCGGAGGCTCTCCACGTCAGTTGTTGTTCAATTTTAGTGCCCAAACTTGAAGTGTGATCGATTTAATCTAGAGTTTTGATCATTTAAGAATTTTGATAAAGTTAAAGCAAACATTCAAAGACCAAGTGAGTGAGTTAGATTGTGGAACATTTAACACCTTTTTCAAGTAGACCCATCCCCATAAATGGCGCTGAGATTGCAACCAATGGTTAATATTTGATGGGTGATTAGAAAAGAGGTGAGTCCAAGGAACTACTCAAATTGATTTTTGCAAATTTGTATTTTAACTTAACAAGGTTTCTTAAATGTCCAAAAATCAAACTTTACCTAGATTGCAAAAAGAGATTTGTTTTGTTCAATTTTTAGAAGCTTCAAATGAAGTGTTTGATATTGCAATAGTTAATTGATCCTTAGAATTCAAGATTGGATTTGTTGTTTTAACCATGCATTCAAGGAAAATTTTATTTTAATCCATAGCATTCAAGAGTGATTTTAGCAACATGCATTCAAAGAAAAGTGGTTAAACATTCAAGTGTTTTCTTTTGAGCATTCAAGATTGAGATTTTGTGTGTTGTTTTAAGAACTTTGAAGTGCTTTGTTTTAACCTTAGATCATTCAAGATTGTTTTGGACTCAAAATTGAAAATGACTCTTTGGACTTTGGTTTTCATTCAAGATTTTGTGTTCTAGTTTGCATATTTTAAGCCCAAAAATGATATTCCTAGATTGTTTTGATGCATGAAAATCCTAAGAAACATTCAAGATTTTGCAATAAGACATTTGTTTGGAACAAATAACAAAGCTTTTAGGACAATTTTTGGCAACCATTTTAGGACTCTTAGTTTTTATGAGATTTTTTTTTAAGAACTTTAGTGTGCACTTAGTGTTGATTTTGAACCTTTTGAAATAGAAACCTGAAGTTCTTTTTAAATTCCCAAAAATGAAGTGTTCCTAATTTTGCATGAATGCATCTAAAACCTTGATGTTTCAAGGATGCAAATGATTAGATTGGTTTAGTTTCACTTGTTAAAAGATTTTTTCTTTTTTGCAAATTGTTAGTTTTTCAATGGATTTAAGTATGATTTGGGGGTTCATTTTAAGCACTAAAAAGAAGTGTGTATGATTTTGCTTCCTTAACAAAAAAAAAATGGCCAAGATCTCCCACAAGAAGAAGAAGAAGAAGTAGATGGAATAAGAATAATATAGACAAGAAGAGGAAGAATAATCCCAAGTGCTTTCTCCACCTATAAGCTTGAAAAATCTGCAAACACTATGAGATTGACTATGAGTTCCTTTGTCTTCTTCATGCTCATGTAGACCTACAAAACCAATTTATACAATCCTACCAATCACAAAAACAAGAAAAATTAGCCAAAATCAGCAAATGACATACAAAACTTGACTAAAAAAGCTAATGAAGATGACCCATGCAGGGTCCCACCGGGCGTGCCAAAATGTATATGAGAAAATGTTAGTATGCTAATAGAAACCAAATTTAAATAAAGCTTCTACAAACTAAACAAAATTCATAAACTTCAAGATAGACTAAGATGAGCTCTTAATTGAAAATATGAGCCATTAATGGGCTCTCTCAATAAGAAGCTCTCTTGTTGAGTAGCTTTGTCTAAATAGATAGGATGTATGCTCAAGCTTTATGCTTCAAAAAGGGCTTCAATGGATGATTGTAGATTTTTGGTGTGGATAGATGGCTTTAGTATGGATTTGGCTCTCAAAATAGCATTATAACTTTACTTCATGGATTGTGTTATTTTGCAAAGGGGAAGGATCCAATTTATAGGCAAGAGGCTTGAGGGTTTGAGGGCTAAGATGCAAGGATGGGAAAAAGCTTATGGAGGGCTCAGATTGCATGAGAGGAGAGCACATGGATTGTGCTTCCTTATAGCCAATCAAGGAGTGACACATGTCACATGGTGAGAGGATGGAGGAAAGGGGAAGGATGAGTCAACAAAGGAGGCTCAAGGGATAAAATCTTCATAAAGACCCTCATAATGACTTGTAAGAGCAATAAAAGGGCTTGTAAGAGTCATTTATGACCTAGTGGACTTCATAAAGTTTTATGGTTGAGATATTTTGAGGGTGATGAGAGCAAATTCGACTTGGACTTGATTAGGAAGGTTCTAAGCTTGCTTAGGCTTGTGCAAATGATTAGAGGATGGATTAGGATGGTTTAGGATTAGCTTAGGGATAGGCAAGTGGATGGCATTTAATGAGGGTGGGTGAAGGAGGAGATATTTGTTAACTTTGGCTTGGGTTAGTAAGTTTTAACCCATGTTTAGGGAATGTGACAAGGTTAGGAGGGGATTAGGATTAGGTTTAAAGACATCTTCTAGAAGAGTCTAGATTTTGGAGGAGGATAAAGACTTTCTAGAATAGTCTAGAATTTCCTAGGATGAGGATGAAGACTTTCTAGAAGAGTCTAGAACTTCTTAGGATGAGGATAAATTAGATTTTTAGGAAATAAATAAAGTTTTATTTATTTCAAGGGTTTGGGTTGAGGAGATATTTATTAAAACTTTTTTAATAAACATGAGGATTAATATTTAATTTTAATTAAATATTTTGAGTTGGGATTAGGGGTAGGAAATGATGGGATTAGCCTTTAATCAAAATTAAAGAAGGATTAGAAGATTTTGGAAGAGGTTATTGGTCATAAGGAAATTGGCCAACTTTTGGGAAAAAAATAAATTTTTTATTTATTTTAAGATTTTTGGTCAATTTATTAATTAAATAATTAATAAATAAGGAAATAATGTTTAAATAAGATTTAAACATTTTTGGGAGGGATTCCTTAATTAAATATTTTTAATTAAGATAAAAGGATTTAATGGCATAAAAATTAATTAATTAATTAATTAAATAATTAATTAATTAATAAATGATGATGTCATCGGGAATTTTTCAGAAAATAAAAATACTTTATTTTCTAAAGGATTTTTAGGTGTCTACATGTATCACATCACTCATCTCCCCATCTTTCCAGGGTGTTCCTCATAGTTTTTCTTTTTACCATGCTTTGAAGCATCATCCTCCAACACTTTGCACTTTGCAACATCCCGCCTCACTCCTCTATTATAACATCCCATGTATCATACTTGATGTATTCTACCATTGTACTCTATTGCATGTATCTTATTGAGTTCTTTTTCATCCTTGTATTTTACCATATGTATCATATGCAGCCCATAGAACTTTGTGTCTCATACCCTTGCACTGTTCCTTGTATCATATGTAACCTAACCATGTAAATACAATAGTATCTTGACCCTTGTACATAAATCATGATTTACATAAATCCCACTTGTAAACAAACCCTTGTATCGTAGTAACACTATCTTCTCATCTTGAGCTTTCCCCCATCATGTACATACCTACTATCATGTCTTTTGGTCTAGAGTTCCCATGTCATTATATAGTCATGCTCATACAATACTATCTAGGTCTTGTTGCAACATCTTGTGTCCCTAGCCTGTCAGTAGCTCATCAATTTATCTCTTTAGCAAAAGGTTAGTTTTTCAGTTTGCAAAATCTTTGGTTTTTTGTACATTTTGATTGATCGCTTCCAGATATCTTTCATTGTTTCCACCTCAAGTTCACCATGATCATTTCATATCATGGTGTGTTTTAACTAGGGCAACTTAGGGGTATGGTTTTGATCATAGTCTTTTTCTGCTTGAGAGTCAGGCGGATATTATCCTTGCATATTTCAAACATGTTTTTGTTTCTCAATAAAACATGGTGCACTTGGGTAATATCATTTGGTTGTGGATCACCCAGCATCATGCCTACACTGATCTCTCCATGACTCGTGTGATGCTGGGGAAATCCTTGCATGCCTGTTTGAATTAGTCCTATGGAATTTTGGGGAAAAGGCCTTGAATCAGTACTACATAGTGGTACTTCCTCATGAAGTACCCGACACTCAAGCTTCCCCTACACCTCACATTTATTTTTAGAACCCCTAGTGTCCTCCTCCTTTTCATCACCTCTCTCCCTTGAACTCTCACTTTTTCCACCCTCGGAATCATTTGATTCAAATCATCGACCATCAACTCTTGTTCATTCTCATCATGATGTGATCCCTATCATAAATCATTATTCTAGCCCTAATCATCACTATCCTCTTGACTACGAGTTTGTTGGTCACTCATTTTCCAACATCATTATCCTTAGAGTTAGCATCTCTTATGATCACTTTTTACCTCATATCTCACTATCATAAGTCTAGCATTAGTTATCCTATTCTACCATCATTGTTTATCTCGTATCTCCTAGACTCTACTATGTTCTATTATCATAGTTTTTTATCCTATTATCATATCTCATAAAATCATAGAATTCACTCTTTAATGTTTCTCTCACGTGCTTATTAGAGAGTTGTAGATATATCTTTTTAGTTTGTGGCTATTTTTAGCATATCATAAAATCTCCTGAACTCTTCTTTAGTTTGTTTAAATTTTGGCATCATAGTTCATCATTAGTTCGTATAATGCATTTCATATAGCTCATCCCTAGTTTCTCATTTTTTTAATTCATCAATAGATTGTAAATCATTTTTGAAAAAAAAGCATTACCATTTATCATCCCTAGTTTGTCACCTTTTTAAAGCATTATGAGTTCATCATTCACATTGTAAACACATTTTTTGCATTGTTAGTTTTGTAGATGCTCGAAAATAGTTTGCATCTATGGTTTGATCACTTCTTCATACTAATTTGTCCCATTTTCTTATTCTACTAACTTGGATCTTTTGGCCAAAATTGATCATATTTCATCATTTGTATCCTTTTTCACATCAATTTCATATCAACTCAAAACCATTTCATATAAACTCAAAATCATCCCAAATCAACTCAGAATCACTTTGAATTAGTCCTAATCAACCTAGAATGTATCAAACATCCCAAATCAATCATCACTTACCAATTCCTAGGTATTATTGTGGCTTTTAGTGCCTTGGAATCCTATCAACCTATCAATCTTATGAATTTGACCTTAGTACTATCATGGTTCTCAGTGCTAGGTCAAACTATCATCCATGTCATTCAATCTTTGATGTTGTTGAGGCTTTCAATGTTAGTTCATGTCATCATCAACCATTTTAATAATATTGACAATGTCCGTTGATGTTATTATGATCAAACCTTTTTAATCAACTTCAATCATGTAGCATTTAAAATGTCAGTTAAATGTTACATATCAATCAATTCATGTCATGTGTCCTTGCCATGTTATCAATTTCAATCAGTCAATCTGACCATGGCTTTGGTCTACTTGTCATCATCTTATTCAATCTATATTATCATCACATTTTCATCAAAGGGTATTGTCACATTTATTTAATCAATTTTGGCCAATCATCTACTAATTTTCCCTATAGGATTAAATAACCCATAATTTAATCCTATTATTCTTTCTAATTTTTCTTCCTAATTATCATCCTCAATTGATTAATTTTATTAATTAATTGATTCATTATCTACAAACCATGGAAATTCTTAAATTTCTTAAGTCATATTTTCCATCATTAATTCCATTTTCTACTAATTCTTATTTTGTGGAATAAAAGGATTTTTAATTCAAATATTCCATAAAATATTGCATCATCATGACACTTGGATATGACATCTCGTGGCTTCTCCTTCAACAATTGGCTAAGATATGACATAATTAGATATTCTTATTCTCTTATGCATGTCCATATTTGGCTTATTTGTCATAGATTCTTGGCTTTAAGTGGGTTGAGGTGTCTTATGATGCTTCATAGATTCTCTTCCACATTTAGCCAAGTTTGACTTCCATGCATCATAGAATCTTACATTTGGCATCTTTTTTCATATGCATCATGGATTCTCAAAGGAATCTGTTGCCACATCGCATATCTAAGGGTGAAAAATCCAATGCTCTCATCCTCCATGCCCATTATAAAATGAGCATTCTTTCTCTCATTTCCAGTCCTTAGGTCCTAACTCTTGAGTCCTTAAGGTCCTACTTCTTGAGTTCTTGAGTCCTTAGCCTCTTTGTATTTTCACGCCATTTTCTCTCAAGCTTAAAATCACACTTCTAGTATTCTCATGGCATTATCCCCGTCATAGACTTTGCTTCAATATTGTGTGCACTATAAGAAAGTTGGAGCTACATCATTTGGAGAAGAAAGAAAGACATGGGAGCTACAAATGAAAGAGGGGGTTTCTAACCTTGTGTTTTCTTCTTTTGATTAGTTTGGATTTCATGGTAAACTAGTGGGTGCTAACATATGTTTATTGAGTTTTGTGATTTCTCATAGTATGTTATGCATTTAACCCATTTTCTAGTTACTACATTTAGTGAACCTGACATGAACATGCATATCTAACTTGGGTTTTCTTGTTTTGTGCTTGTAGGTGCAAGGAAGGAGCTCACTTGGAAGGGTATAATGACTATATATTCTTCCTTTTCACACCTATATTAATTAGGCGGTCTATTAACATGCTTGTATGCTCTTATTTCATGCATTTTATTAGCTTGCTGTCATAGGGCGCACTCTACTCTGTCAGGGTGCACTTGGGACCCCTAGGAGTAGTTTTAGGAGTCTAGAAGCCACCAAAACCTCTTTCTACTATTTTTGACTTACTAACTACATCCAAAAATTATAAACTATGTCTTTGAAATAGTCTACACTATTTGGGTGCACTTGGGAGTGTAGCTTTCAAGATTTGTAGTTTTTAGGTCTCATTTAGGTCACCATTTCCCTATAGTTTTCACCTAACCTCCCAACTGCATCCTAAAACTACTAACTACACCCAATTGGACCCCAAATATGTCATTGATGTAGTTTGTATTTTTTGGGCACACTTGGGGTTGTTCTGAGCCATTTTAGCCTTTTGGGGTGCCACTTGCTCTGTCAGAGCACACCTTGTTCACAGTAAGCATTTACATCAATCAAAATCTGCATGTCAGGTTTCCATTTTCTTCTAGAACATAGTTTAGATGATTTTTTTGTTACTAATGGTCTACTTGCAGCATGTGGAAATCATGGGATGAAGACATGATCATAACAAACTACTAATGCTTTCTTTGCAGGACGTTGTTGAAGACATTGTGTGTTTGTCAAAACCATGTGTGTGGATTTCTTAGATTAAATAGCACTTTTTTTGGTGCTTAAAATGAACTTTTCTTTTTTTCTTGGTGTGTCTACAATTTTTAAATCCTTAGGGGTTACACTAGATGTATCCTCTCCCCTCGCCATTCATGGATCTTGGGTGTAAGAGAAATCCATGTAACTTCTATAGGAGGCCTGCCTTGGACCAAGATACTCCATATTGGGTATACTAGAGGATGACCTTAGAGTGGTAACAGGCCAAAGATAGGTCAATGTTCTAGCCTCTATATAACATTAAATTATGATGAAAGTTGTGTTGGCAGTATTGCTACATGACAGCTCTCCTCTAGTACCCTTGTGGTGCATCAAACCCTAGTTCTCGAGGTTGGGAGACCTTCTACAGAAGTTTATCATTCACTTGCCAAAAAAATGCCCTTACTAAAAACTATGTTCTAATGGCCAAAATCCTTACTATCTACTAGCTAAAGGGGTCATTCATGCTTGCGAAGACATCCTACATTCTCGTGGTCCTTAGTAGAGGCAACAATCCCTCGGGAAGTCATGCCCCTTAGGAAGCAAATCTTGGTAGCCCCGAGAAGTGAGTGCACTATAAGGAGGATCCTATGGTGCCAAGATCCTAGGTTTTCCACTTTGGATAAACATAGATAAACTTTAGTTCAAGTAGGAATTCAGTGGATATAGTTGTAAAAGCCTAGGTTGTGGTGTGTTTGTTCTCTTTTAACAACTATTATTCTTGTCTTAATGTGTCTTGCATGTGTGTGAAACATTAATCAAGATAATAGCCAAAATTCAAATTTACACCTTCAACCTTCTCCAAACATTACACATTGTCAAAACCTTTCAACATTTGTCCAAACTTTGTAAACTTTGGTTCAACACTTAAAAACCTTTGAAAACATGGCAACTTGTGCTCTTAAATATGTTTGGAAAAATGTAGATTTCTTGTATAGTGTTCACTTGCATTTACCTTAGTCTAAGGCTCATTCTTGCATCATATAGACTTCATATTGCACATTTTAGTACTCATTTACTATCCATTACCTTTCATATTGTACCCATTTGGGTTTAGTTTACCTCTCTTAGTCTTAGCATTCCCATCTCAAAATCTGCACTTTGCATCCACCACCTTGCATCTTTGCATACCTAACCATCATCTTGCATGCTTTAACCCTCATTATAGGTATCCTAAGTGTCATTTTGAGCATTCATACTGGTCTTAACACTATCCTCTACTATTTACCCCTCTATAGCATCAATCTAGAAAACATAGCTCCCAAAATTGCCTTAGTTTTAGTCCAGTTTACCAACTATGCCTTGAAACTACCAACTGCATCCTAAAACTACCAACTAAATCATTGATGTAGTCTACACTATCTGGGTACACTTGGTGGTCCACATACCTTTATAGATAACATTTTGGGGCTTCAACTGTGTCTTTAGGTACCTGGTTAGCTCCCCTTGCATTAGCTTGCCCAGATCTACATTCTACATCACCTAGTCTTCATCACTTTCACTTAAGACATCATTATATAGGTCATAACCTCTTTTCTACATCTCCCAACCAATCATAACATCAACCCCAACATCTTAGCTTCCTAGCATATCAGTTTGGGAACCATACCAATTAGAATCAACAAACCTTCATCCTGACTTACCAATTGTGCCCAGAAACTACCAACTATGCCCAAATTAGCTTCAAGTGCATCAATTATGTATTTGGTAATATTTTAGTGCACTTGGAAATTTTATGGAACACTTGGGCACCTGCATGACCATTTTGGGCCCCCTAATTGCACTTTAGGACCCCAAAACTGCATCTTGATTTTTTGAGGAACAAACACAACCAAAACCTTGTTCAAGACAAAAGAAGAGAAATAAAACCCAACAAACCATTGATGAAGAACAAATTGAGGAATTACAACCTTTACTTGCAGACCCCTTAAACATGTATCCACAAGAGCACCATAATCAAGATTTTATGCAACAAAATTTAAACAATGCACCTAACATGATATTTCCTCCAAACATTTCCCCCACACATGGGATGGTTCAACGGAGTCCTAACTTTGAACCTATATTCGTGCCGATACCACCTGGAGGTGGAAGTGTACCAACCACACTTGAGGATTAACAAACACATTCCTTTTAATTTATCAAACCCAATGCAAGTACCTTCAACCCTAACACATCAAAGATACAAAAAGGTACATTACACCTTAGTGATGACTTCGACACTAATTATGCCATCACTAATGAAGAGATGGCTAGGGCATGTCAAGACAAAAACTTCCGTAAAAACTTCAAACTTTTGGTAGCTCAAGAAATTGTCAAATTCAACCTAAATGTGGAAGGACCTAAGTCCAAACATCAAACCAACTCAACAATTGAAAAAGTACAATGCATGATCAATTTGGACTTAGATAAGGGAAAACAACCTTTGGAGTTTTCAAACACAATAATGGCACCTATAAGGTCCCATCAAGATTCAACCATCAAAATCCTCCAAATTACATTTGAACACATTAATGTTAATCCCTTGTTCAATGAAATACCACCAATTCCTAAACACCCCAAAAGGACATTAAGACTTGATTTTAGTCACATGATGCAACAACAAGACACACCTAAAGGGAATTGTGCTCTAGGGATGCCAAACATACCTTCTTTGGAGGAAAATCAACAAAGTGCACCTTTGCTCCTAACCCTACCAAGTGGTATGACATAAAGTGTTTCGGAGCCTCCCACAAGTGCACTAAGTGCAACATCATCTACAATAGTCCCTATTGGCATAAAAAGGAAAAGTCTTATTGACATTACACCTATTCCCAAAAGGAATGCACCTCATTGTCAAGTCAATATGATGTCCCAAGCATAAACCTCTAACGTAAAAAGGTGTCAAAGCAACAATACCAACATGACAATCACTTCTCAAGGACATAACCAACTACCCAAAAACATCAACCTATGATGGTAAAAGGACTTAAAACTTCCAACCCTCAACCAAGTCTACATCCACTTAACACACATGCCACATATCAAGAACAACATCAGCCACAACAACAACCTCAAGTGGGGAAAACATCCAACATTCCTAATACGTAGTCCCATGTGAACCCACTTGACTTACACACAATTTATCAACAACAATCTCAGCAGCAATTCCAACAACAACAAACCATGTTTGCTAAACAACAAGAACAACTCAAACAATAGTTGGAATATCAAAGATGACTTGAGAAAAAAATTGGATACCAACAAAAATTTTTACAACAACAACATGTGCCACAACAACTTCAACAAATATCTCTACAACAATGATCACATACATGGCCTCACATACAACCAACAGAGGTATCCCAACAAAAACCACAACAAATGGCACAACAAAAAGATATGGTACATCAATCGCAGTCGATACTATAACAAGTGCCACATCAAATACCACAACAAGTACCCCAATAGATATCACAATAGCAACCATTTTTTCTTTGAGGTACCAACATACCTCCACCACCAAGTGACACATCACCAGACTCATCAGACATAGAAATGTCAGAACTGAGTAGACATAGCTCCTGCTATAGAAAAGGGTCTACTCATAGGCACAAAGGACTTGAAGGGAAAGCTATCATGCAAAACCCTAATGAAGAACTATTACAATAATTCAAACAAATTTCCAAACAAGTCGTGGCATTGGGAGTCCAAAAGAAATAGACATTATATACAAAAAGGGACTTGCATCCCAATCCATTTGATAAAAGTTTGTATATGTCTCCATTCCCAAAATACTTTGAGGCTCCAAGGTTTGAAAAATACCAAGGAAAAGGCAACCCTATTGATCATATTAGAGAATTTTGTGCTTCATGTACTGAACTCAATGATGAGCCCACTTACCTCATGATATTGTTCCCTCATTCTCTAGGTGGGCCTATACTTGAATGGTACTCCAAACTTCCTAGTAATATCAAATCTTGGTCGGAACTCATACAAAATTTCATTTTCCACTTTTCCTTTAACATTAAAAATGAGGTGACAATTTCTAACTTGTGCTCAACTAAACAAAAGGCAGGACAGCCATTCATCACATTCTTACTTTGTTGGAGAAGCTTAGTCAGTCAATGCTCACTAGACATTCCTGAGGAACAACAAGTTAACCTATGCATTGAAAAATTAGTCTCAGACTTGATGTATGAACTTAAAATCAAGATTCCAAGCACCATTTCTAAACTGATGAAAAAAGGGGCTAGTATTGAAGATGCTCTTATCTATAAGGGAATCCTCAAGATAAACAAAGAAAACACAAGCACCAACTTGTCTATTGACAAGCCAAAAATTTTCTCCAAAAAAAAGAATGTGACTAATGATGGCATTGTGGATGCCTGCATGATTAGCACAACACAACCTCAATTGACTTTGAAAGGCACAAACCCCAAAAATTCATAAACTCCTAATCAAATAGCACCTCAACAAAAAAAAAATTGAGACCTCCATGCAAGAGAAACCTCAAAGACATCCTAGAACCAAGGATAGAAAATTCACACCATTGCGGATACCTCTTGAGACTGCACTATAACAGTTACTGAGTAATAACTTCCTACAATTACCCCCAATCAAAGATGAATCATTTACTAAAGTAAATTGGTGGGATGACAAAAAGTACTATGATTACCATCGCACCAAAGGACATAATACTTCATCATGCTTCCAATTGAAACATGTGATACAAGACCTTATTGATGATGGTGTAATCATAGTTGATCCATCATTGTTAGCATCCAACTCTAACCACACTATATTCAAATATCCTTTGGGTAATCATGACAAAGATAAACCCTCAAGTTCAAACTCAAACCCACAAGGTAATGTGAATTACACACGCATTAGGTATGACTACACCATAAATTGCTTTAATGAGTTTGATTCTTGTATATTCACATTCACTTTAAAGGTTGAGGACCCTTGTTGCACTGTCACTACATGCCATAGCAAGATCACCCTACCTGGAGCTCCATCTAGACCTATTGCTTCTACTAGACTTGTACCCCCTAGTAGACTTGCTACTCCTACTTCATCTAATTATAGCCTTGTTGAATAGCTTGGTAAGACCCTTGTGCAAATATCCATTTCAGACCTATAGTGTTCATCTCCCCAACATCAAAAGATCTTGGATCAAGTCCTTAAAGAGTCAGTAGTCCCAGATAACATTGATGTTACCCAATTACAAGCCATGGTTGGGAACCTATCCGTGTCATAGCATATCACTTTTTCCCCTCGGGATATTCCTAAAGACAAACCCAACCATAATGATCCCCTCCACCTTGAAGTCTTTGTCCATAATGTTAAATTTAGACATGTCTTGATAGAGGGAGGAATAGGGCTGAATATCTATACACTTAAAGTGGTCAAAGGTTTGGGTTATTCTGAAAATGATGTGGATCCCTCTCAAAGGATCACAATCAAAGCGTATGATGATGGTGAACATTTCTCTACAAGGGTTATCATCTTACCGATCAGAGTTGGTCTAGCTATAGATAACAATTTGTTCCATGTCCTAGATATAGAAATGAATTGCAACATGATAGTAGGATGCCCTTGGCTTCATGCTATGAAAGCAGTCCCTTCTACATATCATCAATGTCTAAAGTTTTCCTATGACAATGTGGAGGTTACCATCCTTAGTGATCTAGATCCTTTCTAGTTTTGTGCCAATCTAAGAGATGCTATTGCATACCAAGTCCCAAAAAACAATGAAGCACAACCCATAGATTCCTCTAAATATGTGGATGCTGATATACTCCTCAATAAGGCCAAGGAGAAGATGAAAATTAAAGACAATGGGTGTGGAGAGTACTTTATGTCTCATGTATCCCACATTAGGGAGTCACCACTTCCTCCCATTAGTACACAAGATGTCACTCCTATCAATGAGGATACATCTATATGCATTGAGAAAAAAAAAAAAAAACAAGAACCCACTTTGATATCTCCTAGCCAGTACGGACTTGGGTTTACTATCATGCAAAAACAAGGCTATGATGGCTATAGTAGTCTTGGATATCAGAAATAAGGAATCATTGAGCCTATCACTACAAAAGGATGACCTTCTAGTTTGGGGCTTTGATTTAAACCATTATGAATAGGTCCTCCTAGTACGACAGTACCTATGTGCAAGACTATGGATGTTTTGAATGATGAAAAGGAATCTGAGGATATGTCACCTTGAACCAACAATCCTCTAGCTTTTAAGCATAACCTTAATGATCCAACTGAATTAGATACCCATATATCTACCTTCAACCAAAGCCCATTCAATACTGATGATGACATCCCCTCAAGTTATCCTGAACTATTGGATTGGGACCAACATGGACCACCAATTTTTGATCAATTTGACAATGATGACGCTCTCACAATAGACTTTCAAATCTATGAAGGCATTATGATTGAAAATCATAAAGAAGCAATTTCTTCTAAAGAGAAAACATTGGCATATTGTTGGGAGTTAACTCCATCTGATAGAAAAGAAAAAAATAATGAGCATAGGTCTCTTGGTGAAAACTAAAAGGTTCCATTAGACCGTGAAAAATCAAAAGCTAAGTAGCTCCCAAGGATACAAAATGAAAAATATGATGCCATGAATATCAATGTTCCAATGTTCAAGATGCCACAAAGTCTTTTTGAGCTCCATCAATTAGCATTCATGTGGAAGGTCATTGATCTCAACCCTCCCAACCCTCCCTTATATCTAGTTGTTTATCCCCACATCTAGCTACCTAATTTGCCCAACACCCAAGATCAATTCCTTATCCAAAAAGCCTTTGCATATGTCATCATCAGTGACATCACACATGACATATCTATTGACCAAATTATCCTCAAATGCCTTGATTTGCAAGAGACAAACAATGTCTTACATATGGTACATGATGGTATATTGCAAGGCCTTTCTAGTGGTTTGATTTTAGCTACAGAATCGAAATGACTCCTATGTAGGTATGGTCAGTCATGGATCCAGAGTTTATCAGCTAGCAGCACCAATAATAGATATCTTCTTAGCATTCTTCAGTGACATTCTTGATTCCATCTAAAAGTCCTAAAAAAATATCAAAAAAATAGCAAAAAGTCATGGAAAAAGCAAAAAAAAAGGTGAAAAAGTCATGAAAAAATGGATGCCTTGATGAAAACCTAGCAAACAAGTGTCTTGGCACAAAAATTTGAGTCAAGAGAAAAATCTTGTCCAAAAGAGAAAACATGGAAAATAGGCACTTTGGGAAAGTACCATGGTGAAAACCTAGCAAATAGATGCCATGTGTAATTAGTTGTTGCTCCTCCATCTATCGAGATTCCATCTGGTATTTTCCCCCTCTATCATTCCTTGATCATATCCTTCCTATTGCAAGACATCCTTGGCTCTTTGACCATGGCTCATGAACTGGTTAATGTCCTTTGTTATCTTTCCTAAGCATCACCAGTCTGCACACACTCTGTCATTAGCCTTTGTACATAGTTTATGTCTTTTCTAGGGGCATATTACCTACACATTGCATGAGTTTGAACTTGGATTGGGGGCATGTCCCTAAGAACCTTTTATCGATTGGACCTATCACATAATGGACTAGAGCTAACACTTGTATATGCTTTTATGATCCTAAAAAAATCCTAAAAATTCAAATACGATCCTAAAAAAATCCTAAACATTAAAATATAATCTTGTAAAAAAATCACTAAAAATCATAAAATGTCCTGAAAAAATCACTAAAAATAAAAAAATGTCATGAAGAAATCAGTCACACCAAAAAAAAATCAAATATCCTCAAAAACCCTAAAAATAACAAAACCCATCAAAAATCTACAATAAACCTTGTAAATATTCACTGTGGATAAGCACCCCTTTTATGTACACACTTGCACTTTGCATCCTAAAACTCAAAGCACTACACTTCAATGACAATCACAATCTCCAAGCAATGTGAACCAACAATCAAATCAACATGCCATTATGAACCTATCAACTGAATTCACAACCAGAACTATCACATCATCAACATGTCAAACACTATTTGAACACCTAAAACATTAAAAATAAAGTAATAATGGACAAGAATAGGTGTTGGCTCATGTTGTTTAGTGAGTGATTTATTTTTTACTTTGTTTTCTCTTCGATCATGTTCCTATGCCACTCGATGATATAAACTAATTTATGAGAGTGGTCAAGATGGTTCATGGTCATATTTTTCTATTTTTGTCTATTAAAATGTACCTTTGAGAATTTGGGGCATGTAAATATGCCTCAAGAAGGACAAGGTCATTCTCTATCTGCATCGTGCTTGTTTATGCAAAAGGCTTGCATTTGCGCTCTGGCCCTTTTTGCCATGATACATCACAATCTATTTTCCATATCAAAATAAAGCTCCATTTGACATATAGTGCACTTTACAAAAGAAAAAATTATATCCATCAAACTAACATCTCCTCATCTCATCTTTCTTCATCTTATTCTCCATCACCATGATCATGTCTTCCGATTCACCAAATCATCTTCATCTTGCATTCCTGCATCATCCTACACTGTCAATCAACTTTCTGTCAATCAAATTTCACACCATATTTGACCAAATCTAAGCATTTTTTATCATTTAACTCATGTTATGACATATTCCCATCATTTTGGGCATGCATGCAAAGTTTCGGGGCATTCTGAGTCCAATCAGGCTATTTTTGGCCCCTAGAGCCTTTTTGGGTGCAATCTACACTTTTAGAGCATAGTTGGGCTTCCCAAGTTCATCTAGGATGCACTTGGTACTTTCATGATGCACTTGGGCTTACCAAGTGTGTCCAGGATGCACTTGGGGACCTAGGATCCACAAAACTACTCGTAGAACCCCTATGTTGCACTCTGAAGGCCATAACTTTTGTGTTTCAACTCTAATTTATGAACTGTCAGTTGCATTGGAATCATATCTTTCTTGTGAACATAATAAGCTATAATTTTCATTACTTGGTCACTATATGGATTGGTAATCCTTGAAACTACTCTTGGACTCCTGCTTAACCCTGTCATGTTGATTTTGGCCCCCGGAGCCTTCTCGGGCACATTTTGCACTTTTCGAGTCCACTTAGGCTTCCCAAGCATGTCATGGACGCACTTGGTACTATCATGATGAACTTGGGCTTACCAAGTTCATCCAAGACACACTTGGATGAGTTTTGGGCACACTTGGGGCAGTAGGATGCCCATAACTGCTCCCACAGACCCTATGTTGCACTCTAGAGCCCATAAATTTTGTGTTTTAACTTGAATTTGCAATCCCTTAGTTACGTTAGATCCATATATTCATTGTGAAAAAAATGAACTATAATTTTCATCATTTTGTGTCTTTATTGAGTGGTAACCCATGCAATTACTCTCGGGCTCCCGATTGACCCCGTTCTGCACCCTAGACCTCATAACTTTCACATTTTAGCTCTGATTTGTGATTCGTCAATTACTATGGTTTTATCTTCTTGTTGTCAAAAAATTGACTTATCATATTCTTATCTTAGTCAATTTCTCAAGGGGTAACCCATATATATCATCCCTACTAGGGCATGTTCTGGCTTTCTCATCAGTTATTCTTTAACACAATGCTCTAAATCACATTGTATCAAAGAGGGGAAAAATGTAGATGCTCAAAATGGTTCACATCTATAGTTTCATCACTTCTTCATACTAATTTTTCCCATTTTCTCATTCTACTAACTTGGATCTTTTGGCCAAAATCGATCATATTTCATCATTTGTATCCTTTTTCACATCAATTTCATATTAACTCAAAACCATTTCATATAAACTCAAAATCACCCTAAATCATCTCATAATCACTCAAAATCAGTCCTAATCAACTTGGAACATATCAAACATCCCAAATCAATAATCACTTATCAATTCCTAGGTATTTTCATGGCTTTTAGTGCCTTGGAAACCTATCAACCTATCAATCTTATCAATTTGACCTTAGTACTATCATGGCTCTCAGTGCTAGGTCAAACTATCATCCATGTCATTCAATCTTTGACATTGTTCAGGCTTTCAATGTTAGATCATGGCATCATCACCATTTTAATAATATTGACAGTGTTTGTCGATGTTATTATGATAAAACCTTTTCAATCAATTTCAATCCTATAGCATTTACAATGTCGGTTAAATGTTACATATCAATCAATTCATGTCATGTGTCCTTGGCATGTTATCAATTTCAATCAATCAATCTAACCATGGCTTTGGTCTACTTGTCATCATCTTATTCAATCTATATTATCATCACATTTTCATCAAAGGGTACTATCACATTTATTTAATCAATTTTGGCCAATCATCTACTAATTTTCCCTATAGGATTAAATAACCCATAATTTAATCCTATTATTCTTTATATATTTTCTTCCTAATTATTGTCCTCAATTAATTAATTTTATTAATTAATTGATTCATTATTTGCAAATCATGGAAATTCTTAATTTTCCTAAGTCTTATTTTCCATCATTAATTCCATTTTCTACTAATTCTTATTTTGTGAAATAAAAGGATTTTTAATTCAAATATTCCATAAAATATTGCATCATCATGACACTTGGATATGACACCTCGTGGATTCTCCTTCAACACTTGGCTAAGATATGACATAATCAAATATTCTTATTCTCTTATCCATGTCCATATTTGGCTTATTTGTCATAGATTCTTGGCTTTAAGTGGGTTGAGGTGTCTTATGATGCGTCATAGATTCTCTTCCACATTTAGCCAATTTTGACTTCCATGCATCATGGAATCTTACATTTGGCATCTTTTTTCATATGCATAATGGATTCTCAAAGGAATCTCTTGCCACATCACATATATAAGGGTGACAAATCCAATGCTCTCATCCTAAATGCCCATTATAAAATGAGCATTCTTTCTCTCATTTCCGGTCCTTAGGTTCTAACTCTTGAGTCCTTAGGTCATAACTCTTGAGTCCTTAAGGTCCTACTTCTTGAGTTCTTGAGTCCTTAGCCTCTTTGTATTCTCGCACCATTTTCTCTCAAGCTAAAAATCACACTTCTAGTATTCTCATGGCATTATCCCCATCATAGACTTTGCTTCAATATTGTGTGCACTATAAGCAAGTTGGAGCTAAATCATTTAGAGAAGAAAGAAGGACATGGGAGCTACAAATGAAAGAGGGGGTTTCTAACCTTTTGTTTGCTTCTTTTGATTAGTTTGGCTTTCATGGTAGACTAGTGGGTGCTAACATATGCTGATTGTGTTTTGTTATTTCTCATAGTATGTTATGCATTTAACCCATTTTCTAGTTACTACAAGTTCATCATTAGATTAGGATACATCATTGTTATTTTTCAATTCATCCTTAGATGCTCATTCATTATTAGCATTTCACATCCATTATTTAATTAGATTTCATTTTTTGTAAGTTCATCATTTCACTAGCATTTCACATCAATCATTTCATTCAATTTCATTCATTGTAAGTTCATCACTTCATCAACATATGATGTGCATCATTTAAATCCACTCATCATTTCATAAGGGTTCATTTTAACATTTGTTATTTAATCCTTTTTTAATACCATTGAGTTCATTTTTCATATCATAAATCTTTTGTTTATCATTTAATTGCTAAGTCATTTCTTTTACTATTTATCATTTAGTCTATATTTATCATCATAACAACAACATGTCACATCATATGTCATAAAGTAAAGATGATCAACATAAATCAAATCAACATGTATCGCATCACATATCATAAAGTAAATCCTATCACCAGAGATCACATCAAAACATCTCACACCATATCTATCATAAAAAGAATCACTTCATTAGGGATCACATCATAAATATCCCACATCACATCTTAAATATCATAAAGAAAATCACATCAACATATATCACATCACATCTACAAAATAATAGCGAGAATTAATAGCATCATATCCTCATCATCATAACAAAATCACATAAAAAACATATCACATCATACATCCTAAATCATAGTGCATCTCACATCTTGCATCAAAACAAATCTATTAGCACAATCATAAATCTCAGCACATAAGCCATCCTACATCAAAAATCATCAGCAACATCATCAAAATATCACATCCTAAATATCAAAGCATATCAACAATATACATGACATCAACAATTCATAACACATCTCTCACTAGAATCATCAGATCTATATCAATGAAAGAATGAAAGAATAATAGTCCATAAATGTCCCAATATACAAATGTCCATATCATACAAATGGGTCTGTGCCCATGCAAAATATTCATGTATCTCAAAAATCTAATATGTACAAAATACTTAGTATCCCAAAATGACTAGCTCATCGATAGTCAATCCATCATCTCTACATCAGCAGTCTCCTCCTTTGTCTCTCCCATGGCCCCTAGTGTTGCTGGTGGTGGAGGTGGTGGCCTAATCAGTCCTCCTTCTATCCTAGAGCTCTTTGCCTCATCCCTCCTCCCCCTCTATAGGCTTGGTCCTCCCCTCTAACTATGACTTGTGCACTGGGATCCGCCTGTACTCGCCTCCTCAACACTCCATCCACTGTACCCTCCTCCATGCATCCTTATGTGTACCTACTATACATGACCAAGTCAGTCACCTATAGAGCTCAATCTGAGATGTCAAGACTATTATGTGGTACCTCCCTTGATAAAAACTAGCTCTCTCCTAGAGCTCCTCTACCTTTGCCCATAGTCTCCTCAACTCATCTAGACCCCCTCCTACCGCCATCTATGCCTATAGGGTCACCACCACCACTACTAGCCTATCTCTCTCCTACTAGAGGGCATCTATCCTCACATGTGTAGCCTACCTCTCCAGCATAACCACATCCAACCTCCCCTATACCTATCCTACCTTTTTCTACAACCTCCCTACCTCAAGACTTTCGCTATCTGCCTACCCCTGTGCTATGTCTCACTTGTATCTAAACTGATCCAACTTTATACAAAGCTAATCTCACTCCTACTATGTATCCCAAAGTAGTTGACTAATGGATTTTTGTGTCTGCTATAGTGAGACATAGTGGGCTGCCATTCCATCATCTCCTCCCTTGGTAGATGATACCCCTCCATCCCCCCCAGTTAACCCCTATGGCCCCTACTCTACATCTCCCCCCACTAGCCTTTGTGACCCCTGCTCCTCTACCCCCTACTCTCCTCCTCTCTCCAACAACTCCTACCTCTCCCCCACTCTCCTCTCTAACCAAGGTCCCTTCTTCTCCCCCCCAACCCTCCTCTTCTAATGGGCAGGCTCCTCCTCATAAGCAATAGTTGTTGCTCGCTGCCATAACCCTCTGGCAACATGCCACCCCTATCAGGTTGCCTGAGCTAGCTCACCTACCACCATCATTTCCCTCATACCATGTGCTCTCTCCACTAGTCTCAAATGCACCCATGTGTCACAATACTCCTAGGTGGAGCCTGCATCTGCCAACCCACCAAACTAATCCAACTGTTGTAGCTCCAACTCTAGCCATGCTCTTAATAAACTATCTCACCATAAGGCTAGCCTGTATATATACACTAGATACCAGTGCACATCGCCTAAAGTGTCTCACTGATACTAGTGTGGATCCCCTAAAGCCACTTGATTCCACTCAAACTGCCAAAGTACCCTATCCAGCCTATACTACTCTATTACATAGGACCATCAATCAAAAACAAAACATGAAGATATCATGTATGGAAGATTCTCTCTATCCTCCGCCCATGATCCTAGGTCCATGTATGGCCTCCACACCACTATCACTATCTCATCAATGTGGAATCTCTAGTAGTCCATTGAATTTATGTGGTGGTATGTTAGTAGCTCAGCCCAACTATATGCCACTGGCTCCTTTGCCTAGCTCTCTTTGTACCCCAGTGTCCTGAGCATGGCAATATGCTCCCAAGCCCACACCTTGGTACACTATTTGATGCAAGTCTTGGTACAACTCAGCCAACATCAAGGACCCCCATGTAGCTGGGAGCCCTACATCAACAAATCCTACACAACCACTAGGATCAGTGCCAAAGTAACTCCTATCTCACTTGTATCTAGGGCAATATACCTAGAAACAAGCCCCAACACATAGAAGTAAATTTGCCTCTCTAGTGCCACATGATCTAAATGCTCGTCGTGGGCAAACTATCCTCACTGGATCCTGAACTCTACTCCAAGTCTCATCAGTCCCTACATAGCCACCTTCACTATCATCTCTCTCATCACCATCACTGGTGTCCCTTATACTGGTAGTCTAAAAATGTGGTACACATCCTCTAAGGTCACTGTCATCTCCCTAGTTAGTAGATGGAAGGTTGTTGTCTCGCTATGCCATCGCTTGCACAGGGCTGTGACCATCACCATGTATGTGCAGGTATGGGGAAACCTTGCAAGGTAGCCTAGTTTGATCACCTTGATCCTTGCCTAGTCTGTAGGCATCAACATCTCTCCTATGTGCAGCACCATCACTCACCTCTCCCATGATACTAAGCAATCCAAGGACTAGTGCACACGACACAATCAATCTCGATGTCAATTTTCTATGTCAGATTATAATCCTCAACCCATCACTTTACCCACCCTATCTTTTGTTTGCATTCTTTTGCACCAGCCCATGTTCTCACAAAAAAAAAAAGCATTCTCTCAAAGCTAGACCAAGTTTATATTCCTACAAGATCACAACGTTGACCTTTCCTTGTTCTACCCATTTGACCAGTGGTCTCACAGCAATGTTCCCACAACTGTAAAATTATGTTCCTATCAATGTATCCCCTCATGTGATCACACCTTTGACTTAGTCACCCTCCTAGTATGAATTGCATTCTCATGAACACATACCTGTACACATAAAATTTGGTGTTCCCGTAGATCTATCTTCTGACAGGATCACGCCTTTGACTTTTCCAAAAACTTAACCTTTTGATCATGTCCTCACCCGTGCTAACTAAAGACAATGATCCTATGGACACTTGATCCTACAGGATCACATTTTTCCATTTTCCCACCCCATACAACCCAACCCCATCCTCACTTTGACTACTTTGATAGTGGGTTAGCAACCCCACAAAATCAATCATGTTCCTTGTTGCATGAACATGATCCAACTAGTTTACCCCTAATCCCACATAAAATCCCTGTAAAAATTCAATAAAACTATGAAGAAACTAATCAACTAAGCTACTTTTGTAGGATCGCGATCTCATCGATCATGCATGTGTTCCTACTAGACCCATGTCAGTGGGATCACATTTCCACTTTCGTGGGAATGTAATAAAAAATGTATAACATAAAATCATGAAGAGGTTTTAGACCCTACCGATTGATTCAGTGTCCCTCATACTCATACTCATCGTACTATGTCCTCTTGGTGGTCTGATCACGTAGTACTCACTATCGTAATATCCAATGCAAAGGTCTTGATAGCAATATATCCTCCTTAATCTGAATGCAAATGACCCCTTCTAGCCCCCTTCTAGCCACTTATAGCCCCCCAAGGTGCCCTAGCTACCCCTATAGGTCATCTAGCACTATAGTTTTTCCCCATCCCCTTGCTTTTTTCCCTTCTTTTTATCTTTTCTACCTATTTTTCCCTCTTCCATGCCAGCAGGGCCCCTACTAGCTTATTGTAATTTTTCAAGAAGTTGTCGTGACACTTTTTCTTTCTCCACCACCTTCTTGAGGGGGCATCACATAATCCATTCTCTCTTGCTACTTGAGAATGGGGCAACCATGTTGCTTCAAATAGTCTTCTTCATGTCATTTATGTTTGAACTTCTTTGAAATAGTGTTGTTTCAACACTATGTCAAAGAGGGATAAAATGTAGACACCTAAATCTAATTACATCAATAAGTAATCATATTTAATTTTCTCCTAGGACATTATTGATTAAATATTTACTATTTAATTAATTAATTGTCATCCCCTAGTTAATTAATTTATTTAATTAACTATAGTCTAATTGATAAAATCAAATGATCACCCAAAATCAATTTATCAATTAAATCCCAATTCCTCTATTAAATTGAATAAATAATCAAATCTATTAAATTTAATTCCATACTCTCATTTTATTGGATAAAACATTTAATAAAATATCTAAAATCCTAAAAGCCTTCCTAAACCCTATCCTAACCCCTAATCCAACCCATTCACCCATACTAACCTCACTTAACCTCCTAACTAACGCATCCCATCAAAGCCAAATCACTTATCCCCTAAACCCTCTTCTAAGCTAATCCTAATTCCTCCTCTAATCATGTGCACAATCATAAACATGGGTTAAGACTTGCTAACCAAAGCAAAAGTCAACAAACTCAACCATACTCCTTACATCCTTATAAATGACCCTTACACATGTCTTACACCTCTCCCATCCTCTCTTACATCTCTTACATGACTCTTACATACTCAACCACCCTCATCAAGCCTTTTACCAACCCATTTCCTATCCTCTCACATGCATTCTATTTGTGACACTTGTCACCTCCTCATTGGTGCTAAATAAGCACAATCCTTATGCTCCCTTTTGAGTGCATCCTGGCCCTTCCTCACCATTTCATCATCTTGACATCTTGACCCTCCATTCCTCCAACCCTTGGCCTACAAATTGAACCCCCTTCCTTCACTAAAATCATCCACCTTCCATGCAAAGTTATAATGCTATTTTGAGAGCTCATAAACTACCAAAATAACATTATAATGTTGGAATCACTCCATGAATCCATTGTTGAAACCTTGCTTCTTTCACTCCATCCATCCATCTAAAGCTTGAGCATATCTTGTGAGCATACACACCTTAAATCAGGAACAAATCTATTTCATCTTGTGTTATACCATTAGGACCCTACCATTCTTGGTTTGCTTCCTTTTGTGGTGATAACAATCAATCCTATCTTAAGTGTTTACTTGTTTAGTTTTGTTAATGCTTCCATTTAATAGTTAATATTCATATTACAACACTAAATTAGGTGATATAGATGCCATATCAAATAACTAGGGTTTGCAATAATTCAGATAATGTAGCTCGACACACAATAAATACCTTATGAATCTAATGATTGATGACAACTAGCAACTAAATCTAGTTTATAGATGCTTGAATCTTTTTCCTCAATTTGCCTTAAATGCTCTTTTCTCTCTCTTCAATCTTGAATGAAGGCAAATGAGTCAAAAAATTGACCATATAACCCTTCAAACTTGGCAATAAATGCTCAATTCTTACACAACTATAAGCTCGATTATCTTAGCAATTTCAACTAACTTATCTTACACATGATTTCTTCCATGCTTGACAAATACAATGGGGTGAAAGCACAAATTTGTCTCACCCTTTTGTAAAGGAAAAGGATAACAAAACTATAACTATACACCTTTAATGACACAAAATAGGTATTATTATTTTGAATTTGAAAATCAAGTAAACTAATGAAATGTGTAGAAATGGATGAAGTTTAGGATTATAATTTTTAATAATTATTTGAAATAAGAATTGATATATATTCCTAATTTTTATAGATAATTTTTTAGCTACTAAAAAATGTTAAAAATTTAGGGTCTAGTTCCCACCACAAAACTATAGGGAAATAAATTTATTTCCTTTTGATCTCAGACTTAGGGAGATAGATAAAATATATAGCTAGAACAATAAAAAATAAAAATTAGCTTCAGACGTATGTTTTTTCTTTTATAATGATTCAAATTTTAACTAAACCTAAAATCAATAGTTTTCATCTCCTACCACATTTTTCAAAACAAATCTGTTCTGACCAAGAGAAAAATTATACATTCTAGAAAAGGACTCTCTCCTCTAGAACATTATATAATTTTTATAATTTTTTGACATGATCTAATTTTTTTCTTTCTCAAAATTGACATCTTTTTGAGTGTTAAAATACTCACCTATAGAATTTTTTAATTATAATATACTATATCTAATTAAAAGACTATAAACTCTATATGAGGATATTCTTGACTCTAAGCTCTATAAAATGGTGTTTATATGTTATTAAAAAAAATCATAAAAAATAGTAAGAATTTTTGAAATGCCATTTTTTTGAAATAATTTAGTTCTTTATTAATTGGATACAAACTAATATAAAATATGCATTGAATAGCCATTTCCAATTGGGAAAGTGTGACACCATATATAACTTAGCTAGAGTAAATTTATCTAGATCATATGTTTTAACAAAATTATTTTTTAGATAGAAATACTCAAATTCAATAGTTTTGGTAAGTCATCCTAAAAGGTGACACAACTTTGTACTTTTACCTAGTGAGCTTGGCCAATATTATCACCCTTAATAGCTCGACATCAACTAAGATTTTAAATATTTCCACTTGATAACAATTGTGAAAAATTTCATGCTCAACAATAACATGAAAACTAACAAAACTTATAGATTTCTTCTAGGTTATGACCAATACATTGCATCTTAATTCATGCATATATTTTTTTTTTAGAACTTAGATTCTTGGAACTAATGTAAAATATATCATTGAAATATCAGTCCCAGATACCTTTTGATTGCGTAGTTGGTGGTGATGTGATCAACTAATCCATTAGATGAAGTGACCTCATCTGAACTTGATGTGATACAATCTTCCCTTTTCTTCCATGTCTTGTTCATCCATGCCTTGACATTCTCAACATCAATCTTCTCTTTACCATTGTTGAACTCACTACTAGGTGCCTTTGACCTTTTTGGATAGTTCTTGCTGATGTGACTAGTCTTCAAATAGCTAAAACGTGTGGTTTGACTCAATCATCTACTACAATCACTTTTCAAATGTGTTCTAATACAATCCTTAATAGCATGTCCATACTCTTTAAAATAGTGACAACTATACCTTGTATTGTAATCCCAATTGTATGATAATCCATTTTTTTTTTCCTTTTGTCTACTTGTTTTTTGTCTACTTAGCATTAGATCTACATTCATATGCTTTATTTCCATACTGTTGACAATTGTAGCAATATCCTTAAAAAAAATTGTGTGCTTGAAGTCTTAGTTCTAAATTCATGTGCTTAATGTCCTTGCTTGTTGCACTTTTGACAATAACTCATGAATTTATGCTTAGGGTTATGATTTGCATTGTTGTTCCTACAAACATTTTCTATATGACCCAACTTTCCACAATTATGACAATTGGGTTTGTAGTTCTTACCTTTGATACTTCTTTTTTTACCACTTTTAGATGATTCTCCTTCCTTAGTACTGTTGCACCCCAATCCAATAGTATCATTGTTAGATCTAGGAGATCTAATTAATCTCTCAAAGTACTTGATAGCTTTACTGGGTTTGTTGAAACTTTTAGCAAATTCTTTTCTCTTAAGATCATTTGTTAGTTGTTCATTTTGTAACTTTAGGGTTGTGATCTCAATGTCCTTACCATTCAATTCATGATTGGCAATCATCACTTGATTAATTTTTTCCAGGTGCATTTTCGCAATCCTTTGTACCTCTAATGTCTTCTCTTCCAATCTATTGGTCAGTATCCTTTTTTCATCTTCAATCATGACTTTATCTTCCTTACCTTTCTTTTTCTACTTGGCCACCTTACATAGCAATACTAATTGGACTTCTTGTTCTATCTTAAGATTTCTAACCTCTTCAATTAGGGTAGCATTTTTTTCCATTAGATTTGCAATTGTTGCATCATACTCACTTGAGTTTCCATCTACAAACAATTTAGTAGTGTCTTCCTCTTGGTAGTGTGTGTCATTCTCTTCAATATCTATCTCTTTCCTTCTCTTTAATAAGTACTTCAAAAAAGAATATTCTGAAAAAGAAAAACTATATTATTCAAGTAACTAGAAAGAAATTTTTGAAAAGGCTATTCAGGTAACCATGCAAAACTAGATAAGGTAGATTCATAGTTGATACTTAAAACTAATGAAAAAGTACGAAGGGCTTGAGAAAATATGCAAAAAAAATCCATAAAGCCCTCAAATACTTGCATGTATAAAACTTATCACAAAGAAGAAAAAAACAAGAGGAGGCAAGGGTTTGCTCTAAAAATATGAAAATTGTATTCATAGATAAAGAAACAGATGTAGATTATTACAAAAGATCAATTCTTATAAAAAGAGACCGAAACCTAAAAGGGTAACCTAAAAAGTTACAAAGAGTAACCTAAAAGGTAAAAGCTATTTAATAATAATTAATTAATTATTAAATAAATAATGCAAAAGGTGCATAAAGTGAAATCTTAAGAAGGGAGAAAAAGTAATTTAATTAACCTTTTTCTCTAACATCCACCTATAAGATGAGCAACAATGCAGAAAAATCAAGGAAACTGCAATGCAATGCTAAAAGCAAACTTGGGTCCTAACGACAAGGCCTAATGAGGTACCAATCACAACCAAATGTAATGTCCCACTAAGGGATCCAAAATAAATTGATATCTAGACCCAGAGGCACACAAAGACATGTAGGGAACGTATTATGTAAGTGGGAAAGTGTCATCACATGAATCATGCTAGAGTTACCTTGGCAGTCTCTTAGGACCCCATGACCCTAGTGATCCCTATGCGGCACTAGTATCCTCTTGTACTAACAAGGCATACTAACAATTCACTGTCCCAACCAAGAATTCTCTCTACTTCCATCCTAATCTATACTAGCACTCGATGCATGGGCGAGAACATACAAAGACTCTTATTAGATTCATTTTATTCCCATTTAGTGTAGTGTTTTCACTTATTAAACAACTTACAATGCATTACCCTGGAAACCACTTAGGGTCTTGACCTCCATTGCAAGACACTTCCCAACATTATATATAGATAACCTACCCTAGGCTCATAAAATAAAAAATCAAATAATCATATAAAATCACCTCAATCCTATACAAGAGACTAGAAAGCATCAAAAGATAATTCACAATAACACATCAGTTCTCTAGGAGCAACTAGAAAGCATCCCCAAAATATAAAAATCGAAGACTCAAAATGGTAAGTCAAATATGTCATAACATGACATCACCAATAAAAAATAATACAAAACACTTCAGTTCTATAAAAGTGACTAGAAAGCAATCCAAATATAACTGATTGAAGACTCAAAATGGTTTCATCAAGTAGGTCATAACATTCACCTTAGCTTCACACAAGAATACTAGAAAGCAATAACAAACAATAAATACAAGTCATCATAGAGCATACCAACTCATTATCATGGTTGAGTTTAGAAAAATTGAGATCAAATCATCATAACATCACACTCACACAACCCCCAAGCCTTTGGTAAACATCCTAAAATTGGTCAACACTCTAGACAACACAAACTGAAAACATAGACAACACACATAAAACAGAGTGTAGGTTTCATAGTTTGGTTTGATTTTTAAAAACATATTGTTGACTTAAATGTAAGGTATCAGTCTTTGCATTTCAATGTTCGTTTGAAATATATAAGATTCTCAATTTGCCCTAAAGTTAACCCATTCATTTATTTGAATAAAAGATAGAATTACCCCATTATATTTAAAGTTAATTTTTAAAAAATAATCAAGGGTAATTATTTATTTAATTAAACTATTAAAATAATTCTCATAGATAAAAATAATTATAATTTTATTAAAAAAATCAAGATTATTAGTAATTAAATAAATCTCCCTTTTTCTATTATTTAACTTTCATTTTTAAGAATAAATTAATTAAATTAAATATAATTAATTTAATTATTATAAATATATATATATATATATACATATATATATAATAATTATATTTTAATTAATTATTAAAATTAAAACATTTAATAAATTTTATCAAAAATAATATTAAAATTATAAATAAATTATAATTTAAAACTTAATTTAAACTAAATTTAATAAACCTAAAATTTACCAATTTAATAAATTGGCACTAACTTAATAAAGTTGTTGACCTTTTTAAAAGGTGACCACCTACTATTGTAGGGTGCCTCGGACCGTAGTGGCTTGTACCACTACTATCCCAGTACCCTACAATTAGCAGGGTATGCTACATTTAAGTGGTGAGGGAAGGATAAAGGGGGGTGGGGGTGGTGGCCCCCACCCACCCAAACTATTTATTTTCTTAAACTTTTTTATTATTTCATTTTATATTAAAAACAAAACCGTGCACCCCCCTACAAATTTACACACACACACACACACACACACACACACACACACACACACACACACACACACACACACACACACACACACACACACACACACACACACACAACCAATTGCCATTCTAGATTGATAGGAGAAAAAAAAACAACCATTCGATTTTCCAATCCAGAATTTTTATTCCCAAATTCAAAACCATTTCGAGTTAAATTCCTATTTGTAAAATTACTAAGTAACAAAATTCTAAGATATACTAATCTTCATGAATATAGAAGTTTCATACCCAAAATTCCAAATTACAATATTCATCACAAACAAAATCAAATATGCAAATCATAGTCATGAAGAAGACAGAAAATGAAATAGCATAAATAACTATGTGAATTTATCAGAAGAATCTACCTAGACGCTAATGCTAAATTTCTATGCCCAAGAAGATTTATGAGAGAAATTTGTTCTCTCAAAACTTTCTTTCTTTCAAAAATTCCTTCCTCCAAAAGTTTGTGGTCCCTTGAAAATGAACCCTCAATTGGTGATAAGGAGTTCTCTCCTAAAATTGAGACACGAATTGTGTGGTCACCCGAGATAACTCTTTGCTCACTAGACATTGACTCCTTATTATCTTTTCTTTATCTTTTTAATACATGTTTAATTAATTATAAAATAACTTAATTAAATTCACTTGACTTCATTTTCAAATTAATTTATTAAATTTTAATCTCATGCACACTTTATGTAATCTTTAAACTTTTAATAAATTAATATCTTTTCATGCTTCACTTTATTTTTGAAATGTTAGTAGATAAAATATTTATTAACTTAAATAATAATAATATCTAGCATTTATTTAAAAATGAACTCTAAATATATTATTGTTAAATTAAATAAATATTATCATGTTTTGAAATTAAACTTATAACTTTTATCTTTTAAATTTAACTCTTTTTATTTAACTGATTTCTCAATTAATTAAATATTAAAAGTATCATAATAATTTTCCATAAAATTAAATCATTAATTTAATCTTTTAATTTGGCTTAATTAATAGAAATATCACCAAAAGACTTAAAGGACAAAATGCGAAAACTCATCATAGAAAAACACATACAAGATCAAACTAAAGGGTTATAATCACAAATTAACATCATTCAATGCATTCGAAAGGTAATTGACTCAGATACTTTTCCTAATTTTGTAGGACAAATTGGTTTAGAGGTTAAGATTTGGGCTTAAGAATTTATCTCCCCTTTTACCATTGAGATAATGTGATAGGGTTCACTCATCCTGGCAATTCAGGGAAGTCGATACCTAGTACTTGCAATTTGCATAAAATCTACACATATACAAACACAATATTTTAAACTAAATAGGAAATGGTAGGAAGTGGTGCATCATGTAAATCCTGACTAGTAGGTGACTATGACTCCCTTCCTTAACCACATTAGAAATGCCACACATAAAGAAACCATACATGCACACCATACATATGTAGTATGGGGTAAGTAAGGCACATATGATAATCCATCTAATGAAAACATTGTAATAATTATCATGCATACATGAAGTATAGAGTACCTAGTAAACTCATCATAAAATCAACTAAATGTGTGACAATATCTGATAATCTTAGAAAAATGCTACCAATAATCAAACATAAAACTGGCCTATAAGAGTCTAACAATGATAATAGAAATGTAAACTAGGGGCAGACAATACATCCACCCCCTAGACTTAGGCTTACTTTTAGAAGCCTACAAGAATGGTAAAACCAAAGAACTCATTGTGCAGGTCCCATTAGACCCTTTCCCCCTATAGGAGGATATGACTCCACTGAGAAAACTCTCTAAGACCTATCCATGTCACCAACCATAGGTTCTAAAGTTTAAGGTCTCTGATTTGAAAATTGTGATTTTCCTTGAGGAGAATGGGACAACTTGTGTCCACGTTGTCTACAATGAGAAACACTCTCTATCAAAACTCCTTTACACTCTAGGTGTACTAGGCTATTGAACACTACCCCCTCTAAGATAAGAATGAATACTCTGATATGGCCAGTCATATTGGTTGTACTTATTGTGTTGTGCATTGTGGTAGTTCTTAGAGATAGACCCACAATCATCACCCTAAGTTTGAGGATAAGATCCCCCTTGCTGTTGATTACCTCTAGAAGGAGGTTTCTTACTACCACTTGAGTTTTGGTTATCCTTGGACCCTGATGAGAAACACTCTCCGTCGAAACTCCTCTACACTCTAGGTGTACTAGGCTATTGAAAACTACACCCACTAAGATAAGAATGAATACTTTGAGATGGCCAGTCATACTAGTTGTGCTTAATGTGTTGTGCATTGTGGTAGTTCTTAGAGAAAGAACCACAATCATCACCCCGAGTTTGAGGATAAGATCCCCCTTGCTACTGATTACCTCTAGAAGGAGGTTTCTTACTACCACTTGAGTTTTGGTTATCCTTGGACCCTGATGTTGTATATGATCCTAAAATGGACACTCTACTCTATAAGAATAGCTTGATGTATTGTATCCTTGAGGGTTTTAGGTTCAAATACCTTAACACTCCCAACTAGGCAATTGTTTAAGCCTTTGATGAAATGTTGTGCCAACTATGTTGGGTTATCACTAATTCATGAAAAGGGCATGAGCTCATAGAACTTGCACTCATACTATATTATGGTCATAGTGAACTACCTCACATTGTGGAACTCATTTTCTCTATGCTACTTCCATTCCTCTAGTAGGAACCACTCATAGAAGTTTTTCAAGAATAACTCCCATATGACACTGTTCATGTCTATGCCCAGCTTCTTCTTTTTGATAGTCCACCAAGTGGCTCCAAATTTTTCCAGATTGATAATAGAAAACCTTGTCTTGATATTACTATCAAAGTTCTAAATTGTAAAAACCTTATCAAGAGCAATAAGCCACTGCTCAACTACATAACCTGAACCATGCTCATTAAAGGGCTTGAACTCGAACCTCTGAAGGCCCTTCATCTAAGTAGATACGATGGATCTTTGTCGATCTCTCTAAGAGCTCCTTGACCTAGGTCTATGCTCATGTCCTACTTGATGTGTTCCATCTTAGTTTTGAATAGGAGGTAGGTGATCAATGATGGTTTTCATCATTTTCCTAAGGTCAACCTCCTCAGAATCAACCTACTACTCTCTATGGTTCTCTTCCTGATGCTCATTGACATACTCTTCCCTATTCTCTTCCTGGATGGGGCCTTTGTGAATAGACTCATGTACACTGATAGCTCTACCTCATCCATGACCTCTACCACAACCAAGGCTATGATCTCTAATAGAAGATCTTGTCCTAGATACCATCCTACAATATATCCAAGATTAAAAGATAGTATAACAATCATAATTCATAATACTATAAAGCATAGATAATAGACACATTTTTGAAATTAGTAAGTTCAATTTTTAGTTTTAAATGTTCTAGTTTGAAAGTATACAACTAAAAGTTTAAGTTCTACTCAGTTCAACTAGTTTAAATTTTAGTTTGTAATAGATATATATAGTAATTTAATTTTTAGTTTAGTTTCAACTAGTTAACAACTAGTGGCATTTCAATATGCCCAAAGCTCCCAATGTAAAAACGCAGACTCTAATACTAGATGTAACACCCTACCAAGGGATCCAAAATAAATTGACATCTAGCCCCAGAGGCACATAAAGACACATAAGAAACCTACTATGTAGGTGGGCAAGTGTCATCACATGAATCATGCTAGAGTTACGCTAGCAGTCTCTTAGGACCCCGGCTCCCTAGTGATCCCTATGTAGCAGTAGTATCCTCTCATACTTACAAGGCATACTAATGATGTAAGGTCACAACCAAACATTCTCTCTACTCCCATCCTAGTCTATACTAGCACTCAAGGCATGGGTGAGAACATACAAAGATAGATTCATTTTATTCCCATTTAGTGTAGTGTTTTCACTTATTAAACAACTTACAATGGGTTACCCTAGTAGCCACTTAGGGCCCCAACCTCCATTGCAAGGCACTTCCCAACATTACATATAGATAACCTACCCTAGGCTCAAAAAAGAACAAATCAACTAATCATATAAAATCACCTCAATCCTATACAAGTGACTAAAAAGCATCAAAAGATAATTCACAATAACACATTAGTTCTCTACGAGCAACTAGAAAGCATCCCTAAAATATACTGATCAAATACTTAAAATGGTTAAGTCAAATATGTCACAACATGACATCACCAATAAAAAATATACCAAACACTTCAGTCCTATATAAGTGACTAGAAAGCAATCCAAGTATAATTGATCAAAGACTCAAAATGGTTTAGTCAAGTAGGTCATAACATTCACCTCAACTTCACACAAGAATACTAGAAAGCAATAACAAACAATAAATATAACTCATCATAGAAGATACCAACACATTGCCATGGTTGAGTTTAGAAAGATCAAGACCAAATCATCATAACATCACACTCATAGAACCCCCAAGCCTCTGGTAAATATCCTAAAATTGGTCAACACTTCGGACAACTCAAACCCAAAACATAGACAACAAAAAATAAATAGAGTATAGGTTTCATAGTTTATTTTGATTTTGAAAAACATATTGTTGAGTTAAATGTATGGTTTTAGTCTTTGCATTTCAATGTTTGTTTCAAGTATATAAGATTCTCAGTTTACCCTGCAAGAAACCCATTCATTTATTCGAATAAAATATAGAATTACCCCATAATATTTAAAGTCAATTTCTTAAAAATAATCAAGGATAATTATTTATTTAATTTAATTATTAAAATAATTCCCATAGATTAAAATAATTACAAGTTTATTGAACGAATCAAGATTATTAGTAATTAAATAAATCTCTTTTTTTCTATTAATTAACTTTCTTTTTTAAGAATAAATTAATTAAATTAAATCTAATTAAATTAATTATTATATATATATAGTATTTTAATTAAATATTAAAATTAATAAATTTAATAAATTTTATTAAAAATAATAAAAAATTACAATTTAGAAGTTAATTTAAACTAAATTTACAAATTTAATAAACTGACACTAACTTAATAAAGCTAACAGCCTTTTTAAAATGCAACCACCTACTATTGCAGGGTGTCTAGGACCGTAGTGGTTCGTATCTTGTACCACTATTATCGCAGTACCCTGCAATTAGTAAGGTAACCCACATTTAAGCGGTGAGGGAAGGAGAAAGGGGGGCGGGGGTGGTGGCCCCTACCCACCCAAATTATTTATTTTTATTTTTATTGATTTTTTATTTGATTTTATATTAAAATCAAACCCCCCCCCCCGAAATATATATATATATATATAATAAACAATTGCCATTCTAGACTGATAGGAGAAAAACAAACAATCATTCTATTTTCCAATCTAGAATTTCTATTCCCAAATTCAAAACCATTCCAGGTTAAATTCCTATTTGTAAAATTACTGAGAAACATAATTTTAAGATATACTAATCTTCATGAATACAAAAATGCATACCCAAAATTTCAAATTACAATATTCATCACAAACAAAATCAGATAAGGAAATCACAATCACAAAGAAGACAGGAAAAAAAATAGCATAAATAATTGTTCAAATTTATCACAAGAATCTACCTAGACTCTGATGCTAAATTGCTATGCCCAAGAAGATTTATGAGAGGAATTTCTTCTCTCAAAACCTTCTTTCTTCCAAAAATTCCTTCCTCCAAAAATCTGTAGTCCCTAAAAAATGAACCCTCAATTAGTGATAAGGAGTTCTCTACTAAAATTGAGGCACGAATTGTGCGATCACTTGAGAGAACTCCCTGTTCACTAAAAATTAACTCTTTATTATCTTTTCTTTATCTTTTTCATGCATGTTTAATCAATTATAAAATAACTTAATTAAATTCACTTGACTTCTCTTTTTAATTAATTTATTAAATTTTAATCTCATGCACACTTTATGCAATCTTTAAACTTTTAAAAAATTAATATCTTTTCATGCTTTACTTTATTTTTGAAATGTTAATAGATAAAATATTTAGTAACTTAACTAATAATAATATTTAGCATTTATTTAAAAATGAACTCTAAATATATTATTATTAAATTAAATAAATATTATCATGTTCTGAAATTAAACTTATAACTTTTATATTTTAAATTTAATTCTTTTTATTTAATTAATTTCTCAATTAACTAAATATAATTAAATATTAAAAGTATCATAATAATTTTCCATGAAATTAAATCATTAATTTAATCTTTTAATTTGACTTCATTAATATAAAAATCACCAAAAGACTTAAAGGACAAAATATGAAAAACCCAACATAGAAAAACACATACAAGATCAAACTAAAGGGTTATAATTACAAATTAACGTCATTTGACGCATTTAGAAGGTAATTGACTCAGATACTTGTCCTAATTTTCTAGGACAAATTGGTTCAAATGTTAGGATTTGGACTTAAGAATTTATCTTCCCTCTCTTACAATTGAGATAATGCGATAGTGTATGCTTATCTTGGCAATTCAGGGAAGTTGATACCTGATACCTACATTCTAAATAAAATCCACGCATGTACAAACACAATATATTAAACTAAAGAGGCAATGGCAAGAAGTGGTGTATCATGTAGATCCCAATTACTAGGTGGCTACAACCCCCTTCCTTAACCACATCAGAAATGTCATACATAAAGAAAACATACATGCACACCATAAACATGCAGTATGGGTTAACGATCCATAAGAAGGCACATATGATAATCCATCTACTGGAAACACTATAATAATCATCATGCATACATGAAGTATAGAGTACCAAGTAAACTCATCATAAAATCAACTAAATGTGTAACAATATCTAATAATCTCAAAATAATACTACCAATAATCAAATATTAAACTGGCCTCAAAGAGTTTGGCAATGATAACAAAAATGTAAACTAGGGGCAGGCACTATACCAATCTCTATTAAATAGAGAAATAGATTAAACCCAGTGGGAAAAAGTATACTCCAAAAAGATATTGTTCAAAACCTAGTGAAGGACTGTAGAAGCCTCCAACTAGAGGATTGTTCTAGAAAATAGGAACAAAGAGAAATCATGAAGAAAATCACTAGAGCATGTAGATGCTGCAAAGCTCTATCAAAAGTAACTACTGATATGAAGAACTTCCACTAAAATAGAACCTGACTAGGTAGTTAAGATTGTAATTTGCATCGAATCAAGAGGCACAAAAAGGCAAACAATTGAACTCAAAGATGTAGATGACATGAAATACCAAGGCCTGAAGAGTTAATCAATTAAACATGGAAGTCTACAACCAAATTAGGAATGAAAAGAAGAGTGTTTATATGCCGAATGATCCATCTCATTGAAATTTATAGGTAGCCAACCAATGCATCCACATAGTACATATGTACAGAAAATGGATACATAGCTCACTCCATTAAACCAAGGAAGCATGAGAAACAACTAAAGAACCCCTCTAATGCAAAAAAGGGTGAGGTGATAGGAAATTAGAAAAGTGGGCCAAAATAACTACAAGTGAAGGAACCACAATCAAGATCCACAAAATAGTACATATTTTTGTACTGAGGTGATCAATCTTAGACACGTCATGAGGCTAATGTCTAAGAGGGGAAACTCACTGGACAAGGAAGATGGAAAACAAAGGAAAAAAATCAACCCCATGTGACACTTTAATCATGAGTAGTGCATATACAATAAGACACAAGATATGGTGAATCCCAAGAATATAATGATTTGCACAAGTGTCCTTAGATGACACTACTCAAATTAGAATGCAAAACAAGAAAAAACTACTGAAATAAAAATACAGATGCAATATGACACTTTATCTCAGTGTGTTTGCAAGAATGCATATGAATGATATCAGCAATGATCAAAAAGTGAAAAGAGCTATTAAAATAGATAGTACAACCCAAAAGAAGAAATCCCATGCCACAAAAAAATCCCTGGACCTGAAACACCCAAGATATCCACCATAGTAAAATAAAGAAAAAAACTATAATGGAAATAGCTTGGAGCATAATCTAGAAGACAAACCAACATGTTTAGAAAGAGTAATGAACAAGCTTTCCAAAAATATATTTTTTTGAGAAATGGAGTGAGGATGCTCAAGATATGCCCTCTGAAGTGAAAAATAGAATATCTAGCTTTAACTTCCCAAATAGGAAACCAAATTTCATCAAAACCAAAACATTCCTATGCCATTGTCTCTATGTTATAACTAGCTTTCAAATGCTTCTTTTGGATTGAAAAAATACCTGTGTATGCTGAATATATGACTAAAAAACCAATAGTATGTCAAAAGAGGACCTAAAAGGAAAGCAATAGTAATGATGCATTACTAACTTCATGTTGACATCAGCATTGTAAGAATTATCTTTAAGGAAAAATCACCCAAGACCAAGAACCACAATAACTAGCACAAAATAGACCAACAAAGTATGATCAAAATAACAATATGATATTCACTTGATGTATTGATTGATGTACAAATACAGTAGAAGTGCCTATCTATAAAATCCTCTAGAATGCTTATAGAATGTCTGGGAGTTTTAAAATGATAAGCCTCACAACTAAGAACATTACCATCAAGAGTGGATTATCCTCCATTGAGCACATGAGTTAGTGTGATGATGAGAGGATAAGCCTACAAAGGTGTGTCATGTAAAATTATGTTGTAGACACCATGTGCTTGATTAAGAGTGTGAACAACTACGTTGTCAACATGACAACTTAGTTGATTTTGCAAACTCCAGTGTTGTAGACACCATGTACTAAATTAGAGTTGCTAACTCTAGTGTTGTCAACATGACAACTTATATGAGTATGCAAACTATTAGGTGTCTACCCTAAGAAATAATAAAATAATGCATTTATCCTAAGTAAACTTAAGTAAAGTGCAAATAATAATTATTTACACTAATATCCCCCCTTAAGTGCAACTTAGGGGAATGTACTTAACCTTAAAAAAGTTATGATGAAATGCATAATGGGTCCCAGCTACTAGGCCATGTTAGGTACCTATGTACAAATGCAATGAAATGAAATCTCTCTAAAAATAGGGAAGAAGGGAAAACCTCATGGGAAAAACCCTCCCCTAAAAAGAGAGATATGTATAATATAGAAGAGATGCATGAATGGATGGAGTAATCAAGACCCCCCCCCCTTATGACATACATCATGCATATACAATAGAGAATCCATCCATGAAATCCCCTCCTTAGTGAAGGATCTCTGAATGATGAGTGCTTGAAGACAAAAGAAAATCCAATGCCGATAAACAATGTTTCTCCTTTTAGGAAGAAGAAACACCAAGTATAGGCACAAGTATGCTTCCCATTGTGGATAGCAAGATGGAAGAGGGATCCAGATGTAGTACGGTGTGGATGTTGCCTCTGAAGTCTACTCATATGTTGACAAATCATTGAGGAATGAAGATGCCATGAACCAATTTGGGGAAAGCCCATAATAAGGTGGCAAAAAAGGTAACATGTCCATGGATGAAATTGAATCAGACTCAAAAGACAATGAAGCATCTTGATAGGAAGATATTGGAAGAGAATCAATGTAGCCTCCCCTCAATGATGAATACATACCCATGAAAGAAGCTCCTTGATGACTGAAGAAGCTGCACCATGAAAGCTGAATGATGTTCCTCCTTGTAGGAAGAAATGGTGCCATAGGTGTAGTAGAGAACACTCCTCAACTAATAGGAAGAATCCTCAGAAAATATGATGTCTGAGGAAACTAGAAGACAATCTCCAAAGACTGATATGACTCCTCATAAGTGAAATAGTCCTTCTTCATCTACTGTAAAGAAATGTCCAAAAATAAGTTAGTCTCCAAAGAAAGCTCAAGTGGTTGAGGGTCAGAGTGTTCCCTCATAACGAGTGATGAAGTCTCCTCAACAAAGAGAAGATTGATTTCATTAACAATATCTCCCACATATTCAATGTATGACTCCAAAAACAACCCTAGAATATTTGGAAGGAAGTCATCCCATGAAGTTGAAGTAGGAAGACATGGTGTTTCCTACTACACAAAATTAGGAGCATTTGTGGCTAGAACTGGATCTGTAGAATCAACAAGAGTATTAGGAGGTGGGATATCATTTGGAGTTAAAGGTACCATAACTGGAGTGACTGGTGGTAGAATGTCTTCTAGAAATGGAGGAATTGTGGGATCTCCATATGCTTTCCAAATGCCTATCCAAATGTCATGAGGATGATTGAACTTGTCAATGATTTCAAAGAAAGAATGAGTGACATTGAAATAAATGACATCCATAATTATTTTAATAGGTGGTAGAACAAGAGAAGGGGATAGTTCTTTGGAACATAGATAAGGAAATACTTCCTTATGCTCTCTTCTTAGATTATTAATTATCAAGGCACTCAATTTCTAATAGTTCCTCTTTGTCAACCTCAGTCTAACACCAAACTGACATGTGAGACAAAACTCCATGTGATTAATGAATGTATGCACCCCCAAAAATACAAAAATAACCAATCAACCCCCCCCCCCCCCCCCAATGTATGATTTGGAACTTTATACTTAGTGTGATTACAATAGGCCACTTGCCAATTTAGGCATTACTGGACTTTTGATTTTGCTATTTACAACCTCCTTTTGGAGTTCAAATCTAGAACTAAGCAATGTACAATAATTTTGAAGCAATATAATGCAAAGGAAGGACCTAATTCAAAAAGTGGTATTTTTGTCCACACAAGCCTATAATTTGATTATAGATTTGGAAAGTAGACAAAAAATTATTCACTTTCAAAAAAAGGAACCTAATTTGGAATCCAGATAAGCCTGTATGGAGCAATTGAAGTTGCAAAATGTAGGGTTGGACAGGTACAATTAACACAATTACAATTTCTGACAATTTCATGCACCAAAATTAGAAAATAATAGCACCAATTAAAAGTTCAAGAAATTCTACCCAAAATCAAAAAATATTGCACTTGATTTGGAGCCCTGATGACTGAGATATGGCCTCCCAAAGTTAGACAGAAATCAAAAATAAATCTGAAGAGGGGTCTAATCAGCAAATTGCGAAGTTAAATTTGATGTCCAAACAACTATCACAATAATTCAATTGAGCCTATGAATGATGATCAAAAGACCATCAAATTTAATGATGGGGTTTGCTAACATCAGCAAAAATTGGGTTCCCTAATGATGTGGTGACATCACTTCTGACATCAACTCTACAAAATTGTACATATGGGTGACATGTCACATATGGATAGGATAACTCAGCTCCATGTGGCAATGTAGAAATCTAGTGTAGCATCTGACTAGGACTATACAACATATCTACATGTCTGCAAGTAGACATGGCAGGCTAGGTGATAGGGTGACACGTATTAATGTGCTGTGATTATGTGTTGTTGGGTTTTGCTAACTAGGCACTCAAGATGGCACTTGACTGTGTGTTTCATAATGTTTGTAGTCTATGTGCCACATGGTAGTGATTGTGCTACTGCATGGCGATTATCATTCTGCTGAAAAGTTTTCTATGGTTGACATTTTTGCAATCGTTGGCAAGGGGGGAATTAATGGCTATTGGAAAGTACCAAAAAGAATGATGGCGAGGCTGAAAAGAATGTCAATGGGGGGCTTGGAGACTTTAGTCCCACATGCACCCTACATCTAGTGTATGAACTATTTTAAATTTATTGTGTAGGAGATGTAGTTCAGCTTGGAAGCCGCTGGCTATGATCTGTCATGATTTGAAAAATTGCCAAAAATATTGTTGAAGCATGCTAGATGCCCTTTGAGGGTTTAGCTCACTAGATTATGAATGGAATTTTCCACTTAATAGAATATTTTGGATTCCTTGAGAGGATTTTGTGGCTGTAGTAGCCAAGATTTCACCACTTGGTTCCTACAAAAAAAATTTCCCTGCGAGTCTGATGGCCTAAAAAAATTTCTTGAAAATACTCTGAAATGCAAAGAAAATAAAATTGATAGATCCAAAAATCAATTAAGAAGATCTAAAAATGATCATACCATACTTGCAAATTCGGCCTTCAGGTGCCGGTTTGCAAAAGCAAATTTGCCTCAAATTTGACTATGGCTCAATATAGGTGAATTTATAGTCAATTTTCACCGAATCAATGCTCTAGATGTAATGGTCAAGTCCACTTTGGCTCTAGATGCTCCCAATAGGTTGAAATACTCTAGATCTATGTCAAGGTGTCTTTAGAGAGGTGAAGCAAGAATGGTCTCCAATGGCTATGAAATAACACCTCTATGGCTCTAATACCATGTAGGAATTTGGTATAGCTCTGATACCAAGTAGGAATTTTCCTTAGGAAAAAGTCACCCAAGACCAAGAAGCACAATAACTAGCACAAAATAGACCAACAAAGTATGATCAGAATAACAATATGATATTCAATTGATGTATTGATTGATGTAAAAATACACTAGAAGTGCCTCTATATAAAGGCCTCTAGAATGCTTCTAGAATGTCTAGGAGTTAGCAAAATGATAAGCCTCATAACTAAGCACATGTCCATCAAGAGTGGATTATCCTTCATTGAGCACAGGAGTTAGTGCAATGATGAGAGGATAAGCCTACAAAGGTGTGTCACATAAAATTATGTTGTAGACACCATGTGCTTGATTAAGAGTGCAAACAACTATGTTGTCAACATGATAACTCATATGAGTATGCAATATCCTATGTGTCTAACCTAAGAAATAATAAAATAATGCATTTATCCTAAGTAAACTTAAGTAAAGCATAAATAATAATTATTTACATTAACAAGAATTTCACTACTTTAAAATTGATGGCCTAGTGACCATCACAGCAAAAAAAAGATTGTCACATGATAGTGGGCCCATAAAAACCAACCTGGCACCTAACATGTGGCAAGTGCTAACATTGTACTAGTGCCACATGGCAGGTGCTAGTGATGCCATGTCCATGGAGGAGGGGTGGTAGAAGATGCCACATGGTTGGTGTGTAGAGCCACTGACGAAGTGGTGCTCAAGTGGTAGGAGGTGGCGCAGCTTATGGTCAGGCTACAGTTGCAAAGGAGCATAAACTATAGATGGTAGAAGTAGCATAGGAAATAGCTAGAGGAGAGTCTTGGCAAAGTAGTGGTGATTGGTGGCCATGGAGTGGTACTTGAAAAATGAAAGGCCAATAATTGAGAAAGGGCTTGTAGGCCAAAAAAATGCCTGTGGGCTAGAATTTTTTTAAAAAAATCATTGATGGTGCCAAGATGAGGTAGTGATGCTAGAAAATTGGTCAGCTGTCCATTTTTTATTTTATTTTTTAACTTTTTTGAAAAATCTTCTCAATCTATATGTAGGAGGCCATATAGGCTTCTTGGAAAAAAAATTTCCTCTCAGATCAACATTGTCCAAAATGAATGAATTTTATATAAAAATAGGGGTTTTGACACCTTTTGAATCTAGCTGTGAGGTCTGTTTGGCCTCAAAGTTCTCCAAATTTTAGAAACCTCCTAATTTTCACAAAAAATATCCAAAAAACACAAGATATAATCTTTCAAACCCTCATTCTCCTTTTTTCTCCAAATACTAAACAAGTTACAATAGATTTGGCTCTGATACCATCAAGGAGTTGAGAAAATGTGCCAAAAAAAAATCATGAAGCCCTCGAATACCTACATGTAGAAAACCTATCACAAAGAAGAAAAAGACAAGAGAAGGCAAGGGTTTGCTTTAAAAATATGCAAATTATATTCTCAGATAAAGAAAAAGATGTAGATTATTACAAAAGATCAATCCTTATAAAAGAAGATCAAAACTTGAAAGGGTAACCTAAAAAGTTACAAAGGGAAACCTAAAAGATAAAAGCTATTTAATACTTATTAATTAATTATTAAATAGAAAATGCAAAATATGCATAAAGTGAAATCTTAAGAAGGGTGAAAAGGTAATTTAATTATTGATATTAAATTTAACATTTTTCTCTAACAAAGTATATGAAGTGGTTGAAGAAAATAAAATCCAATCATTAGTTGAGGAAGGCAAGAAATCATTTCTTGAATGAGTCTAGTTGATTTTCTGGGTCGGTCCATATACTCTATATATTTTTTGAGAAAATGAAATGAAAAACTTTAAATTTTGCTTGTCTAATTGAGTTTTCTTAGATAAAAATTGGGATTGAATTGTATATTTTTCAAAGGAAAAAATACAAAGATGTAGAAAGTTGATATACATTTTAGATCTTGTCTCTTCTTTTTTTACCAACTATTTCTTTGAGATTTGATAGAAAAGTTTACTAAATCTCAGTTTTAATTTTTTTTGAGTTATATTTTAGTGTGCATTTTGCTTATAATCTAAATAAGTTATGTAAGTGCTTGATGTAAATTGGAATAATTCCTTGGTATTCAACAAAGTTTTTGATAAGACTAGGGAGAATGATATTTCTGCTAAAGCTATTTCTTATTTCTCCCCTCGTCTTTCCTGGGATCCCATCTTATCCATGGTGGATCAAAATGAAATAGTGTTTTGTCTTCCTTAGATTATCCAACCTCATCACAATAAAATGTTGAGGGTGATTCCTAAAGCTCAAGAAGTTAAACAAGCTTTGTTTTCTTTGCCAGCTGATAAAGCCCCCAGGGCCGGATGGCTTTCCAACTTTATTTTTTTAGGTTTATTGGGAGGTGGTTATGGAAGATGTGGTTAAGGTTGTTCAGGTATTTTTTGGGGCTAGAATCCTTCTTAAAGCAATTAATTCTACTTTCCTGGTTCTCATTCCCAAAGTTCTAGGGGCTAATTCTATGAATCAATTTAGGCCTATAAGTCTCTATAATTGTTTCTAGAAGATCATTTCAAAGGTGTTAAAAACCAAAAATTCTAAATATTCTTCCTCTAATAATTTATAAGAAACAAATGGGTTTTGTACCTAGTAGATAGATTTTGGAATCTATCATGATGGTTCATGAAGTTATTCACTCCCTTGAAGTAGGAAAAAGAGAAGGTTTGCTTCTAAAGCTTGATCGTTTAAAGGCATGTAACCAGGTGGACTAGACTTTCCTTGGTTTTGTTCTCTAGGATTTTGGCTTTGATCAAGATGTTCGTAAGCTTATTTCTTAACTTATTTCTACTTCATCACTTGTCATTATGGTCAATGGGGCTCCCTCTGATTCCTTAAAACCTTAGAGAGGATTAAGGAAGGGTGACCCTCTCTCTCCTATTCTATTCATTATTATGGTTGAGTGTATTGGTAGGTTGACTAAGAAGAAAATATAGGAAGAGAGACTAAGAGGGATCAAGCCCTCTTCTAGGAATGTTTCTTTTACTCATCAATAGTTTGTGGATGACACTATTATGGTATGGGAAGCTTCAGTTAAGGAGGTTAAAGTGATGAAGGATCTTCTAGATGTGTATATCAGAGGATTAGGCTGGTTAATTAACTAGGAGAAGAGTTTAGTTTTCTTTATCAATACTCCTATTTACAAACAAATGAAGATTGCTAGGATTCTTGGGTGTGGGATTGGTAAGCTACCCTCAAGCTATCTTGGTCTCTCAATGGGAACTAAGCCTCCTGATTCTTTCTGCAATGGGATCCTTGACAAGTTCAGCAAGAAGTTGGTTGGGTGGAAAGGAGCTACACTAAACCAAGTAGGTAAATGTCTTTTGGTTAATTCCACTCTTCAAAATCTCCTAATGTATGCATTAAGCCTCTTTGGGATACCAACCAAATTTTTTGATAAAATGGAAAAGATCCAGAGAGATTTTCTATGGTCTAGTCTTGAGGAACATAAAAGATATCCTCTAGTGGCTTGGGATAATGTTTTCCTCCCTAAGAGCTAAAACGATCTTGGTATAAGGAAATTAAAACTTCTCAATAAGGCTCTCCTAGCCAAACATATAGGTGCATTTTCAATAACACGGGGGAATGGAGAGATATTTTAGTGGATAAGTATGTTAGAAGGCCTTCTCTAAAGTTCTTGCTCAATATTATTGACATACCAAATGGTTTAGTCATTTGGAATGGTATCCTTAAGGAAAGAGACCTAGCCAAAGCTAAGACTAAGTGGAAAGTGGGTAATGGTGATGAAATTCTCTTCTAGCATGATAACCAGTTGATTCAGGGTCCTCTAATTAATAATTCTATTTATGGTAATTGGAAAAATATTTGTATCAGGAAATTTGGATTAAAAGTTAGAGACTACAGATTTGACTAGGGATGGAGAGACCTATCTTTTATCTTGAATGATCTCAAACTGATAATGTTTCTTTGGGATATAATTCTCTTTGGAACATGATGGAGAAAGCTCCTTAGGCTAGGGCCTGGGTGCCTGGCCTTACTCCTAAAATTAATATATTTTTCTAGCTGGTTTTACAATATTAAATTATTATGCTAGAAAACTCGATGAAGAGTGATCACTCTATCCCAAATAGATATATTCTATGTAAGCATCAAGTGGAGTTGTTTAATCATATGTTTATCCATTTTCCTTATTCCAAGGAAGTTTGAGACCTTAAACAAAGAATTTTGGTGTCAGTTGGTGCAAGCTAGGTAATGTGCTAGATTTCTTTTGTCAATGGAATAGCATGCATAAAGTCACAAATTTGCAAGATTTAAGCACCTAGTCTTTGCCTCACTTCTACTGCGAGTTTGGAAGGAAAGAAAAAATAGAATATTCAGAGATAGGGAGGAACCTACTTATGTTCTAGTAGACAAAATCAATAGTCATATGAAGGAAAATTACAAATTAAAAAGGGGGAGACATTGAAGATGGTGGTAAGAAAAAGGAGAAGGAAAAGGACAGGAGATCTAAAAGATAGGAGGTCAAATGGAAGCTTCCACCTAAGGGATGGCATAAAGAAAACTTTGATGGTGTGGCAAAAGGGAATCCTAGTCCTTCAAGATGTGGAGGTATTATAAAGAACTGCTATGGTGAAGGGATTGCTACTCTTTCTCACCCATTGGGACATTAGACAAACCATTATGCCAAAGCTAGTGTAGCTCTCCACATGGTGAATTTTTCTTTGGATAAGGGATTTAAAAATTTATGGTTGGAGGGGACTCAAATAACATCATCAGATGTATCAAAGGGGTTCTCCAACCATCATGCAAAATAGCTAACATCATTGAAAAAATCCATATAATACTTGGCAAGTTTGATAGCATCCATGTCAGTCATGAATATGGGGAGGTAAACTCGGTGGTTGATTGGTTTGACAATGATGTAGTAAAGAAAGACATGGTGATGATTTGGAATATTGATGGGAATATTTTGGTAGGTGTGAAAAGCCTAATTGAGCTAGAAAAATTCTAGGGAGTTATGGGTGAAATCCAAAGATAATTATCGATATAAATGAGAGTATGGGTGTAAGTAAATGAAATAATGGGAAATATGAATAGAATAGGCAGATGATGTTATTAGTGTCAAATTGACACATTTTTTGGGTTGATTATTGTAAGTATCATTTTAGTGGTATTGAAAGACAAATTGGTGAACATCAAAGTGATTTTCATACGAGTATACAAAGGGTTGAGAAAAGGTTTTAGAGGGCAGAGTTTATGAGAATAGTAGGTGCTAAGATTATAGAGATGGTGGGGGAAAGAAGTAGGAAAGAACCGGAAGGTGAGGTGGAAAAATGGAAGCAAAGAACTAAAGTATTGGAGAAGTTAGAAAAGGTGTTAGTTTGTGGTGACTAATCGAGAAAGTACTATACATACTTGATAAATTATAACCCTAAAGTGATACAATAATTATATAAAAGGGGTTAGGGTTAGGGATTGTTTCATAAGGTGATGCAAAAATTGGTTCTTGCACCATATTGAGCTATAAGGGATTACGGGTTGTAATTAGGTTGTAATTACTGGATCATAAAAATATTGGACTTGCTATTTAGTGGATGTAGCCCAGGGTTTGGGTGAACCATGTTAAATCTTGGTGTCTTGTGTTCTTTTATTTTCTATGTGATCTATTATTTTCTAATATTGGTTATATTTGCATGTAATTGTTATTTCTGTCCATAGTTTAATCCTAACAAGTGGTATCAAAGGGAGGTTTTTTTTTAGCTATCCTCTACAAGAAAGTTTGACAATTGAGTGGGACTCTCAAGGTTGAGTGGGAGTGATGGTAGACAAGGGTAAGCTAAGAGTTGATGGGTTTAATGAGAAGAACTTTTAGTTATGGAAGATGCAAATGGAAGACTATCTATATCAAAAGGATTTATGGAAGCCGTTGGAAGGAAAAACCAAGAATTGGGGATCTATGTCAAATGACAAATGAGATCTTTTAGATAGAAAGGCACTTGGAAGCATTTGATTATGCTTGGAACCATTGGTGGTATTTAATATTACAAAAGTGAAGACAATAGAAGAGTTGATAAAAACCCTAGCGACACTATATGCAAAGCCCTCCACTTCCAACAACATATTTCTCATGAAACTTTTATTTAATATGAAAATGGAAAAAGGTGGATCTATTGCAGATCATTTAAATGAGTTTAATAATATTACTAGTCAATTATCTTCTATGGGAATTAATTTTGATGAAGAAATTAGGGCTCTCTTGATTCTATGTTCTTTTCTTGAAAGCTAGAATGGCTATGAGTAATTTTGTTCCTAGATCTAGTACCCTAAAATATGATGATGTGATCAGTGTTATTATGAGTGAGGAAACTCATAGGAGAACCTCAAGTGGATCTACATCAAGAAGTGCTTTGAATGCACAAAGCAGAGGTAGAATGACTAAGAGAGGAAGGAATTTCAAAAATCATGAGAAATCAAGAGGAAAGTCAAAGGGAGGAGATCTCAATTGAGAGGACCAAACAACTACTAGTATTGTGGGAAACCAAGGCATAAAAAGAAAGATTGTTGGAATTGAAAAAAATGGAAGGAGATAAACTAGATGTAGACAAGGAGGCAAATGTGGTAAGTAAAAAATTTGAAGAGGATGTTGGAAATGATTGAAAAGGTCATGAATGAAAAGAATAATGGAACTGGTAAAGAATGTTTTCAATCATTGTTTTGTCATTGATGTCAAACTTGCTACTTGTAGGAATGACAATTGCTTTAGTGATCCAAATACTATCAATTGGTTGATTAATAAGGAGGTGGCATTCAATAAGATGTAACTAGAGTAGCTAGAGAAATGTTGAAGTTATGATGTTGTAATGAAGTATAAGGATCAGCTAAGCCATTGATGAAATAGTGTATTGATGACATACTCTAAGACACAGAGGATGGACACACTAAGACAAATCAAAGATGTAAGGATTAACTAAGTTCTAGTTAGTGCTGAACAGATTCTTAGTTGAAGCCAAGCAAGGTCAACTTCAGGTGCTGAGTAAAGATCAGGTGCCAAGTGACACAAAACTTCTATAGGTGTAGAGCCAAAATGCGTCAAGTACTAAGCACCAGTAAATAACATTACGAAGCTGAGTAACACAGAAGGTGCTAGGCATTAGTAAACCAATGATGCCAAGTTGTTGCATTATTTTGAAAAGTCAAAGATTTTCCAGATCTAAGCTAACATTGTAGCTATCTAGAATGTTGTGAACTAGATAGAAGATAAGAATGATGAGCTAGTGTCGTAGAATACTATGTAAAAAAAATTTGGTGAAAGCTAATGGATTTATCATGAAGTTTCTAGATAGAAACAAGATATGGGATAGATACATTGTATCCTACCTAATCCATTGAAACCCTAAAGTTGGAGAGGGGGATTTGAGTAGGAAATCAAGAATAGAACTTCTTTATAAGGAGTTATAGGTCAGAGATCAAATGAGCATGCAAGAGAGGGAGTTGGTTATAAGTGTAGTCATGCAAAGAAGCCAAGAGGAGTAAGAACAGAGCATCAAGACTCTGAGTTGATCAAGTGACCATAGAGTGCTTTGGCATAACAAGTGAAATAACTCAAGGAGATAGATCTTGAAGGGTGAACAAGCTATCAACACTACAAGAAAGAGAAGCCAAGCAAAGAAAAGGACTGAAGAGTGATTTGAAATCTACAAGGTTGAATTTGCAATTTGTATCAGGTCAAAACCCTTCTAATACTTTCTTACCATTGTATTAGATATTGAAACACTACATTGCTAGGTTAGCTTAATAGCTAGGTGGATAAGCCTCAGGAAAAGGATAAAGAGATTCTCAGGAGAAGGACAAAGAGATCCTTTAGAGAAGGATAAGAGATCCTTAAGAGAAGGATAAGAGATCCTTAGAAGGAGGATAGGAGATCCTTAGAGAGGGATGAAAGATTCTTTTGAGAAGGTGACTGTAAATCCCATGAACTTGGGTGAGCCTAACAACTCTATGTAAATCCTTTAATAGGGTGACATTCCAAGTTGAATGTTCTTAAACCCTTTAACAAGGTCACATTTAACAATGTGTTGTAGCCTTTAACAGGGCAGGCCTTTAATAGGGCAGACCATCATAAGTGGTTGAAATCAATTGCGTAGTTATTTTGTGGGTATCATCCCCACTCCAATTTTACCTTCTTATTCTTAGAGGGTTTTTGGGTTATCAAATCCTTAGCGTTATGGTGTTATGCATGTTTACTTTTCATGGTTGTTTAATGTTTAATTGCATGCATGATAATTTCAGTTAGGTGTCATTAATGATTTGCAAAAAAAGTTGTATTAGACATCATTGGACCTTGAATAACTGATTCACCCCCTCTCTTAATTATTCTAAAGAATTCTAGCAATGGGTATCAAAGCACACTGTTGATTTATTTCAAGGTACTAGCAATAGGAAGATCAAGATGTCCAAGAGAGAAGTTCCCAAGCTAAACAAAGACAAATTTGTTGCATGGCAAAGTCTGATGAAGCTACACCTTGGATCAATAGGTGAGTATGCACAGGACTCAATCATAGTTGATCATGTAGACCCTGCAAGACCTCTCAATGTAGATGACATGAGCAAAAAGAAGGAGCACAATCAAGAGATGTTGGATATAGCTTCAGCACTAAGCTATGCTGAGTATGATGACATCAAAGAATGTGGTACTGCACATTAGATGTGGGAAACATTATCAAGAATCTATGGAGGAGATGATAATTTCAAGAGAGCCAATAGAGAAAGCCTAAGAGGAAAGTTTGATGATATGAAAATGGAAGAAGGAGAGAATGCTACTCAATATGGTGCAAGAATGAAGGAAGTAGTTAGTGCCATAAGAAGCCTAGGAGGACACTTGGCAAAAGAAATAGTATGTAGCAAATACTTGAGAACTTTGCTTCCTATCTATGCTATAAGAGTATCAGCCATCCAAGAGCTAAGGTGTGTACTAGGTAATGCATTGACATTTGAAGGAATAATTGAAAGACTCACTACCTTTGAGCTATCCAACTTTTAAAACTACAAGCCAGAGAACTTTGAATTTGCATTCAAAGCCAAGATGATAATAAAAGACAATGATGAGGTGCAAACAAAGAAAAAGAGTGGAAAAAGAAAGTATGTATCTAGTGATAGCAGCACTAATGAAGATGATGTAGACCAATTGGAGGCATTACTAGCAATAAGATTTCACAGAGGAAGAGGCAAATTCAAAAGTAAGCTACCAATCATTTGTTTCAATTGTAATGAAGTTGGTCACACTGTAGCCGGATGCACACAAAAGAAAAATTACAAGGATGGAGGCAACTTCAAGAATAGGAAAGAGGACAACAAGGATTAAAAAGGTAAAGGCAAAAGATGCTATATTGTTGAAGAAGACTCTAACAAGAATAATGATGAAGTAGTCTATGTGGCTATGAAAGACGAATCAGATGAAGATGAAGCAACTGCACTGGTAACCTACATGAACAAGAATGATAGATGGATCATAGATAGTGGATGCTTTCATCACATGACTAGAGAAAAAAATAAGTTCATTATCTTTATTCAATATGAAGGAAATAGTGTTAGATTTGGTAACAATGCACCATGTCAGATCAAAGGGAAAGGTAGTATCAAGCTTACTGAAAAGATATCATGTGATAATGCATACTATGTTAAAGGACTGAAGTATAACCTATTAAGTGTCTCACAGTTAGGCAACATAGGATGTAAGGTTGAATTTGAAAAAGGAGTTGCTAAGATTTATGATTCTCAAGGAAGTCTATTAGGAAAAGGTGACCAGACTAAGAGTAATTTGTTTTACCTAGACATGGAAGATGCTTGTTGTCTTATTGTTCAAACTGATGATGTATGGTTATGGCACAAGAGGCTATGTCATGAAAATTTTGACAATCTGATAAGCATCAGCAAGATGAAGAAAGTCGGAGGTCTACCCAAGTTGAAGAAGCCTGATAAAACCATGTGCAAACAATGTCAACTAGGGAAGATGACCAAGTCAACTTTCAAAAGCAAGGCTTATACTTCTAATGAAGTATTGAAGCTAGTTCATACTGACTTGTGTGGTCTTATTGAAGTGCAAAGCTACAAAGGCGACAGATTCATAATGCTATTTGTAGATGACTATTCAAGGATGATGACCATCATGTTCCTAAAACTAAAATTAGATGCATTTCAAATGTTCAAATGGTACTTAGCAAGAGTAGAGAAAGAGACTGGGAAGAGCCTAAAATGTCTCATATCTGATAGAGGAGGTGAATTCACATCAAGAGAATTTGAAGAGTTTTGTAATGAAAGAGGAATCAAAAGATAGACATCAGCACCTAGGACTCCACCTCAAAATGGTATAGCAGAGAAAAGAAATAGATTAGTTACTGATTGTACCAGGACCTTACTAATGGAGAAAAATGTTGCACTTAATTACTAGAGAGAAGCTGTAAGCACTGCAATCTACACACTCAACAGAGTTCAAGTCAAGAAAGGTACACATGCAACACCTTTTGAATTATGGTATGGGCATTCTCCTAATGTAAAGAATTTCAAAATATTTCGATGCAAATGCTATATATATAAAGAGACTAGAAATGGAAAGTTTGATGCAAAAAGTGAGGAAGGCACATTTCTTGGTTATTCTACTAGAATCAAAGCTTATAAGTTCTTGAATGTTAACACTAACAAAGTAGTAGAAAGCACAAATGTGAAATTTGATGAGCTTTCAGAAGTTCAAAGTATTGAAGATACCAAGAAAGCAGAAGAATATAGGACCTTTGTATACTTTTATTAAGGTATGCCTAATAATGGTGAAGTTGCAACTTGGAATTACAATCAACAACAAAATCTAGTATCTGTCAAATCATAAACAGTGGATGCCAAGCAACAGACACATTCGGAAGCTGAGCTGTAGAATGCAGAAAATGTTCACTCAGATTTTGATAACAATAAACATGAAGGAAATGAATAAATACCTGATGAAAATATACATGAAGATCCAGATTTTGAAGGAGACAACATGCAAACAAGGAAAGAACCAGTATTGGCAAAGTATGTAAGAAGACATCACCCTATAGATCAAATTATTGGAAACAAAGAGGTAGGACCAATGACAAGGAATAGACTTAGAAATGAAACATGTATGCTTAGCAAAATGGAACCAAAATAGTAAGTGAAGCCATAACATATGATGATTAGTATAATGCCATGAAAGAAGAAATAGAACAAATTGAGAAGAACAAGACATGGACCTTAGTCTCAAGACCAGCTGACAAAAATGTGATTGGAACCAAGTGGGTGTTTAGAAACAAGTTAAATGAAAATGGTGAAATCACAAGGAACAAGGCAAGACTAGTTTGCAAAGGATATGCACAAGAAGAAGGACTAGACTATGGAGAAACTTTTGCTCCAGTTGCCAGAATGGAAGGAGTAAGGACCTTACTGGCATATGCAGCCTTCAAAGGATTTAAAGTCTATAAGATGGATGTAAAGTCCACATTTCTAAATGGTATACTTGAAGAGGAAGTCTACATAGAGCAATGATGAAAAGAACAAAAATAAGGTTTGCAAATTACACAATGCTCTATATGGATTAAAGCAAGCCCCTAGAGCTTGGTAGGAAAGACTTCATAAGTATCTAGTGCAAATAGAATTTAAAAGAACTGATGATAATAGTAACATGTACATCAAATCAGAAGAAGGTAAGGATATTCTTGTAACTAAAATATTTGTGGATGATATAATTTTTGGAGGAAAGGAAGTACTTTGCAAGAGTTTTGCTAACAAAATGAAACATGAGTTTGAAATGTCTATGTTTGGAGAAATCAAGTTCTTTGTAGGATTGCAAGTGCATCAACTAAAACATGGTATATTTGTGACACAATCAAAATACATCAAAGAGATACTCAAGAAGTTTGGATTGGAAGACTCCAAACCTGTCAGCACACCAATGGTAATAGGACATAAGCTATCTAAAAATGATGAATCAGCTGAAGTCAATCAAACAATGTACAGATCCATGATTGGAAAACTTCAATATGTTGTACATAGCAAACCAGACATAGCACTAGCAGTTGGAATAGTGGTGAGATTCTCTGCCAATCCTAGAGAAAATCATCTCATGGCAGTAAAAAGGATAATGAGGTATCTTAAAGGAACTGATGATTTTGGCCTATATTATAAAAAGAATGAGAAGTTTGAGATCAATGCATACACAGATGTAGATTGGGGAGGAAACATTGATGACAGGAAAAGCACAAGTGGAGGAGCATTATTCTTAGGTAAAAGACTACTTACTTGGACTAGTAAGAAACAAACATGCACATCTCAGTCCACTATAGAAGAAAAAGATGTGGCAGTAGCAGTCAATTGCACAAACATTGTGTGGCTCAAACATCTATTGAAAGGAATGAAAGAAGAAGTAACCAAATGTGTGACACTGTATTATGATAATACAAGTGCTATAAACATATCTAAGAATCCAGTAATGCATGCAAAAACTAAGCATATTGCAGTCAAATATCACTATGTTAGAGAATTGGTGGAAGATAAACAAGTGAAGATGGAGTACATTCACACAAAGTAACAAACTATAGATATCTTCACCAAACCATTGCCCAAGGATGCATATGAATATCTTAGAGGCAAGTTGGGGGTAATGCCCCTAACTCAAGCAATCTAAAGCAACATAGAAGCTGCCATGCATCAATAGGAGTAGATCATTGAAATATCAAAAGTGTGATGCAAAGGATGACAATAGCAGCAGAAACTCTAGATTAGTCACAAGCATGGTGATAGAGGGAGAAAAACATGAAGATGCAAAGTCTCTATTTAGCATGTTAAAGATGCTACATCTTTGGCATTTATGTCAAAGAGGGAGATATAGGAGACACTGATCAATATCAAATAAGAGAGAGATATATATGGATCAATAAAAAGTAAGAGGGAGATATGTATGGAGATATATATGAAGGATCAAGAATATAGAGTAAGGATGTAGCAGCCCAGAAGGAGAAGAAAAACAACAAAGGATTCGGATTTTGGTGGTAACTAAGTTGATCAGCTTAATCATTTGATCAGTTTAGTTTGCCATCAACACCAAAGAGGGAGATTGTTGGAAATGATTGAAAAAATCATGAATGAAAAGAATAATGGAACTGGTAAAGAATGTTTTCAATCATTGTTTTTTCATTGATGTCAAACTTGCTACTTGCAGGAATGACAATTGCTTTAGTGATCCAAATACTATCAATTGGTTGATTAACAAGGAGGTGGCAATCAATAAGATGTAACTAGAATAGCTAGAGAAAGGTTGAAGTTATGATGTTGTAATGAAGTATAAGGATCAGCTAAGCCATTGATGAAATAGTGTATTGATGATATACTCTAAGACATAGAGGATGGACACACTAAGACATATCAAATATGTAAGGATTAACTAAGTTCTAGTTAGTGTCGAACAGATTCTCAGTTGAAGCTGAGCAAGGTCAACTTAAGGTGTCGAGTAAAGATTAGGTGCCGAGTGACACATAATTTCTATAGGTGCTGAGCCAAAATGCGTCAGGTGTTGAGTGCCAATAAATAATGTTAAGAAGCTGAGTAACATAGAAGGCACCAAGCATCAGTAAACCAATGATCCTGAGTTGCTGCATTATTTTGAAAAGTCAAAGATTCACTAGATCTAAGCCAACATGGTAGTTATTTAAAATTTTGTGAACCAAATAAAAGATAAGAATGATGAGTTGGTGTCACAGAATGCTATGTAAAATATTTTTGGTGAATGCTAATGGATTTATCATGAAGTTTCTAGATAGAAACAAGATATGGGACAGATACATTGTATCCTACCTAATCCATTGAAACCCTCAAGTTGGAGAGGGAGATTTGAGCGAGAAATCAAGAACAAGACTTCTTTATTAGGAGTTATAGGTCAAAGATCAAATGAGCATGCAAGAGAGGGAGTTGGTCATAAGTGTGGTCATGTGAAGAAGCCAAGAGGAGTAAGAACAAAGCATCAAGACTCTAAGTTGATCAAGTGAACACAAAGTGCTTTGGCATAACAAGTGGAAGAACTCAAGGAGATAGATCTTGAAGGGTGAACAAGCTGTCAACATTGCAAGGAAGAGAAGACAAACAAAGAAAAGGATTGAAGAGCAATATGAAATCTGCAAGGTTGAAGTTGCAATTTGTATCTGGTCAAAACCCTTCCAATACTTTCTTACCATTGTATTAGATATTGAAACCCTATATTGCTAGGTTAGCTTAATAGATAGGTGGATAAGTCTCGAGAAAAGGATAAAGAGATCCCCAGGAGAAGGATAAAGAGATCCTTTAGATAAGGATAAGAGATCCTTAAGAGAAGGATAAGAGATCCTTAGGAGGAGGATAGGAGATCCTTAGAGAGGGATGAAAGATTCTTTTGAGAAGGTGACTATAAATCCCATGGACTTGGGTGAGCCTAAAAACTCTATGTAAATCCTTTAATAGGGTGACATTCCAAGTTGAATGTTCTTAAATCCTTTAACAAGGTCACATTTAACAATGTGTTGTAGCCTTTAACAGGGCAGACCATCAGAAGTAGTTGAAATCAATTGTGCAGTTATTTTGTGGGTATCATTCCCACTCCAGTTTTACCCTCTTATTCTTGGAGGGTTTATGGGTTATCAAGTCCTTAGTGTTATGGTGTTATGCATGTTTACTTTTCATGGTTGTTTAATGTTCAATTTCATGCATGGTAATTTCAGTTAGGTTCCATTAAGGATTTGTAGAAAAATTTGTATTGGACATCATTGGACCTTGAATAACTGATTCATCCCCCCTCTCAGTTATTCTAAAGAATTATAACAGAGGATACTTTTCTTCTATTTTTAGAAAGTGTTAATGATTCATGAGTTTTAGATTTTGGTGCTTCATTTCATGCTACACTTTATAAAAATTATTTTATTGATTATGTCCAGGGGGATTTTTGACTTGTTTATTTGTGGGATAATGAACCCTATCAAATTTTTGGAAAGCAAAAATTAAGATTAAGTTGTAGAATGGGAATCATTGGCTACTATATGAGGTAAGACATGTTCCAAGGCTGAGTAGGAATTTAATTTCAGCAAGGAAACTTGGTGATGAGGGTTGTGTAGTTACCTTTAATGATAAAAATTGGAAGGTTTCAAAAGGTTCCCTTGTAGTAGCAAAAGGTGTGAAAGTGGGCACCTTATATCTTTGTATAGGTCATATTGTTCCTTCTACTTTAATTGTTATAGAGAAAAATGAATGTTTAGGAACAATTCTTGCAGTTGAGCAGGGAGAACAAATAGCTACTATAGGTTCTGATACAATGCTATGGCACAATAGAGTTGGGCACATGAGTGAGAAAGGTGTGAAAGTAATTCATTCAAAGAAAGTTTTACTAGGTATAAAATGTGTTAATATGGATTTCAATGAAATTTTTTTGTATGAAAAATAGAGGAGACTGAGCTTGGTGAAGACTGAGAAGGAAAATAAAAAGAAGAAATTAGAGCTTGTGCATACAGATGTATGGGGACCAACTTAGGTATCTTCCCTTGGTGACTCTCATCACTATGTTACATTCACTGATGATGCAACTAGAAAAGTATGGCTTATTTCCTTAGAATAAAATCTGATGTATCTCAAACTTTTAAGAAATGGAAATGCTTGGTTGAAAAGGAGACTGGTAAAAAATTAAAATGTCTCAGATTTAATAATGGCAGTGAGTATTGCAATCATGAATTTGAAAATTATTGCTCCACTAATGGTATTTATAGACAAAAAATTGTTCCAAGGACTCCATAGGAAAATGGAGTGGCTGAATGTATGAACAGGACTATAATGGAGCATGCAAGGAGCATGAGGTTGCATGTTGGGTTTCCCTTACACATGTGGGAAGAGGCTATCAATAATATAGTATATCCTATTAATAGAGGTCCCTCTACTCCTTTGGGTTGTGGTATTCCAAAGGAAGCATGGGCTAGTGAGAAGGTGATTTATTCTTTTCTCAAAACCTTGTTGGAATATTCAAATATGGAAAGAATACTTATGAGGGGGGGGGGGGGGGGGGGGGGTGAATCATAAGTATCCCACTTTAGTCAATAAAACTTCTAATTTAAAGTAAATATCATGATGTAAATACATCAAATAAACATGTAACAAAACTCATGCATCAATAACTCATAACACTAGAATTTGGTAACCCAGAAACCCTCCAAGAATAAGAAGTAAAATTGGGGTGAGGATGATACCCACAAAAATTTATTGCAGCAATATTGTTCAACCACTTCTAATGGTTTTCCCTATTAAAGGCCTGCCCTATTAAAGGCTTTACACTGTATTAATAGTGACCTAGTTAGAGGATTTACAAACACTTAACATGAAGTGTCACCCGGTTAAAAGATGTTAATCACCTAATCAAAAGGATCTTACAAAATAGCTGTAAAGCTAACCTCACCATAGGATTTTCATTCTAACATAATTGCTAGAGAGTATTAGATACAATAAACTTGATAGATTACAATCCTTGATTGTTGAATGTAGGCTCCTTTTCTGCCTTCTCCTAAACTTGATCCTTTATGATCTGATAACCCTTTCTTTTGAAAATAGATTTTCTTATGCACCCTTGTATGTCCTTCCATATGTATGTTTACAATGAAATTTTGTCATCCTTATAAAGACTTCAAAGACTTAGGGTTTGATTTGGATCTACGATCCATATTGATTCTCAATTTCCCACTCAATACTTGTTTTTTTTACTGATTGGTTGCATGCCATTATCATTTTTCTTATTGGCTGCATGTGAGTTGCACAGGAAAAATAAAAGATTCGATTTTATCATTAAATCCCTTGAAGTTTACCTTCTGTCAGTTGCAAAAATTGTTTGCATCATAGTTTGTGCAATTCCAAACTTATATGCTGATCTACTGAGTTACTCCGCTCCTGAAGTATTTCTGATACTCGGCATATGTTGTTTCCTAGATAGCTCAGCACCTGAACAAAACTATATCACTCGACACATGTTGTACTCAACACTTGTTATCACTCGGCACCTGTTATCACTTGGCACTTGTTATAGCTCAACACTTTATCTTACTCGACACTTACTCTTGATCTTGGTTAAGTGTATTGACACTCAGTTGTCAAATTTATTGTTTAAGCTAACAATCTCCCCCTTTGACATGAGTGACAAAAACATTTAATTAAGATCCATGTGACTCAGTAATTTATCCTACATTCAAAATTTTCTCCCAAAATTTGCTATCTCCCACTTTTATCATACTTATCAAAATTTTCTATCTCCCCCTTTTATCATACTTATCATTTCATTCCTGTACTTAACTCTTATTACTTATTCTCCCCCATTTTGACACTTATGTCAAGGGCCTTTACAATGAAATGCCATACTTAGCCAAAAATGTGCTATTTACTTCAAGGAGTACCTTTAGAGCTGCATCCCAATTTGCTAATGCGACATCCAATGTCTTATGCTAGATGGTAATCTCTGCTGCTAGGTGTACAAGTCCATCAGATGAAGAAAGATTGGGGTCTTTCCTGAGGACTGTCTCTGCATTTATCTGCTCCTCGTGAAGTAATTCCAAATGAGGAGTAATTGATGATTGAATTTGTATCAATTTTGCTTTTTTGGTTGCCTCCTCTGTTGCTAAGACAACTAACTCTCTTTGTGTGTGAAGCGATTGGACAAAATGCTTCTCACTCTGAGCTGGATTTGTGGGGAGTTGCATGCTAGAAATTTTCATATTTTTTTCCAAGCTCAGTATTTTTTGGCTAGTGTCCTATGTGAATGTGGAAAAATCACACAACTTTTTGTATAGGGAAAAGATGTTTCCTAGTACAATTTTAATTTTTTTAATTTTCTTTGCCAGTTCTTCTTTAGACAATGCTATATCACCGGATATTTTACTATTTACTTTACCTTGGAACTTCTTTTCTGGCCATTCAAGCAATCTAGCATTTGTTTCCTAGTCTTCATTAGTCACCTGGTCAACTATATCAGATAGTTGCTCCATAATTGGTCTTGACTCATCTGGAGATTGTAAGAAAAAAGCTTCTATGAATATATCTTTAATTTCATTCAATGTAAGCTTATGCTTGTATTCTTTTCTTAGTGCTTCTTGTCTCCTTCTTTTGTCCAATGCACTCTGAATTTCATTAATCTTTTCTTCAGTAAGAGTGCTAGATTCATAATATGGGATCTTTATTTCTTCATCAAGCTCAAGAACTCCATAGTGAAGTTTCCTAACTGCCTTTGATGAGCTTGAGCTTGGTGTCCTGATTTGCAGCTGTAATCCATCTATGCTCGACTGCTGAAGAGTTTGTGTTGGAGTACCAAATTTTGGTAATGCAACCAGTGTTTGTATTGCAGTCTCCTCCTTTTTATTTGTCTCATCTTTTTCTTTAGCTTGAATATCCCTTTTATGATTGCTAGGTGGGGTTGAACTTGTTGGTTGTTCAGATGTTTCTTTTATTTCCCCTGCTACTGTACTCGGCAATTGGAGTGTATAAGTGACTATACTTGGTGGAGGTGGCGGTGGAAGAAATAGAATACCAATAGTTTATATGGTCAAGGATGGCACTAGTGCTTTTACCTTGACTTCTAGATTCTGTAATTCATCAACACTGACCAATACAAGATTTGAACTTAATTTTGCTACTAGTGATGATTGGTCAAGGATTTCCAAATCCTCTGTAGTTAATGGATTGATGTTTAGATTTGAAGTGTTTGTAACATCCTTTATTTTTATGATATATGCAGGTGTGATGGTGGCATGAGGAGGACTAGGAGGAGATACCTGTATGTCTTGCATACTTTGATCTTGTGGCTCAGCTGTATCTTTCTCTTCCTCTTTCTCCTCATTATGTGCCTCTTCTTCCTTTTCTTCTTTACTTTCCTCCACTAGTTTCTTCTCTTTTTCTTTGGTTTCTGATACTTTCTTTTCCTTTGTCTTGGCACTTGCTTCTACCTTATATTCTTCATTATATACATCTTCTATTTTCTTATAAACAATTTTCCACAATCTTGTGGATTTGGTAACTACCTCTTCAATTTTATTCTGCAATATACTGAATGCTCTATACTTGGGAGTGAATCTATTATTATGCCTTTTTACTACATTTATTATTTGATCTTTAGTCAAATCAGGCAACAATCTGGCTAATTTTGACTCCCTTATTTCTTTTTCCATTTGTAAACAAAAATGCCATTTATCCTCTACAATTTTATACAATTCTCTTAGCATAGATTCATCTAATTCTAGAGGTGTGTGCTTATATTCAGCCATCATAGCATACACAGATTCCTCTAATTTATTTTTCTCTTGTTTGGTGAGCTTAGAAAAATTCAGGTTCTTTAAACCTTTTAAATCATTATTTCTAATTTTTGAACATAATTTATCAATAGCAGTCTGGGGTTTGTGTCTTACCACTTGAAATTGACTATTGTCCTTTGACTCTATTTTCTCCTCACTTGTTTCAAGCTGGGGAATAAATTTCCTTTTCTTTGACTCAGTAGCAGTCTTCTTTGAGTCTTTCTTCTTTCCTTTTGCCTCTTCTTGGGCTTTTTGTGTTGCAGCCCTTATGGTAGGTCTCTTCAGTGCAGGGGCAGTTACTTTCTTGCCCTTGGATTGAGGAGCAAAAGATGTTGTGGTCTTTCTCTTAACTGGTGCTTCCTTGGCTTCTTCTACCTCATCACTTTCCTCTTTGTCTTCTCCTAACCCTTGAGTCTAAACTTGAAGTTTATCTCCTTCTTCTTCTGTTGTTCCTTCTTGTTCTTCCACGCTAAATTTTCTTTTGATTTGTCTCACCATTTTCTCTTTCTTTTTTACTGTTGAAGCAGTCTTCAAATCCATTATTACCTTTGATTTGACAGCATCATAAGTTCTAATTTTTTTTGCATTTTTATCAACTTCTTCTGCAAGTAGAGCTATTATTGTTGCAGAGGCTTGATCAACATCGAGTTCATAACCTAGTGGCCTAAGCCATCTTACTCTAGGTATAACTGCTTGTATGTAGGTATAATCTATATCTACAAGAAAACAAATGTCTTTTTCATATTTCTTAGTCAATGAGACTAGAATTCTCATTCTTTGTTTCATGGACTTTTTGAAGTCCTCAAAATAACCAGCCATTTGGGCATCAAAATTTTCACCCATCTGTTTAATGTATCCATTAATTTGTTCAACAATTGTTTTATTTGGATTCTATCTTACCTTACCCATAGAAGCAAATTCTTTCATTAGATAGAAAAATATGCACATCAAAACTGATCCAAATTTGCATTGAGCTCCCTTGCTCTTCCTTATAGCTTCCAGATTTTCATTAATCTGTTGAAACATGAGCTCTGCCAAATCATAAGTGTGATCCCTTTTGATTATCTTGTATGCAACATCAACTGCTATACAAGGTACACTATTTAACCTACTTGATTGATAGAATTTATGTGAAATGATTCTCATAGCAAAATCTAGTAGGGGATCTATGACTGTGTCAATAGTCATTCCTCTATTGTTCCATTTGGCACCTGTATTTTTCTCTATTACTTCCCTTTTGTCATTTCGCAGGGTCTTTGGTCAATCTAGGGTTGGAATACCAGTAACCCTATGAACAGTTTTCTTGGTGAATTTTATTGGCCCTGACTCTAACCAAAAAGCTCCATCATGTATTTGGCTCAAAACTATCCATACCCATTCAGTTTTGAAAATAGTTGAAAATGCTAGGGTTTTGGTCAATCCTTTTCTTTCAATTATTGAGAACTCATTTTTCAGTACTTTGTTTTCACATAGTTTATCATATGCATTATATATTTCTAAGTCTCCTATGGCACCAATTTTGCAATTATAACATCTGCGAACATCTTGGACCATAACAACTTTATCCAGAATAAGTGATAATGCACCTGCAGGATCATTCTTGTATGCTACTTCTAGAATGAGCTTAAATTCAAGTTTTTTAACATCATTGCTGACCAATTGAACTTCATGACTCTCTATACCCTTAGTGGTTCCTGACCCAGATGCCATTGTTTGCCAAACTAGGGTTTATAATTTAAACAAGTTTATAAGTCCTACGTAGCTCAACACTTAAGTAAAATACCTTAAATCAATGAAATCTTGTCTTGAATCACTGTTTAAATCTTCACGAATGGCTTCTAAGTTGATCTTGATCTTCTCTACTTTTTTCAGCTTTGCTTCTCATTTGAATGGTGGGAAAATGATCAAAAATCAGATTTATGTACCCTTCAAAATAGAGTAATAAATGCTTAGTACGCTGCCAACTATCTAATCAGCACCTAAAAAGTTTTGTCATGACTCGGCTCCCATTGTGTTTTACTTTACTCGGCTCCTATTGATATTTCATAGCTTGGCATCAACTATCAACTCGGTCATTGTTAGCAACTCGGCTCCTGAAGGCAACTTTGCCAGATCTTCACAAAAGTTCTCAATTTTGTCTTAGCATCTTTGTTTATGCTGATTTCATTTTTGCAGTTCTTATATGTGTTGGGATTGATTTATGATGTAACTTGGTTTATCAATCCCACACACTCATTCTTTGCTTAATTTGATGAAGTGTGATCACTTGACCTATTAGGTGAAGTGATCTCTGTACTTGATGTGCTAGACTCATCTTTGTTCCTCCATGTCTTATTCATTTCACTTCTGATATGTCCAACATCTATCTTTTCCCTTCCATTGCTGAACTCAGAACTTGATGCCTTTGACCTTGTTGGGCAATTCCTGCTAACATGACCAGTTTTTAAGCAACTGAAACATGTGGTTTGACTCAACCATCTTTTGTAGTTCCCTCTAAAATGTGTTCTTATGCAATTTTGTGGGATATGTCCATATTCTTGACAATAGTGACAGCTGTACCTGGTGTTGTAATCCAAAAATTCATGGTTTGATGTCTTTGCTGGTTGATTTACTATCCACGTAGACTTTGATCTACATTCAAAAGCTCTATGTCCATACTTTTTGCAATTATAACAATTTCCATCAAATCTTGATGTCTTGATAATTTGGGTTCTGCATTCATATGCTTGATGACCTTGCTTCTTGCATTTATGACAATGATTTATGCTTTTGGGTTTGTCATGCTAATGGGCATTCTTGCTTCTACAGACATTAGATGTATGTCCTTTTTTTCCATAGAAATGACATGTAGGTTTAACATCTTTACCTTTTTCACTTCTTTGTTCTGCACTCTTTGATAATTCTCCAACTTCAGTGCTATTATATCCAAGTCCTGTTGTATCATGGGTTGATCTTGGAGATTTTAGTATTTGCTCAAAATATTTCATGGCTTCACTTGATTTGTTGAGATTTTCTGCTACCTCTCTTTCTCTGTTCAATTAATTTTCCATTTGTTCCTTCTGCATCTTCAAAGTAGAGATCTCAATATCTTTCGTATTGAGTTCATGATGAAGATTCATCATTTGAGCAAGTGTATCCATCTGCATGTTTGATATCCTTGTCAATTCAGTACATTTTTCTTCAAGTCTATTTGCAAGATTCCTTTTTTCATTTTCCATCATGCCCTTATCATCAACTGCTCTTTTCTTTTGTTAAGTAATTTCACATATCATTATAGCCTGTGATTCATGTTCCATCTTGAGAGATCTTATCTCATCTGCTTGAATTTTATTTTTCTCCATTAGTTCTGCTATTGTTGCATCAAACTCTTTAGTGTCTCCATTGGAAAATATGTTGGTGGTATCAATCTCCTTGTAGTGTATATCATTTTCAGCTATGGCTAGATCCTTCCTCTTTTTTAATGAGTTTATCAATTTGTTTTTGAATTCTTCCACATTATGCAGAGCAAGTTGCACATCTATCACCTGATTTTCAATGATCTTTCCAAGTTTGAAAGCTTCCATCTTTAGATCTTTTCCTCCAAGCTATTAGGCTTTTCCTAGTGAGAACCTGGCGAGCTTTGATACCAATTGTTGGAATAATCAAATATGGAAAGAATACTTATGAGAGGGGGGGGGTGTGAATCATAAGTATCCCACTTTAGTCGGTAAAACTTCTAACTTAAAGTAAATTGCATGCATGTAAATACATCAAATAAACATGTAACAAAACTCATGCATCAATAACTCATAACGCTGGACTTTGGTAACCCAGAAACCCTCCAGGAATAAGAAGGTAAAACTGGGGTGGGGATGATACCCGCAAAAATTTACTGTGGCAATATTGTTCAACCACTTCTGATGGTTTGCCCTGTTAAAGGCTTGCCCTGTTAAAGGCTTTACACTGTATTAATAGTGACCTGGTTAGAGGATTTACAAACACTTAACATGAAGTGTCACCCAGTTAAAGGATTTTAATCACCTAATCAAAAGGATCTTACAAAATAGCTATAACACAATTTCTAGAGAGTACTAGATACAATAAACCTGATAGATTACAATCCTTGATTGCTGAATGCAAGCTCATTTTCTGCCTTCTCCTGAACTTGATCCTTTGTGATCTGATAACCCTTACTTCTGAAAATAGATTTTCTTATGCACCCTTGTATGTCCTTCCATATGTATGTTTACAATGAAATTTCATCTTCCTTATAAAGACTTCAAAGACTTAGGGTTTGATTTGGATCTACGATCCATATTGATTCTCAATTTCTTGCTCAATACTTGTTTTTTTTAACTGATTGGTTGCATGCCATTATTATTTTTCTTATTGGCTGCATGTGAGTTGCACGAGAAAAATAAAAGATTCGATTTTATCATTAAATCCCTCAAAGTTTACCTTCTGTTGGCTACAAAAAAAATTTGCATCATAGTTTGTGCAATTCCAAAATTTTATGCTGATCTACTGAATTACTTGGCTCCTGAAGTATTTTTGATACTTGGCACATGTTGTTTCCTGGATAGCTCAACACCTGAACAAAACTATATCACTTGGCACATGTTGTACTCAGCACTTGTTATCACTCGGCACCTGTTATCACTTGACACTTGTTATCACTCGGCACTTGTTATCACTCGGCACTTATTATCACTCGGCACCTGTTATCACTCGACACTTGTTATCACTTGGCACTTGTTATCACTCGGCACTTGTTATCACTTGGCACTTTTTGCACTCAGCACTTGTTATAGCTTGGCACTTTATCTTACTCAGCACTTACTCTTGATCTTGGTTAAGTGTATTGACACTCAGTTGTCAAATTTATTCTTTAAGCTAACAAACCTTCGGTTGTGAAGCTTTTGCTCACATATATTCTAAAAATAGAACCAAGCTAGAAGATAAGTCAAAGAAATGTGTATTTTTTCGATATGACATTAATGAATTTGGTTATAGGCTTTAAAATTTTGAATATCATAAAATTGTAAGAAGCAGGGATGTCATATTTAGTGAGAAAGTGTTGTACGAAGATTTGTTGCAACAACATGAGAAGAAAGAACATGATTATGTATTGTTGGATGATACTCCAAAAGATGATGTTCTAGCCATTCCTCATGATGTGCAACAACTAAAAAAAAAAATACCACACACACTAATGAATGTTAAATGATCAACAAGGAAAATTAAACCTCCAAAAATATTTTCTCCTTCCTTGTATTCTATTTTACTTACTGATGCTAGTGAACCTGAATGTTATGATGAAGCTATGTAGGTGGATACTAAGATTTAGTGGGAGTTTGCAATGAAAGATGAAATGGACTCTTTGTTGAAGAATAAGACATGGGATTTATGCAAGTTGCCTATAGGTAAAAGAGCTTTACAAAATAAGTGGGTTTATAGGTTAAAAGAAGAGGAAGGAGGTAAGAAAAGATTTAAAGCCAAGTTAGTTGTAAAGGGATTTACATAGGAAAAAAGAATTGATTTTGATGAGATATTTTCTCCTATTATTACAATGACTTCTATCTATACTATTTTAAGTCTTGTGGCTACTGAACATTTGCATTTGGAGCATCCTTATGTTAAAACAACCTTCCTTCATGGTGATTTGGATGAAGAGATATCTATGGCTCAACCATGGGGATTTGAGGTCAAAGGTAAGGAGAACTTAGTGTGAAAATTGAAGAAAAGTTTATATGACTTGAAGTAAGCACCTCGATAATGGTATCTGAAATTTGATAGTTTTATGAGCATCGATACAATAGGTTTCATTTAGATTATTGTGTTTATTTTAAGAGGTTGGATGATGATAGATACATTATTATATGTTTATATGTTGATGATATGCTTGTAGTTAGGTCTAACATGGATCATATTAAGGGGCTGAAATGCCAGTTAGCACATTCATTTTCTATGAAGGATTTGGGGACAGAAAAACAAATCCTTGGTATGAAGATTTTTAGAGATAGGAAGAATAAAAATTGATACAATCTCAAGTTTTTTATGTTGAGGTGTTGCAACATTTCTCTATGGAGGATGCTAAAGCTGTCAGCACACCTTTACCTGGTCATTTGAAGTTGACTAAGGAGATGTGTCCCAAGACATAAGAAGAGGAGGTTAAGATTTCCAAGGTACCATATGCTTCAGCTATAGGAAGCTTGATGTATGCTATGGTATGTACCAGGCTAGATATTGCACATGTAGTGGGAGTTTTTAGTAGGTATATGAGTCATCCAAGAATTGAGCATCAGAATGCAGTTAAATGGATTCTTAGATATCTGAGAGGAACATCCAATAAGTTCCTACACTTTGGGGGCTCTACTATTGATATACAAGGCTGTGTTGACTTAGATTTGGTAAGGGATATTGATACTAGGTGAAGTCCTACAAGTTATGTCTTTACTATTAGTGGGGCAACCGTGAGTTGTGTTTCTAGATTATAGAAGGTTAATTCTTTATCCACTATAGAGGTAGAGTATGTAGCTACTACAAAGGCAGCCAAGGAGATGATATGGCTTTAGTTATTCTTGGAAGAATTGGGACACCCTCAGAAGGATAATTATTTGTTTACAGATAGTCAAAGCACCATTCATCTTGCAAAGAATTTAGCTCTACATTCAAAGACTAAACACATCTAGTTGTAGTACCATTTGGTTTGATCAATTTTGGAGGATGGACAATTAAAGTTAGACAAGACACATATAGATGAAAACCCAACAAATATGTTTACAAAGGTAGTAACAAGGGAGAAGTTGAGCTCTTCTTCATCTTTGGTTGGTCTTCTAGACTGAACATGAATAAAAGAACAACAGAGTCCAGGGTGGTTTGATCCAGTGGGAGCCTCATGGAGTAGCGACATAGCTATAGGATCAATCTCCAAGTGGGAGATTATTGTTTAGTGTGAAGCCTGATCATTCCCCAAGTGGGAGATTGTTAGTTTGTGGTGACTGATTAGGAAAGTATTTTACATACTTCATAAATTCTTTAGGGCTGGGGGCATCACCTCGAAAAAAATTTGGGCCCTATTTTATCAGGATTTTGGGCTGACATGTAATTATTAATTATAACCCTAAAGTGGTAAAAATACTTGTATAAAAGGGGTTAGGGTTAGGGATTGTTTTATAAGGTGATGCAATAATTGGTTCTTATGGTGGTATTGAGTTGTAAGGGATTATAGATTCTAACCAATTTGTAATCACTAGATTGTAAAACTATTGGACTTGTTATTTGGTGGACTAGCCCAAGGTTTGGGTGAACCATGTTAAATCTTGGTGTCTTGTGTTCTTTTCTTTTTTGTGTGATCTATTACTTTTTGGTATTGGTTATATTTGCATATAATTGTTATTTATGTCCATGCTTTAATCCCAACAAAAGGGAGGAATTGTTAACTATATGGCCAAGCTCCATGGATATGATCTTGTGATTACTGATCTTATGGTAAATTCATGGAAGGATGGAAGGGTCAAAATTGATGGGGTCTCATATCAAGTGACTTTGGACATCATTTAATTAAAATTTTGGAAGAGGGATTGAAGTTTTATAGAGATAAGAAGGTATTTGTGAATGCTATGAAGGATTTTGCAAAAAAAATGGAAGAAAAGAAGGAAATGGTCAAAAGTGAAACATGCTACAAGATGGATTTGATAAAGAAACCATGGAGGTATTTTTTGAGGGCTATTATTGAGTATATATCTTTGGACATGAGATTTGATAGGGTTAGAACACATCATTTTGTTTTGCTCAATCATTGTCATTATGGGATTAAGTTTTCTTTTCCTTTTTATTTATATACTTCCATGCATAAGAATATTTTTGTGCACAAGAAAAAGCTTACTTCTAATAAAACCCTACATGAAGGTTTACTACTTTTGATTTATGAGCATTTCAAGGCTCAATCTAGAAACAAGACCCTCACCCAAGCACTTGCTACATCTAGGGAGATGGGGAGTTCAAACTTCTCATCTGACACAAATGATGTTCAGAGTATAATTTCAAAGGATGAAGATGTTAATCCTTTGTCTAGAAAAAAGGCTAAGGTTTTTGAGAAGAAATTACCTTCATCAACTAAAGCCCCATGTAGTAAAATCCTCAAGGGCGTGTGTTTAAATTTTTTGGTCAAGGAGATGAAGAGTATAATGAGGAAAGGGATGATATGGATATTGATGAAGAGAAAAAGAAGGAGGATATTAAGAGGGAGGAGCTAGTAGCTAAAAACTAGAGCAGGTCTAAGGAGGAGGATGTGCCCCTAGAGGGGAAAATGGATTCTGGGCCAAAGATCACCATCATTCCTCTTTCCCCAATTCCTCCTCAGGAACATGATAAGGAGAAAATAAATGATGAGAGTGGAGAGGTGGTTATAAAAGATAGGCACATGGCTTGGAAATTTTTTAATGTTAGAACCTCAAAAATGGGAATTGTGAGAGAAGCCATGAACCCCAAAATCCTTGAAGGTAACGAGGGAAAGCTCTAGGTGGAGGAACTCATTGATCTAACACTAGTGAATATTACTAATAATGCAAGAGAAATTGGCATGAATTTGATTAATAATGCTAGAAATAGTATGATTGATAATTTCAAGTCAATTAAATGGCACTACCATGAACTGAAGGAAGTCAAAGAAAGAATGGGTCAGCTAGAAAACCAAGGGAAGAAGTTAGAATATGGAAATTTGATAGATCAGAGGGATGGCCTTAGGTTGGTTGAAAAAATAATTCAGAATCTAGAAAATTACAATCATAATATGGAAAACTAGATGATTTCAATTCTAACTTCTCTAAATGATAACATCTCTGTTGGAAATATTCAAGATATAACAGTTTACTGAGAGGGGAGGGGTGAATCAGTAAACATAAAATCTTAAATCAATTCATATTAACCAGTAAAATATTTAATCACCTAATCTGCACTATGTAGACATCCATAACACATAAGCACAAAGATTTTGGTGACCCAAAAACCTTCCAAAATAGAAAGTAAAACTGGGGTGGGGATGAAACCCACAAATCTTCTTTACTGCAGTAGGAAGTTAGCCGGTTAAGGCATACAATGATCACTTCTGGTGATCTTCCCTGTTAGGAGCATAAAGGATTGTTATATCCACCTTGTTAAAGGATTTGAAACATACTTCATAAGTATGCACTCTGTTAGGAGATTTAGTACAAAGACTGTTAAGTCTACCCTGTTAAAGGATTTATAAAAACTGATTCACCTGTTAGAATGAAACAGTGGATCTGAATACAACTGATTGCTGATAAGATCCGCTATGCTCTGATTGTCCTTGATATGATAGATAAAACATTTCTGCTCCAATGCTGACCTTGCTGAAAACCTTCAAAATTCAGCTTACATGCTTTCGCACACATTCTTCACATACTTCATATACTTCACATTCCTTTTAGAATGATACAATACATTACATATATATATACCATCCAAGTTAAAATTACATGCAATAGTCGGCTGAATAAAAGTAGACAAAATTTAACTGAGTCGACCAAATAGCAAAACAAACTCGGTAGAACAAACTTCTTTGTTTACCGACTGAGCTCGGTTAACACTGAGTCCTATGTTAACCGACCGAACTCGGTTAACACTGCATCCGTCTTTACTCGGTTAATATTGAGTTCTTAATTAACCGACCGAACTCGGTTAATGCTGAGTTCTTAGTTAACCGACTGAACTCGGTTAATACTAAGTTCTATGTTAACCGACTGAACTCGGTTAACACTGAGTTCTTCTTTACTCGGTTAATACTGTGAGAAAAGTGTTGTCACTAATGGCAAATAACTTTATGCCAACAATCTCCCCCTTTGGCATTAGTGACAAAAACAATTATGTATCAAAGTTTATGTACAGAAATTGACATACATTTCAAAAAGTTTCCAAAATTGTAGATCTTATTAGATGTATGTCTCCCCCATACAATATGCACAGTATTTACAGATCAATACATATATCTTTGCACGGATAGCTCTAAAGTTCTGAAGTTCTGTCTCCCCCTTTTTGACAATAATGCCAAATAACATATATTTACACTGAGATTTCAAAATGAGAAAGAAATTCTGAATGTACCTTGAGAATAAGAGCCAAAGTCTTATCCTAATTTTCTTGCAAAATTTTGCTGGAGGAGAGTGCAATTTGAATTTCTGCAGAAAGTTCAATCATATGATCTGCAACTGAGAAATTGTTGTCATGAATCAATGTTCTGGAATGAGCAATATGCTTTTGCATTGAAGTCATGAAAGGAAGAATCATATTCTGGATATCTATGAGAGTAGACCTGATTCTTGCTTCCTCTCTCAGCAATTCTTCCTGTTTCTCCGACAAAAATCTTATTTTATGATGATGGGATGAACTTGTACTGAGGTCAGATTGCAGCACTTGGGCACTGACCTTCATATCCTCATCAATTTTATTCAACTTTTCTTTTATATCTTTGGTATACTTAGTAACATCACAGAGTTTTCCAAAAAGTGAAGTTACATTATTAAAAGAATTCTCAAAATTATTCAAAATTGTAGACAATTCTACCTGATTTAATGCAATATGCTGAGCAATGTGCTCAAGCACCTTATTGTCAAATTTCTTCTCTACCTTTTCAATCAACTTTTCTTGGCCGGAGGTATCCTCATTGAATTTGTTTACAGCCTCTTCCAACTGAATCAAAATGTGTTGAGTAGAATCTACTTCAACACCTATAGCCTCTGTTATAATATTTTTAGCACTCTCAATGATGCTATATTCCAGATCTCTTTCATGCCGTAGCTGTTTCTGCCTAGCCTTTTGCTCTAATAGCTGACTGAGCATTCTCATTTCATCAACTGATGCTGTATCAAGATCTATTTTAGGAAGGACAATGTCCTTATCCAAATCAATTTCCTCATCCAGTGTCTTGCTGGAAAACATGTATCTTTTTGCTTTTCCAGCAAAGACTTCATCTTGACCCTTGTGAACTGAGACGATAGTTGATGAGGCAGGGTTGGCTGATAAGACTGGAATAGGACTATGTAAAGGAAGACTAAGAGATGTGCAAATGGTATCAAAAATTGATGTTGTTGTACAGGATGGAGTGGAAGAGCTAATAGTTGCCAAAATTTGATTAAGAGAAGTCAAAATTGTAGTATCTATAGGTACACTTATTATACATTCTGCAGTAGAGATTGATGTGCATGATGAACTTACTGCAGAGACTGATGGAGACTCGGTTAATGAAGGTGGCTGCAACTCGGTTAATGAAGTGATTGGCACTTGCATAGATGGTACATGGAGCTGAGAGGACTTACCAGTAGAAGCTATTTCCATATTTGATGAACTATTTTGGATGGAGAGTGTGGAAGAGATGCAATGACTTCAGCTGCAATTTGTACTGGATCTTCTTCCACCTTTGCTTGTTCATCTTCTTTCTCCTCCATTTCTTTTTCAGCTTCTTCTTCCTCTAACTCTTTCTTAGCCTCTTCTTCCACTTCTAACATGATTGAATGAAGATCCTCTGGAATATCTTCAATATCATCATCATCTTCATCATCATCACTGTTGTCAATGTCCTTGATTTCAACAGTATCATCACTGGATTTGTGTAGATGATAGATGTTTTTCCACATGTTTGTTGCATCATTTACCACATGCTCAATGTCTTTGACAAGTATCAAACAGGTGTGGAATCTAATCATCATATTGCCTTCGTGATCTTTTAGTGATGCTTTCACTTCAGCATTAGTGAAACTCGGCAGGAGATTCTTCAGTGTCTGCTCATAGATGTCTTTTACAGTCTTGGTTGCAGCTTCCCATCTGATTTGCAACCTCTCCAATAGTTCTTTGGAGATCTGGGAGGCTATCTGGTCTGGTGAGTATTTCCATTTACCCATCTTGTTCAGTACCAGTTCCTCAATCTGCATCTTTTCTTGTTCTATTCTGGTTTCAAACTTCAATGCTTTGAAGTTTGTGAAGCTAGCACCTGCTTCTAATTGCTTCAATCTATCCTCAAATGTGAGTGGAGGCTTAACAAGTACAGGTTCTTTCTTTCCTTGTCTTGTTCTCCTGGAGAAGACTGCAGAGGCTTGCCTTTTAGGTTTGGTGATGATCACCTTGCCTTTCTTTTGTTGAAGCTCCTTTTCCTTGTCTGACTCAGTTTCCTCTTCTTCTTCTTCGTCTTCTCCTTTGCCTTCTGTTATCATAAGAGAGCCAACTTCCGTCTTCAGTTGGGTTATCTTTCTCTTTCCTTTGCTAATGGCCTAAGGAATTTTAATTTGGAGCTCAATTCTGGCCTTAGCTTGATCATATGTTCCAAAAATTGGTTGCCTTGGGTCTACTGGTTCATTCACCAGTGCTTCTATGATATCCCTGGCTTTGTCAATTTTTACCTCATAGGGAAGAGGTTTCACCCATGCTACTCGAGGCCTGGCTGCCTAAATGTATACCTTGTCGCAATCTACCATGAAGCATATGTCTTCCTTGTATTCTTCAACCAGTTTGGGTGGAATTCGGAACCTATGATTCATCTTTTCCTTAAATTCTTCAAAATAGTTATCCAAAATAATATCAAAATTTTCACCTAGTTCTGCAATGAACTCGTTTATTTGATAAAGAATTGGTATATCTTTTCTCCATACTACTAATCCCTTTGATGGAAAAGATTTCTGAATATAGAAGAATAAACAAATCAAAAGCGAACCGAATTTGCAGGAATTGTTCTTGGAGGTTCTAATGCTTTCCATATTCTTATTGAATTGGGATAAAAGTAATTCTGATAAATCAAATTCTAAATTCTTCTTCACTATTTTGTACGCCAGATCCACAGCTTCACAGGGTACACTGTTTGGACGGCTTGAAGTATAGATTTTGTGAGCAATGACGTGAATGCCAAATCTCAATTCGACGTCAGCTACAGTATTCAGCTTAAGTCCCCTACCATCCCATTCTACTTGGGTCAGTTTCTGCAATTCCTCCCGACCTAGGGTTTTGGTAGTCTTGGCTTTGCTTAGCATGGGGAGTCCAGTAATTTTGTTAATCATTTTCTTTGTGATGAGCACTGGTTGCTCTAACCACAATTGGCCATTGTGAACTCGACTGAGTACATACCTAACCCATTTAACTTGAAATTTCCTTGGCAAGTGCGAAATGTGGGTTAACCCTTTTGTTTCAAGATGCTTATGTTCGGGTTTTAGGTTTCCATCTATGCTCATTTCACCTAGGGCATTATCAATTTCTAGGTTTCCAAGTTCTTGAATAGAGCATTTAAAATGAGATCTTATATCATTGACAAGAAGTACCTTTGAAGGAATTTGAGATTGGGCACCATTAGGGTCCAGTGATTCTGCAATAGCTGGTGCTAATTTGAAGTTCGGTGCCTTCCATTCCTCTCCTCTAACCAGCATTTCTGAGCCTTTCTTAGTCTTAGAGCTTCCACTTCCGAATGCCATTGTTACTTGATAGGTGTAGAAAAATTCTGAATTGATTCTTTCGCTCTTTTGAAAAATTTGCTCGAAAATGTCTTAAGCTCGCTCTGAAATTGCAGAAAATACCTTAGCTCTTTGTTCGCAGTAAAAATTTAGATCAAATTTTGCCCCTTTTGATAACAAATTTGTCATAAATGTTTTGGTACGATGGCTGAAGAAATGACAGGTTGTCATCCACTAGCTCGGTAGATATTATCAACTCGGCTATCGAAAGAAAATATTGAAGTACCGACCTTACTCGGTTAGGTCACGAACCGACCTTGCTCGGTTGACACAACATGGTCAATGAAACTTAGTTGTGACCGAATGAACTCGGCAAAGTCTCTTACCAACTCAACTCAGTAACTGCTACTCGGTTAATGAAGCTTTGTTACATCCAACCAAACTTGGTAAAGTATTGAACCGTCCTGGAGTCAGAGTGTATCTACAATACTAATTTGATCCATCTTCTTCCTTTGGAGCTGCATAGGATAAATCTTGGAAGATGCAGTTCCAATGTTTCTTATATGAATACTAATTGGAAATGGTAGAGTCACCCACCTCTTGAGTGACACTCCTATCTGACTTATCTTGTTCGGTAGATTTTGGAATCCATTGCTGCTTCATTTGCTTTTGAATGTTATCTGCTTTGATTTTCTTTTCATCTTCAATTCTTTTGATATTCATGCAATTTTTGGCTATATGACCGAGTTTTGTACATGTATAGCACCTTACAGTTGTGTCCTTTTTCCTTAGGTGATGTCTGGCACAATTCATGCCAGTATGTCCATACTCTCCACAATAGTGACATCTGCACCAGGTGTTGTAGTCCCATCCGAATATGGCTTTGACAAGTTGTTCAGCTAGATTGAATGATTTGGATTTGCACTGGAATGCCTTGTGACCATGCTTTTTGCATTTGTAACAATTGCCTTCAAATTTTGGTTTTTCTTTACACTCATTTGCCTTGTGACCATGCTGATTGTAGTTGAAGCACTTACCATTGAATTTTGCTTTCCCATTGCTCCAGCATTTTTTTGATGTATGACCTATCTTGCCACAATGATTACAAGTGGATCTTTTATTCCTTTGTTCACCTTGCTTGGAGGATTCACCAGCTTCCTTGTATCCAAGACCAGCTTTGCTTGTTTGTCTTTGAAGATTCTGCTCATTCAATTGATTTACGTCTACCTGAGATTTCATCATCCTTTCATTGACTTTCCTTTCAGAGATTAAGTCATTTTCCAAGCTTTCATTGATTTGTCTTTTTGTTCTTAAGTCATTCTGTAGACTTTCATTGATTTGCTTTTCAATGTTCAAATCATTCCTTATTCTTTCATTTTGTGCTCTGAGAATCCTGATTTCTTCATTTGCATTGGTGAGTTGGTCTATGAGATCTTCATACTGATGAGTTTGATTGCGGATTTCATGACTTCTATCTTCCAGTTCTTCTTGTGCTTTGTTTCTTTTATCCAAAGCTTCACATAGCCTGATTGACTGTATTTCTTGTTCTCTCTTAAGCTTTCTTACCTCTTCTTGCAGAGATCCATTCTTTTCTAGAAGTTCTTTGATTGCTTGGTCAGCTTCTTCTAAATTGATTGATGGTAACAGGTCTTCAATCTTCACTTCAACATACTGATGATCATTCATTTGTTTTGCAAGATCCTTTCTTCTTTTTAGGGATTGAGAAAGATGTTCCTTTGCTTCTTTAAGTTGAACCATGGCCATTTCAAGATCTAACTTTTCATTTTCTATAACTTTCTCCAATCTGAATATCTCCATTGACTTTGATCTTTGCTCAAGCTGTCAAGCTTTGTCCTAAGAACCAAGTTAGCTCTGATACCAATTGTTGGAAATATTCAAGATATAACAGTTTACTGAGAGGGGAGGGGTGAATCAGTAAACATAAAATCTTAAATCAATTATATTAACCAGTAAAATATTTAATCACCTAATCTGCAGTATGTAGACATTCATAACACATAAGCATAGAGATTTGGTGACTCAGAAACCTTCCAAAATAGAAAGTAAAACTGGGGTGGGGATGAAACCCACAAATCTTCTTTACTGCAGTAGGAAGTTAGCCGGTTAAGGCATACAATGATCACTTCTGGTGATCTGCCCTGTTAGGAGCATAAAGGATTGTTATATCCACCTTGTTAAAGGATTTGAAACATACTTCATAAGTATGCACTCTGTTAGGAGATTTAGTACAAAGACTGTTAAGTCTACCCTGTTAAAGGATTTATAAAAACTGATTCACCTGTTAGAATGAAACAGTGGATCTGAATACAACTGATTGCTGATAAGATCCGCTACGCTCTGATTGTCCTTGATATGACAGATAAAACATTTCTGCTCCAATGCTGACCTTGCTGAAAACCTTCAAAATTCAGATTACATGCTTTCGCACACATTCTTCACATACTTCATATACTTCACATTCCTTTTAGAATGATACAATAAATTACATATATATACCATCCAAGTTAAAATTACATGCAATAGTCGAATAAAAGTAGACAAAATTTAACTGAGTCGGCCAAATAGCAAAACAAACTCGGTAGAACAAACTTCTTTCTTTACCGACTGAGCTCGGTTAACACTGAGTCCTATGTTAACTGACCGAACTCAGTTAACACTGCATCCGTCTTTACTCAGTTAATATTGAGTTCTTAATTAACCGACCGAACTCGGTTAATGCTGAGTTCTTAGTTAACCGACTGAACTCGGTTAATACTAAGTTCTATGTTAACCGACTGAACTCGGTTAACACTGAGTTCTTCTTTACTCGGTTAATACTGTGAGAAAAGTGTTGTCACTAATGGCAAATAACTTTATGCCAACAATCTCTTCTCTTGCCAGAAAGCTCAAAGCTAGGGGTTTCCTAGAGGATAATGAGGAAAAGGATAGAGTTGAAGATAGGATGCATGAGAACATGACTACAGACATTACCTTCAGTAACTTGGATTAGATGAGTTAGAAGAAGTAGGATCATATGGCTGAGGAGATCCAGAAAGTGTATGAAGTGACAAAAACAATGCAGGAGTTTTAAAGAAAGACAAAGAAGTAATAGAAGTTTTTCATTACCTATCTTTTGGACTATGTGGTTTCTATAGTTTTTGGTTTTTGGCTTTTTTCCTATCTCTTGTCCTAGCCTTTTGGTTGGCCGTAGTACTATGGCTGGGCTTTTGTTGCTTATTTTCAACTTTTTGATATGTATTAAATTTTGGGTTTCAAGATCCCTATAAAACCTATTTGTCTTATAAAAAAATGAAGATTTTGATGAGAATGAGATCTAGAAATGAATATTGATATTCTACTCACAAAGTGTTAAGATAGATTTGATAAGTAAATGTCAAATTTATGTGAGTTAATAGCCCAATAGATAAGGCATTGGTCCTTCATTTAAGTTGGTCTATCTTGGAATATCTATATTGTATAGATCTTTTATAAATCATCCTTTTATGTTTTATTGTTGAAAAATTGAAAATAAGCTTGTACTTGATTCATAAAGTTTTTGATGAATTAGCCATTTATCATCTCTCTTGCAGAAGGAAAAAATTATTTGTTATATTGGAATTCATATTAAGAATTGAAAATTGGATATAGAAGATGAATTCCTAGGTATACCCACCTAAATTTTGCAGAGTTCTAAGTGGATAAGACATTACAGAGTCTTATTAGTTTGTCCTTTTAATTTGTCTCTTAGAATGTCTATTATGGTTTCTAGCCAACTCCTAGGTATTTCTCTTCTTTTATAAGGTTTTTAAAATTTTATCAAATCAGAATCCAACAATTACATAGGTGATATTGGTGGTGGGTTCAGAATATTTAGTAGTTCTCACAATTTCACACTCGAATGAGAATCTTACCTTTTATGCACAGTCTCATATGTATATGCAAATATATATGTATATGTATATGTATATGTATATACACATTTATATGTATATATGGATATTTATATGTATGTGCATGTGCATATATGTAGATATGCATATGTATAATGCATATGTGGGTATGTGTAGGATGATGGTGCACCAAAAAGTGGAGATATGAAAAAGTTGTAGTTTTAAAAAGACTAAAATAATTTCAAAATCCATTTATATAATTTTTCCCACCCATCCCATTACAAAAGCATAAAGGTAATACCTTGCCTAATCGGGTACCCAAAAAATGTGACTACAAAATAGAACCAAATGAAGTCAAGAGGGCTTTTTTCACAACTATTTTTCTTGTTTGGGCCCCCATTTCATGTATATGATCCTAAATCAAGTATAGGATTTGAATCCACCTTCAAGGAACAAAGATAAGTTAATTTTTTTGTTTTTGTTTTCTTGATTGTTTTCATTATTTTTAATTTAAAATTAGGGGTTTTTAAATTGAAATCAATGGTTTTATTCATTTTAATTATAAACTATGAATACAATTAGTAATATTTGAATTCCTCTAATTTAATAGGCATGGATGACCCAAATGATGTTGATAACACTGAGCTATGAAACTATTTTCCTTGAAACCCTTTGCCAAATGTTCCACAAACCCCTCAAAACCCTCTTTGAATTTAAGATTTAATGCAAGAAAATATTACTAAACTAAGATTTTTAAAGCCACATATAACAATATACCTATATTGGATAGCACACAACCCAAATCATCAATTAAATAGCACACTAATGAGGCTATGTGTGTGAACTTCTGGTATTATTGGTGGATGGTTTTTGAAAAAACACCACAAAAAAATTTAGAGGTCCAATTTTATTTCATTAAACAAATGTATATTGAATTTGTGTTGGGGATAAAAGTAAACTAATAGAGCATGAGGCCCAACATGGGCATAGGAGGAGTCTCCCCAGGATTGACCCTTTTCCCAGTGGAAGAAAGATGGAGCTTATGCCCCCCTACTAATGTATCCCACCCTCCTCTAGTGTAACATCCTAATATCATTGTGGAGGCTAGCTCTAAGACTATTAGATCCATCCATAGATTGAGTAGCCTATTGATCTCATAGACTAGGTCAATGTTTCCTCCTCATGTTGATGATAATAGCACAAGTTCATCATCAATGAGCACATCACATGTTTGTATGCCCCATACTTACATAATGTGCAAGGATTTATGTTTGGGTCCAATTGGTGATTATTTTGAGAATCAATCTATATTTGGGGAGGAGGATATAGAACACACAACTACAAAAGATGTAGAGCCTGATGTGAGAGACGAGGGGCATGCCAAGCCATGAGCTCTTTATGTGTTGGTAAGTGTATATATATTTTTTGTTATGACATAGTTGATTTAAAATTAATCTTTATAGTAGAATAGTTTTAATAGCTACACACTTATACATGTATGTGATCTTCATTCATGTTTGTAAGAATTTGGTATAGCTTTGATACCATGTAAGAATTTACCTTAGGACAAGATTCACCCAAGATCGAAGAACTTAAACACAAGCACAACTATAGAACAAAAAGGAGTATGATCAATATATCATAGCATGTCCTGATACATCACTATGTTTAGATAAGTGTACACACTAGGAGTGCCTATATATAAAGGCCTTTAAGATGCATCTAGAATGTCTCTAGAAGGTGTCAAGAGATAAGCTTGACAACTAAGCACACATCCTCCATTGTGCATGAATGTACGTGCATTAATGAGAGGATAAGCATGACAAGGTTTCCCACATGTGGAGATGTTGTAGACACCATGTGGTGAAATAAAGTACTTACTCATGTCTTGTAGACAACATGTGCATAAATGAGGTGCAAACTCCTATGTTGTCAACATGACAACTCACAAGAGTGCACATACTCCTAGGTGACTAATAAATAAATATTAAAATAATGCATTAACCTAAGTAAACTTAAGTAAGTGTAAATAGTAAATAATTATTTACACCAACACCCCCCTTAAGTGCAACTTAGCAAAATGCCCTTAAGCTTACAAAAACTAGGATGAAATGCAAGATGGGTCCTAGCTACTAGGCCATGTTAGGTATCTATGTACATAATGAAATGTAATGCAATCTCTCATAAAGTAGAGAATGAGGGAAATCCTCATGGGAAAAACCCTCCACCAAAAGGAGAGATGAAACAAGGATGCATGGATGGATGGAGTAATCAAGACCCCCCCATTATGACATACATCAAGTATATACAAGAGAAAAATGGGAGAAGGACAAAACCCTTCTAAGAGGAAAAAGTTCCCCCCATAAAGGAGAAGAAGAAGGAGACAAGGTAGTCCTGGCCCTGCCTAAAGGTAATGTGTTGACAAGTGAGAAATGCTCCAATGTAGAAGATGATCCATGACCACTGAATGATATTCCTCCCCTTTGGAAGAAACAAATGCAAGGTTACTGGTGAGATGCTTCCCCTAGGTGTGGAAAAAATCTCAATGATGAACGATGTCTCTGAAACTTGTTCAAGTGCCCCTGTGTCAATATAAATAGTGGCTCCTTCCAAAATTATTGAGAAGAAGTGCAAATCTAGCAAGGATTCTTGTAGAACCTATTTCAAAGAACCAAAAATCTCCTCAAATGATAAAGAGACCTGTAACAACTATTGTACATAAGGATCCATAATCATATCAACCTGTAAAGACTAATCATGTAGAGAATGGACGTTAGGCTTAGAGTGAGCCCTCAGAACAACTATAGAAGGATCATCCTCATAAAAGAGAAGTAGTATATCATCAAAGAAGTCTCCCAATTCTACAATTTGTGACTCCACAAACAAACCTCAAATGTCAATCAAGTAGTCATTGCCTAAGGCTAGAACTAGAAGACATAGTATACCCTACTATGTTGAAGTACATGAATCAGTCATTGTGGCAATAGATGAAGAATTTTCCTCAAAGAAAAGACAAATATCATCTACAATGTGAGACTCCATGAATAGGCCTGTAATGGAAAGAAGGAAGTCATTGCATGAAGGTAGAGTAGGAAGACATAAAGGGTCCTATTGCACTAAATCTAAAGCATTTGTGGTTGAAATAGGATTAGTAGGAGTAACATGAGTATCTATAGATGTGATCTTATCTAGAGTTGAAGAAACCATAGTTGGAGTGATTGGATGTAGAATGTCCTCTAGAGATGGAGGAACATATGGATCTCCATATGCTTCCCAAATAGACATCCACATGTCATAACAAAAACTTGCCATTCTAAGATAAGCAAAATATTACTTACTCATATTTTTATACAAAAAGAAACAAAGTTTCACAGGATGTGTCTAATTAAAATGTGGTGGAAATGAATAGAGATAAGTAACCAATTCTTGATGGTCTCTTAGATGATCAAGTATCAAAGCACTCCATTTGTGATAGTTCCTTGTTGTCAACTATGGTCTAATACCAGACTGACATATCTAAATAGACTCCATAAGATCAATCAATGAACCTCCCAAAATGTAAAAGAAATCAAAGAAACCCCCCTAATGGATGATTCAGGCACTTTATAGGTAGTGCATGTATAATAGCCAATTTAAGGGCTATTTTTGAAAGTAGTATTTTTGTCCATAGAACCTATAATCTGATTGTAGATCTAGAAAGTGGACAAAAAAAAATTCACTTTAAAAAAAATGGAACCTAATTTGGAGTCTAGATGAGCCCATACTAAGCATTTTAAGTGGCAAAAATTAAGATTTGTGAGTTGTAGAAAAATTTAGGAATAGAGATGTCAAACTTCCTGCACCAATCTGTAGATCAAGAAATCCTACCCCAAAATAAAAAAAAATTGTTCGCAAAAAGGAGTCTGTATGAGGAAGATATCACTGTTTTAAAGTCACCATTGTTATTTTTGGTGAATCACCACTGCACCTCCAAAAATCAAAAGGCTCTAGATTTTTCCTCAAATGTTTGATTTGGATGAAAAAAAATCTAATTTGGGGGTTTTTTGACCTTCTAAATGTGATGCAAATATCTAATTTGCACCAGCAAACACCAATCTTCACCTGCAAAAGATCTCTCCTATGGCTAGCTGGTGAAAAAAAATTCCCGAAAATAATGCAAATCCAAAAAAATTGCAGAGATGTAGATGAATAAAAATGTAGATCTAAAAATTAAATGTACAGATCTAAAATGATCATACCAATTTTGCAAATCAGTCCTTCGAGTGCCAGTTTGCAAAAAAAATTTGCCTCACAATTGACTTTGGCCTAGGGTAGGAAACTTTATAGCTGATTTTCCCCAAATTGACATTTAAGACATAATGGCAAGGTCAAATCTTCTCCTAGACACTCCCAATTTCTATTATACTTCATATTTAGGCTAAGGTGTTGAAGCAAGAAGGTAGTCTCGAATGGCTATGTGAAGAGAAATTCCTCAAGAGCTCTAATACCATGTAAGAATTGCTATAGCTCTGATAGCATGTAAGAATTTTCCTTAGGGCAAGATTCACCCATGATCTAAGAGATTGAACACAAGCACAACTGTAGACCAAAATGGAGTATGATCAATATATCATAGCATGTCCTAATACATCACTATGTTGTTAGAAATGCTTCGAAATAACTTTGGGGTGGGGGGAGGGGGGGAGAATTAGTTATTCAAGGTCCATATGTCCAATTCAAACTTATTTCTAAGTAAAGTGTGCCCATCAAACTTATTCATTCATCCAAGCTTTAACTTTCCTATTCAACAAGTTACTGTAAATCAACATGCAAGCATAACACATAACACAATGATTTACATGGAAACCCAATTTGGAAAAAACCACCAGTAACATGCTACTCAATTCTCACTCTTCTAAAGTGATGCCCTATGAAAGGTTTTCCCTATTAAAGGCTACAACACACTATTAAATATGACTTGGTTAAAGGATTTAACCACCCTATTAGAAGTGGGCCTGGTTAGAGGACTTTAGAACACTCACTTGGAATTCCATAGGATTTTCTTTCATACTAACTGGTACAATTGCTAGAGAGTAACAATATGGGGTTTTGACTTGATTATAACATACAACTTAACTTGCAAATTTCAAATCACTTCTCACCTCATAACATTGCCTAGCTTTCAATCTCTACAACTCTAACAACTTGCCCTCCTTTCAAGCTTTGCCTCCTTGAGTCTCCATGCCCAATGTACCAATGCAATCATCTCTCTCTGACCGCTTATTGAAGCAAAGTAACTGTGCTTTGTTCTTCCTTCTCCTAGATGTCTTATCCTTGACACCCTTCAACCACTTCACAATTTTTGGCACACCAACAACTCTTGCATCTTGGTCTGTGACTCCTTAAATAGAAATTTGGAACTTCCTTTCTTGCTTGATTCTTCTCTCTTTTAATTTCAATTCGTATGGATTATGTAGGATTCATTAAATCTAAACCCATATTTTGTTTCTTCTAAAAATATAATGAAAAATCCTCTTAAATTTTCTCAAAAATGTTTTAAATAGAATTCTGTGCACCTAAAATTCACTCGGCACCTAAAGTTTACTTGGCACACACTAGGTTTTGCATTTTCTCGGCTCCAACTAAAAATTTGTTTGGCTTGAACTAACTTTGCTCGACACCCACTAATGAGTGTAGTTAAGATTTGTAGTCAACTCTACTCTGACTTATTTATTCAATATTTCTAAGTGTGACCAACCTCTGTATCTTTGAGTATGTTATCAATACATTATTTAACCATTTTTTAGTTGACCCTTGCACTTCATTACAAAATTATAACTCAACCTTTCCCTTTGGTGCTCTTGTTACATCTTGTTGACTGAATCCTCTTCATCAATCAACTAAGTGATAGTACTTGAATATTATAAGCGATTGTCATTCCAACAAATAGTAGGTTTGACATCAATGACAAAAAAATGATTGAAAGCATTCTTTATCAACCAACTTCCTCCTTTGCAACAATCTCCCTCTTTGGCATTGGTGGCAAACTAAACTGATCAACCATTAGACCAAACTATTCAACCATGTTATCAAAATCCTGACCAAGTTAGAATAGCAAGTCAAATGCCAAAAAAGAAAATTGGATTACACAATTTCTTCCTTTCTACTTCTCCCTCTTAGCTGTTGTATCCTTTTTCTTTATTTTCTTCCTTCTTACATTATCTCCCTCTATATGCATTGCTCGTCTTCTGCTATTTCTTTCTCTATCCATATTTTCTGATTAGCTTCCTCATCTTCTCCTCAACTATTGATCAGTTTCTTACTACTCTCTCTTTAACAACAATGTCAAAGACATATTATCTCAACATCTTAACATGCAAGTGTAGAATTTGCAGGCTCTTTTAACTTCTCCCTCTATCACCTTGCTTGTGACTGATTTGAAATTTTAGCACTGTGATTACTTTATGGAAAATACTAATAGTAAGTATCCTCTCCATCAATTTGTAATATTTCAACAATCAAGTCATTTGATGTAGGACAATCTTACTTTTTCTTCAAGTAGCCTTGGCTAGGTTTATCACCCCTAACTTACTTCTAAGATATTCAAAAGCATCTTTAGGTAGTGCTTTTGTGAATATGTCAGCAATTTGTTCCTTTGAGCTAACATATTCCATCTTCGCTTGCTTATCTTCTACCAATTCTCTTAAATAGTGATACTTGATTGCAATATGCTTGGTTTTGGCATGCATCATATGGTTCTTTGATATGTTGATGAAACTTGTATTATCACAATAAAGTATCATAGGCTCATTTAACTCTTCCTCCATACAATATTAGTGCAATTGATAGTAGCAACAACATATTCAACTTCTGTTGTAGACTATGAGGTACAACTTTTCTTTTTACTAGTCCATGTAATCAATCTTTTCCCTAAGTGCTCCTCCACTGGTGCTTTTTCTATCATCAATGTTACCTCCCCAATCTACATCAGTGTAGGCTGTTAGCTCAAAATTTTCACTCCTCTTGTAGTAAAAACCAAAGTCATCAGTTCCTTTTAGGTACCTCAGTATTCTCTTTACTTCCATTAGATGATTTTCTCTTGGATTTGTAGAAAATATTGCCACTATTCCAACTACTAATGGAATGTATGGTCTACTATATACAACATACTGTAACTTTCCAATCATTGATCTATACATTGTTTGATTCACGTTAGTTGACTCGTCATTCTTTGATAACTTATGGCCTACTACCATTGGTGTGTTGATGGTTTTGAGTTTTCTAATCCAAATGTCTTGAGTATCTCCTTGATGTATTTTGACTGGGTCACATATATGCCATGCTTCAATTGATATACTTGCAATCCAATAAAGAATTTTATTTCTCCAAACATTGACATTTCAAACTCATGTTTCATTTGATTAGCAAAATCTTTGCATAGAGTATCTTTTCCTCCAAATATTATATCATCAACAAAGATTTCAGATATCAAGATTTCTTTACATTTTTTTGCCTTGATGTATAGGTTGTTGTTGTCATCTATTCTCTCAAATCCTATCTTCACAAGATATTTGTGCAATCTCTCATACCATGCTCTAGGTGTTTGCTTCAAACCATAAAGTGCCTTGTGCAATTTGCAAACCATATCCTTGTTTTTTTCATCAACAAATCCCTTTGGTTATTTTATGTAGACATCCTCTTCTAGTATACCATTTAGAAAAGCAGAGTTTGAAACCTTTGTAAGAAACATATGCAAGTAGTGTTCTTACTCCTTCCATTCTTGCAATAGGGGCAAATGTTTCCCCATAATCCAATCCTTCTTCTTGTGCATAGCCTTTGCAAACTAATCTGGCCTTGTTTCTTATTATCTCACCATTCTCATCAAGTTTTTTTCTAAACACCCTTTTGGTACTAATTACATTCATGTTGTTTGGTCTAGGAGCTAGGGTCTAGGTTTTTTTTTTCTCAATCTGGTCTATCTCCTCTTCCATGGCTTTATACTAGTCATCATCTTGTAGTGCATCTTTTACTATTTTAGGCTCAACCTTTCTCAACAAACATGATTCATTCCTTAGTCTATTTCTTGTCATTGGTCTGGCATCCTTGTCACCAATTATTTGATTTGTACGGTGATGTCTTCTTACATACTTAGCTAGTCTTGGTTTTGTCCTTCTTTCCATGTTTGATCCTTCAGCTTCAGACTCATTTTTCTCTTCTCCTTCTAGTATTTCATCATCTCTTTCATGTGCATTGATTTTAGAGTCAGAATGTGTATTTTCTTCATTTTTCAACTCAGTTTTCAAATGTAGCTTGGCATTCACTAGTCATGATTTGGCTAATACTGAGATTTGTTCTTGATTCTCAAATTGATTTGCAGCATTATCTGCAATATTCATTCCTTCATAGAAGTATACAAAAGATCTATAATCTTCTAATTTCCTGGAATCATCAACTTGGACTTCTACATGCTCATCAAAATTTACATTTGCACTTTCCACTATCTTGTTAGTGTTAGTATTCAAAGACTTATATGCTTTGCTTCTAGTGGAGTATCTAAGAAATATGCCTTCATCACTCTTTGTATCAAACTTTCCATTTCTAGTATCTTTAAGAATATAGCATTTACAACCAAATACTTTGAAATGTTTCACATTACGTGACTGACCATACCACAATTCAAAAGGTGCTCCATTTGTACCTTTCTTGACTTGAACTCTATTCAGGGTGTAAACATCAGTACTTACAACTTCTCTTCAGTACTTTAGAGCAACATTTTTCTACATCATAAGGGTTTTGGCACATCTATTACTGATCTATTCCTTCTTTTAGCAATACCATTCTATGGTAGAGTTCTTGGTGCTGATGTTTGCCTTTTAATACCTTTTTCATTATAGAATATTTCAAATTCTTTTGATGTAAACTCTCCTCCTCTATTTGACCTTAGGCACTTTAGACTCTTTCCTGTTTCCTTCTCAACTCTGGCCAAATACCACTTAAACATTTGAATTGCATCAAATTTTTGCTTCAAAAACATGGTAGTCATCATCTTGAAATAATCATCTACAAATAGCATTGTGTATTTGTCTATGAGGTAGCTTTGTACTTCTATTGGTCCACATAAGTTTGTATGGACTAGCTCTAGTACTTCTTTGGAAGTGTATGTTTTTCTTTTGAAACTAGATTTAGTCCTCTTTCCTAGTTGACATTGTTTTCACATTATCTTTTCAAGCTTTTTTAGTTTAGGAAAACCTCTGGCTTTCTTCTTTTTACTGATGCTAATCAAATTGTCAAAGTTAATATGACACAATCTTTTATGCCATAACCACACATCATCAATTCTAACAATAAGACAAATTGTATCTTCCATATCTAGGTAAAACAAGTTGCTTCTAGTTTGTTCATCTTTTCCTATCAGATTTCCATTAGTGTCATAGATTTTGGCAGATTTGTTTCCAACTTCTACTTTGTAACCTACATTGCCTAGTTGTGATACACTCAGCAAATTGTAGTTCAATCCTTCAACATAGTATGCATTATCTCATGAAATTTTCTCTATAAGTTCAATTCCTTTGATTTGAAATGGAGCATTATTTCCAAATCTAACACTATTTCCATCATATTAAGTAAAGGTAATAAACTTACTTTTGTCTCTTGTCATGTGATGTGAACATCCATTTTCTATAATCCACTTGTCATTTTTGTTCACATAAGTCACCAATGCTATTGCTTCATCTTCATCTAATTCATCCTTCATGGCCACATAGACTACTTCATCATCATTCTCATCAAAATCTTCTTCAACAATGTAGCATCTCTTGCCTTTGTCCCTATAATCTTTGTTATCATCTTCTCTCTCATTCTTGTACTTGTTTCCTTCTTTGTAGTTATTCTTTTGTGTACACCTTGTAGTAATATGTCCTACTTCATTACAATTAAAAAAATGATAGGCAACTTACCTTTGAATTTACCTTTGCCTCTATGGAATGTTCTAGCTAGTAGAGCTTCCAATTGTTCCACATCTTCCTCATCTATTCTGCTATCACTAGATGCATGTTTTCCTTTTCTATTCTTCTTCTTTAATTTTTTCTCCTTGGTCTCTTTCAATGTCAACTTGGCCTTGAAAGTATATTCAAGGTTCTCAGGTCTACAGTTGTCAAAGTTGGACAATTCAAATGCAATGAGTCTTCCCACTATACCTTCAAAGGTCAGTGTGTTTCCTTGTACACACCTTAGCTCTTGGATGGTTAAAAATCTAATAGCATAGATACATAGCAAGGTTATCAAGTATTTTCTATTGGCATTATCTTCTTCAAATTGACCACCTAGACCCCTTATTGCACTTACCACTTCTTTCATTCTGGAACCAAATTGAGCAGCATTCTCACCTTCTTCCATTTTGATGTCTTCAAACTTTCCTCTAAGGCTTTCTCTTTTCTCTCTCTAAACATTCTAATCTAGTCCATAGATATCTAACAAAGCTTTCCACATCTTGAATGTAGTGTCACATCCTTTGATGTCATCAAATTTAGCATAGTTGAGTGTAGAGGCAATCTCGAACATTGCTTGATTGTGCTCCTTCCTTTTGTTCACATCATTTGTAGAGAGAGGTCTAGCTAGATCTACATGCTCCACTCCAATTGAGGTTTTTGCATAATCACCTATTGATCCAAGGTGCAATTTCATCAGACTTTTCCATGCAAAAAAGTTGTCTTTGTTGAGCTTGGGAACTTCTCTTTTGGACATCCTGATCTCCCTACTTCTAGTACCTTGAAACTAAATTAGTAGTTGGCTCTGATACCAATTGTTAGAAATGTTTTAGAATAAATAAGAGTGGGGGGGTGAATTAGTTATTCAAGGTCCATATGTCCAATTCAAACTTTTTACTAAGTAAAGTGTGCCCATCAAACTTATTCATTCATCCAAGCTTTAACTTTTCTATTCAACAAGTTACTATAAATCAACATGCAAACATAACATATAAAAATTTTAGTACATAATGTAATGATTTACATGGAAGCCCAATTTGGGAAAAACCACTAGTAACATACTACTCAATTCTCACTCTTCTAAAGTGATGCCCTATGAAAGGCCCACCCTGTTAAAGGCTACAACACATTGTTAAATGTGACCTGGTTAAAGGATTTAACCACCCTGTTAGAAGTGGGCCTTGTTAAAGGACTTTAGAACATTCACTTGGAATTCCACCCTATTAAAGGATTTAAAAATGACTATTAGACCAACCTAAGTCCATAGGATTTTCTTTTACCCTAATTGGTACAATTTCTAGAGAGTAACAATAAGGGGTTTTGACCTAATTACAATTTACATCTTAACTTGTAGATTTCAGATCACTTCTTAGCTCATAACATTGCCTGGCTTTCAATATTTACAACTCTAATAGCTTGCCCTCATTTCAAGCTTTTCCTCCTTAAGTTTCCATGCTCAATGTACCAGTCCAATCATCTCTTTCTGACCACTTATTGAAGTAGAGTAACTGTGCTCTATTCTTCCTTCTCCTAGATGTCTTCTCCTTGACACCCTTCAACCACTTTGCAATTTTTGGCAGACCAGAAGCTCTTGCTTCTTGGTCTATGACTATTAAATAGAAATTTGGAACTTCCTTTCCCACTTGATTCTTCCCTCTTTTAATCTCAATTCATATGGATGAGGTAGGATTCATTGAATCTAACCCATATTTTGTTTATTCTAGAAACATCATAAAAAAATCCTCTTAAATTCACTCAAAAATGGTTTACATAGAATTTTGTGCCACTAGTTCATCATCCTTATCCTCCAACTAGTTCACAAAATTCAAGGTAACAACTCTGTTGGCTTAGATCTAGCGAATCTTTGACATTTCCAATATTGTAGTAGCTTGACACTATTGAAATTCTGGTGCTCAACAAATACTATGTTACTCGGCATCAACTACATTTTATTGATGCTTGGCACCTAAAGTTCACTCGAAACCTACTAAATTTTTTTTGACACTTGGATCCTTCTATATCCCTCAGCACTTGAACTTTACTCAACACTTGAAGTTTACTCAGCACACACTAGGTTTTTGATGTAACCCCAATGCCATTAAAGAATAATCTAGAATTTGACACAACAAATGTTTCAGAATGCTATAACCCTTCATTAAATTTTTTTGCAAATCTACTATCCTATACAATGAAAATAAACACCTACTTATTGCAAATCTGAAAATTACCATATTTGACAGATTTTTGGGAAAAATAGAAATTTCCATTTTTGGTAATTTTTAAAACTCAGCCTATGAATCCCAATTTTTCCTAGGAAAAGCCCCCAACAAAGGCAAGTTAAATTCAACTAATCAACAAAATCAAAACTCACATCCAAGTCAACAGCCTTGACCCTTAGATGTCCCTGCATTAGTTTTGCATTTGCTTGGCTCCAACTAAAAATTTGCTCAGCTTGAACTAGCTTGCTCTACACCGACTAATGAACTTAGTTAAGCTTTGAAATCAACTCTATTCCAACTTATTCTTTCAATGTTTCTAAGTGTGACCAACCTCTGTATCTTTGAGTATGTTATGAATACATCATTTAACCATTGTCTTAGCTGATCCTTGCACTTCATTACAAAACCATAACTCAACCTTTCCCTTAGGTGCTCTTGTTACATCTTGTTGATCAAATCCTCTTCATCAATCAACTAAGTGATAGTACTTGGATCCTATAAGAAATTTTCATTCCAACAAATAACAAGTTTGACATCAATGGAAAAAAAATGATTGAAAACATTCTTTATCAACCAACTTCTTCCTTTGCAAAAATCTCCCTCTTTGATCTTCAACAATGATCTTTTAAATCAGATTTCCAATATATTTTTAGATAAGTGTACACACTAGTAGTTCTTGTATATAAAGGCCTCTAAGATGCATCTAGAATGTCTCTAAAAGATGCCAAGAGATCAGCTTGACAACTAAGCACACATCCTCCATTATGCATGAATGTATGTGCATCAATGAGAGGATAAGCATGACAAGGTGTCTCATGGGTGGAGATGTTGTAGACACCATGTGCTGAAATAAAGTGCTTACTCCTATGTTGTAGACACTATGTGCATAAATGAGGTGTGAACTCCTATGTTGTCAACATGACGACTCACAAGAGTGCACATACTCCTAGGTGACTAATAAGTAAATATTAAAATAATGCATTGACCTAAGTAAACTTAAGTAAGTGTAAATAGTACATAATTATTTACACAGAAAATGTTCATCTAATGACTAGGGAGGAGCTTAGATAGGTCAATGATTTCACACTCTTAGTTATTTCATTTGGCCTTAAGACATCTACAATATATTATGTTTTCTTCTCATTGCTTTTCTATTTGATATTAGAACATACATGGTTTCTCATCATTCTTTTCTCTTGTAGGTATCAAATATTAGTGGGGGGTGAGCCACATCACATTAACAAAGGAAAGGTAATTAGATTTTTCTTAAGTGATTAAATATAGATGCACACTTGTAGCTTGTGTGTGCCAATGAAATTTAATTACATTCTTTAGTGTACAAGGTGTGGACACTAGTGATGACTCTAGGAAAATTTGGCATCCTAGAGCCTCTAGAAACTCTATTTGCACTGAGAGCCCCATTGTATGTATATTTATCATTTATTTTTATTTTCATAAATATTTAAAAAATTTATTTCCATTATAGTAACAATTATGATTTTATATCTTGTAGGAAACACCTAGTTCTTAGGAGGCTAGATGTCAGAGTTATGTATCTTTGTTGATGCAATCAATGCTTCTAGAGCAAGGGTTGAAAGAGGTAAGTTTTAGTTTTAATTATTTATTATATTTTATAAAGTTAGTATGCTATAAATTATAATTCTATAGTGTAAGTCATACATCCATCTCACAATTGTTCTTGAACATATACATGAAAATATCTGTGAGGTTTGTGCATTACCAAAGACATATTAGAAGACTCCTGACCATCAAAAGAGGTTGATGAAAGAGGTAAATGATGAAAGGTTGAAACCATAAATCTTCATTAAATTTTTTATCATTATGCATTTGAGTTAATTAATATTGGATATGCAAAATTATATAAGTTTAGTAGTCTAACTTTGAGTTTTCCTTTTTTTGTTTATTTAGGAGGCATCTAATCCACATAGTTTAGTGAAGAGGTTTTATTTTGATGATCCACTTGTAGCATAGGATAATATAGTTATTTAGAGATATGACATGAGACATTTGGAGATAACATATAGGCCACATTGTATACATATACTTTTATATTATACACATTTGATCAACAATATTTTATCTATGGATCTATGTATTTTGATATTTATTTGTGTCATTTATCTGTGCATGGGAATACATTTTAATTTATTATTCTATTTTTCAATTTATTGTACATCATGTGTATTGTTCATGTTTATGGAATATCATTCATTTTGATCATGTTTGGTATACTAAATTCAATTGTAATAATTTGTGAAGAACATTGTAAGAACCTTAGTATCAAATTTAATTCAATGTTTAATTTGAAATTATACAATTTGTTTAATTTGAAATAATGTTTAACATGTTGCCCACACTAGGACCCCTATGTTTAATAATATTAGTTCCTTTTCACATTAATTTTATGAAATATTGTCTCCCAAATGTTGAAACCTCCAAATAGTTCCTTAAGATGTCTCCAATTAGGAAAATCCACAACTAATTTGGTCTTAGCAGCCCATCTACTATGAAAGTGACAAAAAATGCTAAAACATTGCCAAACCCATCCAAACAAAACAACACTAATGATTTGATACCATGATCTATGGTTTGAAAGTTACACAATAATGCACTAATGAATTAAGGTACACTACAAGTTTTGGCATTGGGTGAGATTGATGTGCCAAATTCAAACGGAATGTGATCTCTCCAAGTTGAGAGAGGATTTTGTATACCTTGGCATCACTATCTTGTAGAATTTGTTGGATCATTGATATCCCTCATGACCTCTAATTTATGACTCTTGAAAGATCGATCTCCAAGAAAAGTTAGTGCAACTTGGGAATGCTTTGGTGATTGGTGGTCACAATTTTTCTAGGATCTTTATGGTTACACAATGATGCACCAATAAACTAAGGTACACTACAAGTTTTGGCATCAAATGAGATCATTATGCCAAATTAAAATGGAATGTTATCTGTCTTAACTAAGAGATTTTTTTGTGTACCTTGACATCACCATTGTGTATCATTTTGAAGATCACTAGTAACCCACATGAGCCTCAAGTTATGACCCTCAAAATATTGATCTCTAAATGCACTCAATGCACCTTAGGTATGCTTTAGTGTTAGGTGGTCACAAAAATTCTAGGCTCTCCATGGATGGAACATGGGTGTTGCTATAGTTGACCTATCTATCCAAAGCTAACAACACTGATGATTCGATGGCATGATCAATAGTTTGAAAGTTATGGAGTGATGTACCAATGAACTGATTTACACTACAAGTCTTGGTATCAGGTAAGATTTTTATGCCAAATTCAAATGGAATGTAATCTCTCCAAACTAAGAGAGGTTGATGTAGACCTTTGCATAAAAATCTTGTAGCATTTTTTAGATTAATTATATTCCTCATGACCTCTGAGTTATGACCCTCAGAAGATCAATCTCCAAATGCACTTAGTGCACCTTGGGGATGCTTTTGTGTCAAGTGGTCATGGATGTTCTAGGATCTCCATCAAAAGAACATGTGTTTCACTGGGGTCCATGATGTAGGAGCATCCTAGGTGTAAGAGAAATCTTACATCACCCAAAAATATTTTCTTTTTGTTTCTTGAATGAGGTTTGTCTTAGTGCAAAGTTGTTGTCTATGAAGGCTTTATTCTTAGTAAGTCAATCATATGAGCTCAAAATGTCTTAATTTTAGATTTAGATGTTCATCATGGATATATCGGCCTACCAATTGAGGCTTATGTCATGCCCTAATTTTAACAAGGAAAAACACAACCAAATTTTTTTTGGTTGTTTTTTTTGAAAGTTAAACTAAGGTAATATGAATAGATTTTAAATTTTTATGAAAGTCCTATCAAACTGTGAGGAGTCTAGATAAAAAATTCATGTCTGCTCAAGGTTGTTATAGGGTTACAATTTCAATCATTGAGTTTGGAGATGAAAATGTTAGTTGGTATAAAGCAATTTGTTTCATTCAAAATTTTGGCCTACAAGTTCTCCATGAGAGGCCACCTCATTTTCTATCATTAGTTGAAATTTCCAACTTACAAAGATTGAGTTAGATGATGTTACTATTTGAATTTTTACCATCTATACCCCAATTAAGACATTTCATAAATGCAAGTGAAGTCCAAATTTTGTATCCATGTGATTACAATGATTCGATGGTTGCGAATATGGAGATGTTTTATGGTTTTCCTAAGTGTTCCAAATGCGATTTGTAACCTTATTATGTGCCTAGATCAATTATCTTCCATTTCCATTTACATGTACATACATATCCCCTTATATGATCTTCTCGCATCTTTTTTATTATTATAATTTTGATCATATTAGTAAATCACTAATTAGGTACCACTAATTAGGTCATTAGATTGATTATTAATTATTTATCCATTTTATTTTAATTAATTAATTAATTAATTATTATTATTTGTTATTATTATTCTTTTTAAATTTACTAATTTACATATAATTATTTGTTAAATAAAAATTAGGATAAATTCCTAAATCTTCCACCCCTAGCTCTAATCCTAACTCCTTAAATCCTACTAACTTAACCACCCATCTACTTACACAATACTAATATAATGGTCAACACAATTACTTCTCTCCATAAAGACTAAAACACTAACTAAACAACCCATTAATCTTACAATTTCCTACTAACCCTTCCTCCCACTAACACATGTCCTAAGTTATAAATCTTACTACTACCACATGGCTTTAATTTTAACATGATTCTAACATTACCACTTAATAACTTAGTACCTAAGATACCTTCCCAAAAAAATTCTACCTAATATAACCTGACTAGATATTAGTAACACACTCCTCAATGTTATCTTCCCCAACACCCTTGTCACATGATTTAAACATAATATTTTAAATCCATGATTAATCTAACACCTACACATTTAAGCTACCTTAATTCCTACCTAAGCTAACACTCCATCCAAAACATAACCATTTGACTTACCACTAAACTCCTATCATTATTAACACTTACACTTAATCCAACATCATTAATTTACTAAGCACCTATAATCCTATCTTTATTTGTCTAAGTTTTTAATTAACTAATCCCATGTTCTTAATATTGACCTTGGTCATGAACTTCACATGTCTACTATTATTCTTCTTTTATCTTCAAATATTTGTCCCTTCCCAAGAAAATTCCTATGCATGGGGTCATGTGCCCACTTTATCTTTTCTCAAAAATGGTTAGACATGTGCTACCTTACCTCCCCCAAAAGCACCTAGTTGTAAGGGTTTTGTCATAAATAATCCCAAGGTGAAAATCTACCATTTACCACTTTCCCCAATATCCATCTTCTCTTCCCACTTCCCCAAATGCATATCTCCTCCTTCCTAGGCATGGTGTGTTGGATGGAAGTCAAGCATAATACTTACACTTTTTTTTTAACTTCACTAGGTTCCTATGAAAGGATGTAGTCCTATGTCATGTCAAAGTAAATATTCCTTATTGTCTTTTTACATAACCTTAAGATGTGACAAGGCAAGGAGACCTAGTGGGGACCACATCCACACCCTCACCTTTTCTAATGTTGAATTCAACTAAAAGGTAACACCTAGCCTAATAGGATTCACTAATGTATAATTTTGGTTATGGATATGTAAGTATTTTTTTTGTTTTGTTTGGGGAATGATTTCAAGTGATAGGTTTTGTATTTCTTCTTTTTATTTTTGTATTTATTTTTTATTTTGTATTTATTTTTCCCATCCTCCTATCCCATCATGGACCTATGGTGTATTTTTTTTAGCTTAAGTTTATCTCTTTTTCCTTGGTTGGAGGGTTGATCTTAAGAAACCTTTTGGAAGATTCCAAGTGATATTCCCTGGATTAAAATATTGGACTGTAATTGGGAGGAGGCTTATTTTTCTCTGCCATATAAAATTAGAGTAATTTATGCACATACACACCTATTTATTTTATGAAGTCTTATACTACAATTTCTACCCATTCCTTCTCCTTGCTAAAATGTTTTGTGACATGAGACCATTTTTAGGTATTAAGTTTGACGTCAATCATAACATACTAATTAATGCATCCTCTTGTGGGTTCTATGGAAGTTTATTGACTTATTGAATTTTAAACTCTATGTGTCAAATTCTACAAATTTACATGCAGCAATAATTTTGCATTTTGTAACACATAAAATAAACTATCAAAATATGAAAACTTTCTTCTATTATACTAAACATAGAACATATAATCTTATAGTGCAATCACCTATGTTTTAATTTAAATTAAACTATACCAAAGAGTATATCAACTATGAAATATTTATACTAATTGAATTATAAGAAGAAGTTCTTTTATTTACATGATTCTCCCTATTACATAAATCACATAATGTAAAGAAGTACAATGAATATTTCCTTACAAGTAAAATATATACAATTTCCCAATCTTTCCTTTCACAAACAATGATAAGAAAATCTCTTTTACATCACAATGAAATAACAATGGAGACTTGATATCACAATCCATTTGAGATGACATAGAACATTGGTCTCTCTTTACACACTTGATTTTTTTTAACTTTGTCAATGGTGGAACCCTAATATCTTCAAGGAATCCATCTTCACAAAATCTACATACACACACAACCTAGGAACCATGGAGGCTCACCTCCCATCCTAGGTTTCTATGAAGCCACCGATCAAGTAGGGGAAACAAGATTCAAACCAAGTTTCATTCCAATCTTACAAATACAAGAACATCACATTACAAACTTGAACAATCCCCTCCAAAGGGTATTTCACAATGGTTCACCAATGGAACCTTGAACATGGGGTGAAGGTGTGCTTTCAAAAGGAAACTTTCCATAACATACTATACCTACAATAAACAATTTGTCATGACCTTTTAGGGATTTTCACAAATCAAAAAATTCCATGCCCTTTTGGGGCTTCCACAAACATCCTATAAACATACTTCCAATAGTTATAGCTTCCTTGAAGCCCATACTCCATTAAATTCCTTTCTACACCATCCTTCCCTTATCACCTCCAAAGAAAGATATGAATTAATATGACATACAATGGAGCCCATACTCCAATGCTCTCAACTATATTTCAAGCCCAACTAAGCCCTTCACTCTGGACTTCTCTGTTGGACTAACCACTAGCCTTCCCCTTCGAGATTCATGACATGGCTTAACCACCTCCTATGTTCTATAAGTCTAGTGGTTGTATCAGGAATTAATAGGTCAATCTTTTGGTGTAACAACAACTCTATCTTGTAACAAGTGCTATCAGAGCTTGGTCATAGGTTTGAATCTCCTTGGGTAACACTGAGGATGAAATTATTGGAATAACTGCTAGCCTTCCCCTTTGGGATTCATGACATGGCTTAACTAGCTCCTATGTTATATAAGTCTAGTGGTTGTATCGGGCATTAATAGGTCAATATTTTGGTGCAATGACAACTCTAGCTTGTAATATTTTCTTCCCTTCCCAAAGGGTGAGTGAAGCCCTCAAACCCATTACATCACTTGACATTCCATGCCAAAACAAGGAGATTCAAGAAGAAAAACCAAGAAATTTCATGAAACACATTGCACATTAATACCACCACAACACAATACAAATATTCACAATGGCACAACATAATACCAAAATCTACCATCCAAAGATTTACAATACAATGCAAGATCCCATAACAAATGTTCCATGCTTGCAGATTTACTATGCAGTACTAAAAGAAAGAAAATACACATGGTTTGAAACACCAACCTTAGTCCAAGCTAAGGCAATGATATTTGTTCTAGAACTCCCTTAGTCCTTCTTCAAACCCACTAATTTGACCAAGACTCCCTAATAAGGCCCTCCCACTAACTATTTTAGCAAAGACATCAAGCCACTTCCTCTTACAAAGTTGTCTCCCTCTAAGTTTTTTATATTTGACTTAGTAAAAGCATAGGAGAAAACACATGTGACAAGTCCATTTTCGAATTTAAGGAAGAATGCATGGGTAAAGGGGACCCCTAGGCTATCTAGTCACTATCATGGTCAAACTTAGGTCCCTAACATGTTATACTATCACATGGGTAGCTCATTTTCACATAAAAGATACTCTGGGACCACTTAATGACTCCTCAAAATCCTAGCCAAGTCTAAATTCGAATTTTCTTTGATTGAGACCCATCCTACCCCTTGTCAAGTGGTTTTACTTACTCATTAGCAAGGTAATAAGTTTTAGGGTAAAATTCCACCATGACCCAAAACTCTAGATGACATGTCATTGCACAAAAAATCCAAAAGTGTCAAGTGACACATAAAAGCACATTCTACATTACCATGACATGTCCCTAATGCATCTTTATGAGTAAACATTTCCTCATACAAGAAAACTTACATTTATGAAATAAAATACATGACAATGAGGCTTTTGAACCTTCCAAAGATTTGCCTTGACTAAACTGTGTTCACATAAGTTTGAAACTTGTTTCCCCTAAGAATTTCCATGGTTCCACTTCCTACACATTAAACTCAAGCATCAGTAGTCCAAGAAGGTCATATAAAATATATTTCATAAATGCATAAGAATTTAAATGTTACATAATCCATATTAACCTAATTCAATGAAATTCATTTACTTAATCATCTCAATATAAACATTCAAAATGTTAAAATATCAAAATCTACATATCTGTTGGAATAATGATACATTTTTCATTAGTTACAACACTTATTTGATTTTGAATGCTTACCGAGTTCATCACTCAGTTTACAATTCATACCGAGCATTCATTGGTTACCAAGTATGTTCAGTAGTGTTTACCAAGTCAGGAAGGTAAACGAAGGATTTAGTGTTTACCGAGTCAGGAAGGTAAACGAAGGATTTAGTGTTTATCGAGTCAGGAAGGTAAATGAAGGATTTAGTATTTATCGAGTCAGGAAGGTAAACGAAGGATTTAATGTTTACCGAGTTAGGAAGGTAAATGAAGGTTTCAGTGATTACCAAGACAGAAAGGTAAAAGAAGTATTCAGTGCTTACCAAGTGAATCGTCGGAGTTAGTTTCTACCAAGTGACACAATGTTTACCGAGTCACCAGTGGTTACCAAGTTCCAAGCTACTCAAAATGATTAGTATGGACCGTATCCCTGCTCCTACCGAGTACATGATGATCCAGTGTATTGCAGTGGATGCCGAGTGTCACAAGGTCACCAAGTGAGTTTGAGGAACCTGAGTTTTCTACTATCTAGCCGACTCAATAATGTTTTGTCCACTTGTGTTCAGCTGACCTTGTCGCTATAAATATTGGAATGGTATATATGTAATGTATTGTGCCATTTGCAATAGAGTGAAGTAAGAATGTAATTGAGCGAATTGAAAGAGAATCAGCAGTAGAGTATTCAGCAAGGTTATCAAGGAGCAACAAAGATATATCCATCACATCAAGTGATCAGTACATAAGATCTAATCATCAAACTAGTTGCAAGTAGATCCACTACTTCATCTTAATAGTTGAATCAGTTTGTAAATCCTTTAACAGGGTAGACTTAAAATTCTTTTGTAAATCTCCTAACAGAGTGCATACTTCATTGTATGTTTGTAAATCCTCTAACAAGGTGGATCTAGCAGTCCTACTTGCTCCTAACAGGGCAGATCACTAGAAGTGATCATTGTAAGCCTTAATCGACCAACTTTATACTGCAGTATTGAAGTTTCGTGGGCATCATCCCCACCCCAATTTTACTTTCAAATTGAAAGGTTTCTGGATCACCAAATCAATGTGTTAATCTTTTCATGCGTACAGTAAAGAAGATGAATGAATGGTGAATTTGTTATTATGCTGAATTGGTTTAAATTTTTAAATTTTACTGATTCACCCCTCCCCTCTCAGTAACCTTGTTAGTCCTAAATATTTCCAACAATTGGTATCAGAGCATTGTGGTTCTCAGGATAAAGTTTAAACAACTTGAGCAAAGATCAAGGACAATGGAGATATTCAGACTTGACAAAACTATTGAGAATGAGAAGCTAGATTTGGAAATGGCCATGATACAACTCAAAGAAGAAAAAGAACATCTTTCTCCATCCCTAAAAAGAAGGAAAGATCTTGCAAAAGAAATGAATGATCATCAGTATACTAAAACAAAAATTGAAGATCTCATCCCATCAAGTAGTTCAAATGAAGCTAACGAGGCAGACAAGGCAATCAAAGAACTTCTACAAAAGAATGGATCTTTGCAAGAAGAAGTAAGGATGCTAAGATTGGAACAAGAAACTCAATCAATAAGATTTTGTGAAATTATGGAGCAAAGAAACATGATGCAAGAAGAAATAGAAAGAAGGGACAATGAAACTCAAAATCAATCCCTTGAACATGAAGATCCAGCAGATTAACTATCCAATGCAAATGAAGAAATCAGGATTCTCAAAGCGCAAAGTGAAAGAATACGAAATGAATTGAATATTGAAAGACAAATCAATGAAAGTCTAAGAAGAGACCTAAGATCTGAAAGGAAAATCAATGAAAGCTTGGAAAATGATCTAAATGTTGAAAAACAAGTCAATGAAAGGATGATGAAATCTCAAGCAGACATGAATCAATTGAATCAGCAAAATGAGCAAAATTTTTGTAAGAAAAAAGGTAAAGCTGGCCTTGGATACAAGGAAGAAGGTGAATCTTCTAAACAAGGTACCCAAAGGAATCAAAGACCCACTTGTAATCATTGTGGCAAGATAGGTCATACATCTAACAAATGTTGGAGTAATGGTAAAGGTAAATTCAATGGCAAATGTTTTAATTGCAATCAGCATGGTCACAAAGCCAATGAATGCAAGGAGAAACCAAAGTTTGAAGGAGAATGTCACAAATGCAAGAAACAAGGACACAAGGCATCTGAATGTAGATCAAAATCATTCAATCCAGCAGAACAAATTGTCAAAGCAATATTTGATTGGGATTACAATACTTGGTGCAGATGTCACTATTATGGAGAATATGGACACATAGGAACAAACTATAGAAGGCATCACCTAAGGAAGAAAGATACAACCATAAGATGCTATAATTGTACTAAACTTGGTCATATAGCCAATAATTTCATGAATATAGGAAAGGTTGAAGATGAAAAGAAAACTAGAGCTGATAATATTCGAAAGCAAATGAAACAACAGTGGATTCCTAAGTCTACCAAGCAAGAAAATTCAAATGATGGAAATGTCACTCTAGAAGTGGGTGACTCCACCATTCCTAATTAGACTTATCAAGAAGGATAAGGGACTACATCTTCAAGCCATATCCTAAGTAGTTCTAGAAAGAAGGAGTGGAAATGATAAATCAATATTGCAGATACAAGTCATAATTCACAGTGTTGCATCTACCGAGTAAGGTTGGTTTTCAGACTTTACCGAGCTTGGTCAGGAAAATAAGAAAGGTTTTGTGTGTTCACTGAGTTGCAAGGTTTACCGAGTAAGTCGGTGACTATTTGTAAAACCCTAATTCTTAGCTACCTTCGTACCTGAGCATTAATGACAAAATTTCAATCAAAAAGGCAAAATTTGATCTCATTTTTCACTGTGAATTCAGAGTTCACAAAGAAAATATATTTTCAAGTGCATCCAAGAAAGTTCAAGTGATTTGAAGCAATTTTCCAGCCAAGAATTTGTGTTACAAAATCGTTCTCTCACCAAGCAGCAATGGCATCTGCAAGCACCAATGGCAGCAAGGCGAAGAAAGGTTCTGAAATGCTTGTGAAGGGAGTCAAATGGAAGGCGCCCAACTTCAAAATCATTCCTACCATCGCTGAATCACTTGACCCGCATGGAGCTCAATCACAGATCCCTCCAAAGGTACTTCTTATCAATGATATTTGTACTCATTTCAAGTGTACTGTACAAGAAATAGGGACACTAGATATGGATAGTACCCTAGCCGAGTTATGCGTGGATGGAACCCTAAAACTCGAGTTTAAACATTTGGAAACCAAAGGTTTAACCCATATCCCGCATCTACCAAGGAGTTTCCAAGTGAAATGGGTAAGGTATATCTTAATCCATGTGCATAATGGACAATTATGGTTAGAGCAACCCATCCTCATAATGAAGAAGATGATCCACAAGATCACGGGTTTATGAATGTTGACCAAAGCCAAAACCACCAAAACCCTAGGTCGAGATGAACTTCAGAAATTAACCCAAGCTATATGGGATGGCAGAGGTTTAAAGCTTAACAATGTTTCAGATATAGAACTGAAATTTGGTATTTGTGTTATTGCATACAAACTATATAGTTCCAGCAGGCTGAATAGTGTACCCTGTGAGGCTGTAGATTTGGCATATAAGATTGTGACGAAAAACATGGAGTTTGACCTAGCTGATGTGCTATTAAAATAATTGAATAAAAACATGGATAGCATAAGGACTAAAAAGACAAACCCCTATAAATTTGGTTTATTGCTAGTTTGTTTATTTTTCTATGTACAGAAATTCTTTCCATCTAAAGGTGCAGTTGTATGGAGGAAAGATACTCCAATTTTGTATCAAATAAACAAGTTCATAGCAGAAATGGGTATCAATTTTGACAAGGTAATGGATAATTATTTTGAAGATTTCAAGGAAAGGATGAACAACAAGTTCATGATACCTCCGAAACTTGTTGAAGATTATAAGGATGATATATGTTTCATGGTTGACTGTGACAGAGTCTACATCCAGGCAATCAAACCCTAAGTGGCTTGGGTAAAACCATTGCCCTATGAGCTAAATATTGATGATGCCAGAGATATCATTGAGGCACTGGTAATTGAACCAATGGATCCCAAGTTGCCTGCATTTGGAACCTATGAAGAGGCAAATGTTAGAATAGAGCTTGAAATCAAGCTTCCTCAAGCAATCTCTAAAGGCAAGAGAAAGATAGAAAAGCTAAAAACTGATACTGGACCTCTTATGCTTATCGAGGGCAATAGTGAGGATGAAGAAAAGGAAGAAGAAGAAGAGGAGCCAAAAAAGGAAGCAGAGCCAGCAAAGAAAAAGGGTAGGGTAATCATTATCAAACCTCAGGTGGTGTTCACAAGGAGAACTAGGAGAGGCAAGAAAGAAGTTGTGTTTAGCAAACCTCCTCTAACATTTGAAGAAAGGATGAAACAACTAAGGATTGGTGTAGGAATCAGCAATTTCAAGGCATTGAAATATGAAACCAGAACTCCTGCTGAGCAAAACGAAATTGAAGAGCTGATAATGGAGAAGTTGGGAACCTGGAAATTCTCCCCAGACCAATTTGTTTCCCAAATTCTTGCTAAACTGTTTGATAAAATAAAGGTGAGATGAGAGAACATCGAGCAAACAGTTAAAGACATTTTTGAGCAAAGATTAAGAGAGCTGGTCCCTAGCCTAACAGATGCAAAAATCAAAAGGGCATTGAAGGATCATGAAGTGAGAATGAATATGAGATTTAATACATGTCTCATATTGCTAAAAAGCATTGAGCCAATTGTTAAAAATGCAACTGATGTCTAGAGTGATGCATATAAACTGCATAAGACAACTGCGGAACCCATAGAGATCAAGGATGATGATGATAATGGTGATGATGAAGAGGATATGGATGGTGGCAACACCATTTCCATGGAAGTGACTAATGAAGACCTTGAACAGGTAATGAAAAAGAAGGAAGAAGAAGAAAAGGAGGAAGAAAATGTTAAGGAAGAGGATGATGCAGTCAAAATTGTAGCAGCTGTCATTGCCTCCCTTCCTTACTCTCCACCAAAGACTATAAAATCTACTATGGAGATAGGATCTTCAAGCAAGATTGTGAGCACAATAGAGACATCCATTGCTCAATTTCCTCCAGTCTCCTCTTAGCTCCAGGTTTCTGCAATGCAAGTGCCAAGCACTTCATCTCCCGAGCTGGCAGTCACTTCTTCAGTTACTGAGCTTCAAAGCACATCATTAGCCATCGAGTCATCCACTACAGTAGTTACTTCACCGAGTATATCTCTTCCACCTATAGCTTGTACAGTAAGTCTTCCAAGTTTCTTATCAATTTTGTCTTCCTCAGCCACATTGGCCCCAATTTTTGCTCCAATCAGTTCTCCAATTGTAAATATACTAGTATGTACATCATTTTTGAGTACTACATCATTTTTGGGAAGTATATCAAGTTTTGATACAGCCAACACTTCTCTTAGTTTATCTTTAGTTGGTCCCATTCCAATCTTGACTGCTAGTCCTGCATCATCAACCATTGTATCTACTTCAAAAGGAAAAGAGGTAAGTATTACAGATAAACCAAAGACACCATTGAAACTAATGGTTACAGGAAAATTATTAGATGGTGATATAGATTTGGATGAAGAAATTTTCATTCCAAAGATAAATCTAGAAACTGCTATAGTTAATGAACTAAGATTGGCTAGTCAGCTTCTAGAGCAAAAGGCATAGCAAATGTAGCTAAGGAATGAAAGGGATAGAGAATTCAACATAATTGAGAGTGATAAAAACATAATAACTGAGGCTATGAGTGTTGATGTGGATTCATCTCAACACATTTTGTTGCAGCTAGAAGAAGCGGTGAATAAATTTAATGAGGATATCTCAGGACAAGAAAAGTTAATGGAGAAAGCAGAAAGGAAATTTGAAAATAAGGTGCTTGAGCACATTGCTCAGCACTTAGCAATAAAAAAAGTTGAATTAACCTCAATTTTGTCTAACATTGAAAATTCTTTTAATAACGTAACCTCACTTTTTGAAAAACTTTGTGATGTTACCGAGTATACAAAGGAAATAAGAGAAAAGTTAAATAAGATAGATAAGGATCTGAAGATAAGTGCCCAATCACTGAAGCTTGACCCTAGCTCAAGCTCATCTCATCACCTCAGGATCAAATTTTTGGTAGAGAATCAGGTAGAGCTACTTAAAGAGGAAGGAAGGATAAGGTCTACACTGCTGAAAATCTAGAACATGATCCTTCCCATCATGAACACAATGCAGAAACACATTGCATATTCAAAAACATTGATCCATGACAATAACTTCTCTATTGTAGACCATGTGATTGAACTTTCTATAGAAGTTCAAGTAGCTCTCTCCACATGTAAAATCTTGCAAGACATTTGGGATAAAACTCTGCAACTAATTCTTCAGGTACATTCTAAGTTTATCACACATTTTGGTGTCTCCATGTAAATACATTCTTTATTCTTTGGCATTATTGTCAAAAAGGGGGAGAAAGTAATATATAGAGGAGAATCAGACACAAAAGGGGAGAAGGTAATAAAGTAATAAAGAAATAATGATAGTGGTGATAATATGAATAAAGACATATAACTCATGTAAAAACCTTGTGTATAATGTATGGGGGAGTTATATGTAAGATAGCCCATGTATATTCAGCACAGCAGAATCAAGTCAGTTTTGTCAGATCTTGTATATAAATTTTGGCTCATAGTGTTTTTGTCACTAATGCCAAAGGGGGAGATTGTTGGAATAATGATACATTTTTCATTAGTTACAACACTTATTTGATTCTGAATGCTTACCGAGTTCATCACTTAGTTTATAGTTCATACCGAGCATTCGTTGGTTACCAAGTATGTTCAGTAGTGTTTACCGAGTCAGGAAGGTAAATGAAAGATTTAGTGTTTATCGAGTCAGGAAGGTAAATGAAGGATTTAGTGTTTACTGAGTCAGGAAGGTAAACGAAGGATTTAGTATTTACTGAGTCAGGAAGGCAAACGAAGGATTTAGTGTTTACCGAGTTAGGAAGGTAAATGAAGGTTTCAGTGATTACCAAGACAGAAAGGTAAAAGAAGTATTCAGTGCTTACCAAGTGAATTGTCGGAGTTAGTTTCTACCGAGTGACACAATGTTTACCAAGTCACTAGTGGTTACCAAGTTCCAAGCTACTCAGAATGATTAGTATGGACCGTATCCCTGCTCTTACCAAGTACATGATGATGCAGTGTATTACAGTGGATTTCGAGTGTCAGAAGGTCACCGAGTGAGTTTGAGGAACCTGAGTTTTCTACTATCTGGCCAACTCAGTAATGTTTTGTCCACTTGTGTTCAGCCGACCTTGTTGCTATAAATATTGGAATGGTATATATGTAATGTATTGTGCCATTTGCAATAGAGTGAAGTAAGAATGTAATTGAGCGAATTGAAAGAGAATCAGCATCAAAGTATTCAGCAAGGTTATCAAGGAGCAGCAAAGATATATCCATCACATCAAGTGATCAGTACATAAGATCTAATCAGCAAGCTAGTTGCAAGTAGATCCACTGCTTCATCTTAACAGGTGAATTAGTTTGTAAATCCTTTAACAGGGTAGACTTAAAAGTCTTTTGTAAATCTCCTAATAGAGTGCATACTTCATTGTATGTTTTTAAATCCTCTAACAAGGTGGATCTAGCAGTCCTACTTGCTCCTAACAGGGCAGATCACAGAAGTGATCATTGTAAGCCTTAACCGGCCAACTTTATACATCAGTATTGAAGTTTCATGGGCATCATCCCCACCCCAGTTTTACTTTCAAATTGAAAGGTTTTTGGGTCACCAAATCAGTGTGTTAATCTTTTCATGCGTACAGTAAAGAAGATGAATGAATGGTGAATTTGTTATTATGCTGAATTGGTTTAAATTTTTTAAGTTTACTGATTCACCCCTCCCCTCTCAATAACCTTGTTAGTCCTAAATATTTCCAACAATATCAACATGAATATCTAATCAAAACTCATTTCCTATCATAGTGATGGAATGTTGGATCTATAGTATTAAATTAGTCAACATGGATATTAGTTCCAAATACATTTTAGGTCAAAATCATCAAATAATAACATCTCAACTAATATCCTTTGATTTGATTAAATATCATTTGGTTGTTATCAATATCCCACTGTCATAATAAGATAATTATAAATTGTATCAATTATGTTAGGTAGATAGGATACTTGCATAGCCATGTCACATAGTTTTAGGATCCAATCATAGAATAAATCGATTATATTTTATTGGTTCATAAAATATTTCCTTATAAATACTAAGACATCCACCTAATTGACTCATCACATTACATCATATCAAGTTCTTCCATATAGACTTTTATCCAAAATTTGATAACAATTTTATCTTATGACTATTAATATTATTCCCAAGAGTGGGTGTCAATTCATATTTCCATACTAGCCAACTAATTTAGTTATCTTAATAGACCTTCAAATACCAGGAACCCACCTACATAGTTTTCTAAGTTATGGCACCTCAAGTCTTTATTCCATAGGGTCTTAGCTTATCAACTTAATGTAATTCAAACATGATACTTATTGCAATTATGACTAAAATATACATCAATATCAATAAGATTTCAAGTTCATTATAAATCAAGGACTTAGATTCCAAGACCTCCATACCATCAATCTATCATAAGGTGTGCGGTAACAATCTATCATTCACAAGTGACAACACATAACATCTTTTCTCTTAGGCCTAACCATATTCATGTTATTAAGATAACTAAGGTACTAGGGAAGGGGCCTTACAACTTAGTTCCATATCATGAGTATTCATGGATTTATTATGATTTTTTTGTGTGCAATGTTTCTATTAAAACTTTAGAGGCACTAAATTGGCTTTAATATGGGGTCAATTGGAGCTTGCACAAGTTAGGCCTTATAAATAAGAAGATGACTATTTTGAAAAGTGGTTATAATAGAAAATTAGAGTAATGGTTTGAAAGTTATGGCCTTCCAAATTAGGCCAACCAAAATTTCCAAAATAAGTGTCAAAGGTGTATTGGGTTGACTCTATATGTAATTCTAGATTTAGTTAGTCTCAAGGGTTAAGGTTTGATGTCTAGAAACTTCTTGGGTGTTGTAAAAATTCCTATTTAAGAAATTATCATACATTTTCTAAGAAAGCTCTAGGTGATAGTTTGCAAATTTGTGTTGCAAATTATTGTAAGGAAGATGCCCATGTGGGTTTGCATATTGTATTTAAAATTCTATAGTTTCACACTTGTCATGATAATAAGAAGCTCATATTTTGTTCTCACAAATTGTCATTACTTATTTGTTATTTTATGTGTTTGTGGTATTAAGGGGAGCACCCTTCATCAATTTGTATCAAAGAAAGAGTTCCTAAGTTGTCTAAACAAATCACCAACTATGAGGAAATTGCACTAGGACTGTGGTTTGGGTTGAGTGTGTAGATAGATCACTAATTGTGAGATATTTTGCACTAGGGTTTGAGTAGAAATGTAAAAATGCCTCCATAAAGAGAGTGTGATGGAAGAGTCATATGTGTTACACTGAAGGGTTTTAAAGCCCTCCAGAGATAGACAAAAGCATTGGAAGAACAAATATTTAAAGGAATAAAGCTTTCCATAAGAGATGAAAGAAAGGATGAAGGTGAAGAAACTGTTGAATTAGAGGAAGTTCTAAACCCAAAAAGAAGAAATACTTTTCAAGGCCATCTCCAAGATTGGAAAAAGACCTAATTTTGAGGTTCATACAATTTTGAGAAATCTTAACCCATAGGAGTTGATTGATTGGATCAATGAATTGGAGGAATACTTTGAATATGACGATATTGAGGATTTGATAAGGTCTAGTTTGCAAAGGAAAAACTAAAGTGACATGTGAAGATCTAGTGGCAAGAGATTCAATTGGAGTAAAATAGATCAAGAGGAAAGGATAAAATCACTAGATAGGATAAGATGATAGCTAAATTAAAGTGATAGTTTATTCTCATGGATTATGAGCTTGATTTGCTAAAGAAAATGTAAGGGTTAAAGCAATAAGGAAGATCTATTCAGTAGTATACCAAGGACTTCTACTATGTTCTCATTAGTACTGATCATATGGAAGGTAATAAGGAGAAAAACTTCCATTATCTTAATGGGTTAAGGCCAAGCATTTATGAGGAGATGATTTTTGTTTGAATGACCAGTATTGAGGAGGCATACCAATTTTCCCTAAGAGTTGAGGATAAATTGAAAAAAAAAAAAAAGTCATAGAGGTCATGATGGAAGATCTAACAAATAGTTTGTATGCCAAAATAATGATTAGAAGAACAAGAATCAGGTTGACAATAGTAGTTAGAATCAAAGGGGAAAAAATTCCAATAATTTATATGATCAAAGAAGAAGAGGTATAGGACAAGATATGGAAGAGAAGGTTTCTATGGAAAATTATTTCACTACAAGGAAGAAGGTCATAGAGAATTTGGATGTTTCCAACACCAAAAAAGGACAGATTGAAGAACCAAAGGCCAGGTCATAGTCATGCATGTTGATGAAGATGCCAAATCATCCTACTAGAAATCTTGTGTTAGAAAATATGGTCACAAAGTTTAATCTCAAGAGAAAAAAGCATCCACATCCATAGCATATTACCTGGGTGTAGGATGACCACAAGTTCATTATCAATGAGAAGTGCCTAGTGAAGTTCAATATTGGAAGCTACTAGGATGAGGTTCTTTGTGATATCATACCTATGGAAATATTTCAAGGAAACTTAGGTGCGGAAACAACTTCCTACACTAATCCCTTAAGGAAAGTATTGTGCAAATTCTATTTAAATCTTTACAATTTTAGATTTAATATTCTATAAACAATTGTATTGTATTCAACCATAAATACAAAAAATAGATAGAGAAAGAAAAAACAAACACAAAGATATGCCAGTAGGGAAAAACCTTTTGGTAAAACAACCCCACCCCTCCAAAACTTGTACAATGTATTTTCTTCAACATAGATTAAAACACACTTGCAATGCAAGTTCTTTTAAGACACAAAAGACAAATCTAGTCACAAAAAAATACTACCAACAATTACACTTTCACTCTCTCCTATCTACAACCCTAAAGTCTCTTATATCATGCAATTTCCATTTTTTAGGTGCACTAGATGGAGACTTGAGTGCATAGTACTCAATGATCAATTGCCACATGTCTTCACATCTTCACCCATCATCATATATTCCAAAGATAGCTCTTATGTGTCATAGGAATCTATCATAATTGTTTCAGTCATGATCTCCTTAGACACAATTCAAGATGCTGACACATGCAAGTGGAATGACACATCAACATGCCAGCTAGACATGTACACTCAAACTTAATTACATTATTTGCAAAAAATACATTTACAAAAAAAATAATAAGAATAGGAATTATCCAATGTTAAGACACCTTATTCCTAACATTCTCCCACATGTTGAACACCTTGTAAGAGCAACAAGAACATAACAAGAACTAATTGTTATATGTTGAAAGGCCCATAGACTCCAAACACCATCTAAACTCCTTTGTGCCCACTAGTTTTGTTAATGCATTTGCAACATTATTTATAGTATCTACCTTCTTCAAATTTACCTTTCTAGCTTCCACCATATCTCTCACAAAGTGAAACTACACATCAATGTGCTTCATTCTGGCATGGAAACTTGAATTCTTCGCAAGGAAAATAACACTCTAACTATCACACCAAATAGTAATCTATCTTGCATAAACACCAATATCAAAACACAATTTCTTAAGCCAAATGGCTTCCTTAAAAGCATGAGTAGCAGCCATGTACTCAACTTTTGTAGTGGACAAGGCAACCATAGGCTATTGCTTACTCATCCAACTGATGGCACCACCAAACATAGTGAACACATAAGCATTGGTGGATCTCCTACGTTCAATATCACCTACCCAATCTAAATCCACAAACCCATGAATACAAATTGAATGCGGAGCTCCAGAATAGTTACCATGATAACAAATGGAGTAATACAATGTACCCCTCAAATATCTGAATACTCGCTTAACTACATCCCAATGTACCCATCTAGGATTAGCCATAAACTCACTCAAAACTCCCACTACTTGGGCAATGTCTACTCTAGTATAGACCATAGCATACATAAGAATACCAATTGTACTAGCATAAGGCACTTTACTCATGTCCTTCACCTCACTAGGATATTTTTGACAATTATCTACAGATAACTTTGTTCCCATAGAAACACCTAAACACAAAATGGTCTACAATCTGCCATGCTAAACTTGTCCAACATAGACTTCACATACTTACTCTGACTCAACCAAAGTTTTTTGTTTGACCTATCTCTACTAATTTCCATACCCAAGATGTACCTTACTGCCCCAAGTTATTTCATCTCAAACTATGCTGATGGCTTGAACAATGTAGTGCACAAACTGTGACATATAAATCTCTTCCTTCAAATCACCATGAAGGAAAGTTGTCTTCACATCTATTTTTTCTATCTCTAAATCATATGATGCAGCAAGAGATAATAGGAATCTAATAGATGTCAACTTTGCAATAAAAGAGAATATTATTCCATAATCTATTCCCTCTACCTATGAGCACCCCTTCGCAACCAATCTAGCTTTGTACCTTTCAACACTACCATTTGCACAAAATTTCTTCTTTAACATCAATTTGCTACCAACAAGTTTCTATCCTTTAGGAAAAGGTATAAGGTCCCAAGTTTTTTTTTTAATCCAATGAAGCTATCTCATCATCTATGGCCTCAATCTAGGAACCTACATCTTCCATATCCATAGATTCTTTCATAGATCTAGGCTCATCAGTGTTAGTAATCAAAGAAAAGGCACAAGTGGAATCTAACATAAATATCCAAACCTTTCTAGTTGCTTTCTTGGTCTCATGGATCTCCTCAAGGGCTAAGGTTGAGGTTTTTCTTCCTCTTCTTTTGAACTACTAGAGCCACTAGAGCTCTCCTCATCATTAAAACCAACATGGTCTTTCTATTTAGTCTTTTTGGGGTAGGAGGAAACTAAACAATATCTTCCTTCTTTTCTTTTTCATTTGGTTCTAGTACAATAGGAGAAGATGTTAGCTCTCTAAAAATAACATTTCTACTATACAACACCTTACTAGTCACAACATCCCAAAGCTTGTATCCTTTCATACCAACACCGTATCTGATGAAAATATGTTTGACAACTTTGTTTTCCAACTTAGATATTTTCTCCTTTGGAACATGTGCATAAGATTCAAAACCAAAAACATGAAGATGTATAATTGAAGGCTTCTTACCAGACCACACCTCCATGGGTATCTTACCAACAAGAGCTGATATAGGAGATCTGTTAACTAGATAGCAAGCGGTTGCCATAGCTTCAGACTAAAACATTCAAGGCTACCTCCACTAAGCATACTCCTAGCCTTCTCCATTAGTGTCCTATTCATTCTTTTTGCAACTCCATCTTGTTTTGGGGTATAAGGAGTTGTCTCATGCCTCTTGATGCCTCGTGCTTTACAAAATTGCTCAAACTTTTCTAAGAAAAACTCACCACCATTATCAATTCTCACACACTTAATCTTCTTACTAGTCTGATTTTCTATAAGAGCTTTAAATTCCTTCAACTAGCTAAAGACTTGTGTCTTACTTTTCAAGAAATAAATCCACATCCTTCTACTGTAATCATCTATGAAAGATGCAAAAAAATACAAACTTGGAGATTGAATGAACTTTTACAGGACCAAATACATTAGAATGAATAAGATCCAAAACATCCAAAGATTTGTGAGAGCTAGAGTAAAACTAATCATGATTTTTTTACCATAGACATAATGTTTATAAAAGTTAAACTTGAGAATACAATCATTTAACCCCTCAACAATTTTCTTGTTTTTTAGGGTTCTGAGACCCTCCTCACCAATGTGGCCAAATATCATATGCCACAACATTGTCTTTTCTATAGGAAGCTTTCCTTCCAATGTGTTTCCAACTTTAGGTACACATGTTGCACTACTATCAAAACCAATAACTATAGTCTTCTTTACTACTTGTTTGGATGGTGGGGATGAAGTGATAACTGCTCTCATTTTTGAAATAGAAGAACTATTGCACTAAGAAATGCATGCATCAAGCTGAAATAGAGTACCTCTCCTAGTACCCTTAGCAAGCACCATAGCTCCTCTCATCATCTTGCATCCATCTTTAGCAAAAAATAACTTACATATCTACATCATTTAGCATACTTATAGATAATAGGTTTCATGCCAAACCAAGGATGTGCATCACCCCGTTGATCCCCTTTACTCATCCATTAGGGAATCTAATAGTGACCCATCCTCATCCAACTATCTTTAGGTTAGAATCATGACCAAATTGCACCTTTCCATCATCAAAAATTGCATACTTTGAGAACCAGCTTCAATGAGAGGTCATGTGGAAAGAAGCACTCAAGTTTATCAACCATACATCATGAGATGCATGCACTACCAAGGCTGAAATGAAAGCATCACTATCTTCTTAAGATTTTTCTAAACTAGAATATGAGGCCTTCTTCTTATTCTTTAGCTCTTTATAGTCTTTACAAAAGTGTCCAGTCTTATCATAGTTCTAGCATTTTTCCTTGGACTTCCTAGGAGTCTTTGATTTTCTATGAGATTTGGATCTACCCTTTCTAGACTTGTTGTCATTTTGCTTCCCTCTATCATTGGATCTCCTGCAAACAACAAGAGTTTCCTTAGCCAAATCTAATGACTTTCTCCTTGTCTAGTTAGATAATAGTGAAGATACCACATCATCCATTTTGAAAGTGACTAAAGAACTTCCAAGAGCCATCACAAGATGATACCATGAATGTGGCAAGGAATATAACAGGATCATACATCGATCCTCCTCCTCTATCTTGACACCAGATGATGTCAACTATGCAGTCAGTAAATTAAAAGCATTTATATGATCTATAATAGATCCTCCTTCCTCCATTCTTAGAGAATACAACTTCTTCCTTAGGAAAAACTTGTTCACCAAAGATTTGGCCTCATACACATACCCAAGCCATGTCCACAAACTATTTGTGTTCTTCTCATCAAGAACATTTAGGAGAACTAAATCAGCTAGATAGAGTCTAATGAGACCCTTAGCTTCTCGATCCTTGAGATTCCAATCCACTTGAGATATTGTTGTGGGTCTCACATCAAGTGAAGCCGCCTCCAATGGATCACAATCTTCAAGAAATTCTTCCATCTTGAGGTTCCACAACTCAAAGTTACTGCCATTAAATTTCTCCACTTCCATTTTTCCATATGATGAACTAGCCATCTCAATCTACAAATAAGATTCAGAATGCTCTACACAAAAAATCCCACTCAACTTGAGATTACCTCAAAAAACCCTACCCAACAACTAGTATCAAAAGTTGATCAAGCTCTGATACCACTTGTGAGGAAACTCATGTGCGAAAAAAACTTCCTACACTAATCCCTTAAGGAAAGTATTATGAAAATTCTATTTAAATCCTTACAATTTTAGATTTGATATTACGTAAACAAAAAATATTAGTCAACCATGAATACAAAAAATAGATAGAGAAATAAAACACAAACACAAAGATAGACCAATTGGGAAAAACCTTTCAATAAAACAACCCCACCCCTCCAAAACCTACACAATGTATTATCTTCAAAAAAAAGGTTACAACACACTTGCAATGTAAGTTCTTTCAGGACATTAAAGACAAATCCAGTCACAACAAAACACCACCAACAATTACACTTTCACTCTCTCCTATCTATAATCCTAAAGTCTCTTATATCATGTGCTTCCATTTTTTAGGCATTCTAGATGGAGACTTGAGTGTACTATACTCAATGATCAATTGCCACATGTCTTCACATCTTCATCCATCATCATATCTTCCAAAGATATCTCTTACACATCATAGGAATTTGTCATAACTATTTCAGTCATGATCTCCTTACACACAATTTAGGATGCCAACACATGCAAGTGGAGTGACACATCAACATGCCAACTAGACATGTATACTCACACTTAATTACAATATTTGCAAAAAATACATTTACAAAACAAATAATAAGAAAAATAATTATCCAAGGTTGGGACACCTTATTCCTAACACATATGTCATATGTTGTTGGGTATGTGATGTCCCCAGAGTGGGCCACTAACGGAAGGTGACGTAGGTTTGTTCGTGCGATTTGTCGCTACCACATGTCCGGGGTCCTCGCCAAGCGAGGCTATCTTGGGGTTGCCCCCTTAACGTGGGAAGGTGCCATTTACTAACAGTTTGGGATTTTGGTGCAACGGTTACTAACTTGGTATCAGAGCCGGAGGTCTCGAGGTTGAGACCCGCAGAGCGTGGTGGGCTATGATGTCCCCAGAGTGGGCCCCTAACGAAAGGTGATGTAGGTCTGTCCATGCGGTTTGTCACTACCACATGTCCGGGGTCCTCGCCAGCGAGGCTATCCTGGGGTTGCCCCCTTCACGCGGGGAGGTGCCGTTTACTAACAGTCTGGGCTTTTGGTGCAACGGTTGCACCAAAAGCTCGGACTGTTAGTAAACAGAACCTCCCCGCGTTAAGGGGGCAACCCCAGGATAGCCTCGCTGGTGAGGACCCCAGACACGTGGTAGCAAAAAACTACACGGATAGACCTATGTCACCTTTCATTAGGGGCCCACTCTGGGGACATCACAGCCCACCACGCTCCGCGGGTCTCGACCTCGAGACCTCCGGCTCTGATACCAAGTTAGTAACCGTTGCACCAAAAGCCCAGACTGTTAGTAAATGGCACCTCCCCGCGTTAAGGGGGCAACCCCAAGATAGCCTCGCTAGCGAGGATCCCGAACACGTGGTAGCGACAAACCACATGGACAGACCTGCATCACGTTCCGTTAGGGGCCCACTTTGGGGACATCATAGCCCACCACGCTCTGCAGGTCTCGACCTCGAGACCTCCAGCTCTGATACCAAGTTAGTAACTGTTGCACCAAAAGCCCAGACTATTAGTAAACGGCACCTCCCCGCGTTAAGGGGGCAACCCCAGGATAGCCTCACTTGGCGAGGACCCCGAACACGTGGTAGTGACAAACTGCACGGACAGACCTACATCACCTTCCGTTAGGGGCCCACTCTGGGGACATCACAAGGTAGGTCATAGAAATTTGATAGACATGTTGTACGTGATGGGTGAGAAAATATGTACACTCTAATAAAGGATTGAGTGAAACATAAGTTGAAGCCATTGAAGGAGAAAGAAGACACTAGTACATTAGGCCTCCAATTTTGACCAACATTTTTGATGATAGACCAATTGGGCTTGTTAAATTCTTTTTTTTAATATAATCTTGACAATGTTCATATTTTGACAATAGTTAAGTTTATCATCAAAATTTTGATGCCAGTTAAGTTTCTTGTTGAAATTTTGATGTTGTCAGAATCATATTAGAAAAAAATGAAATAGTTCATTTTGTTTTCACATGAAAAAGTGTGGATGAGAGTTTGGATGAGGAGAAACCACAATAAGAGGAGAAACCACAGTAAGAGGTAATGCCCTTATCACATTTGTATGCTTCTTTTTTGTTCCTTGTTTGATTTGACTCTATCTTACCATCCCTTCATACTGGGGAGTTGGCATCAAGATTTGTGTTCTCCAACTTTTGAGAACTATTATGATCCTACAATATTGGACCATTAGATTAGTAGGGATCCTTTCCATAGACAAGACACAACTTAACTAACTAGTGAGCTTGCATAGATATGGGGCACTCTCTGCCCAAAAGTGCAAACCCAATTCTCATAGCCTTACTATGGAACAAGAGAGGGGCGAACTACACACCATCATAATAATAATATCAGTGCCCACCCTATGCACCCTAATCAGAACCATAGTGTCCTCTATCATAATCTTCCTACATTTTGATGTTGAATCTCATCTAGCCACCAATGGTTCCCTACTACCATGGTAGAGTCATGCAAATTATAAAATATATATTAAACCCAAAGTTTTCAATAAGTTGATGTAAACATTTTTTAATGGTAATTGTATCTACCCATGATTTTTGGTAACTATATCTATATTTGAATGGTATTCTCTCTCCCCTTCCCAAAAATGGTAGCCCTATATATCCTAATAGGAACATGTAAATTCATCACTGCAACCCTTATCGCATTTGAGTAGTAGAATTTTTGGCACCAATCTTCTCAGGATGACTTACAAACTTGCTTCTTCTCCTCATCCTTATGTTGATACTTTGATACTTCAATGTCCCTTTGACCCCAAGCTAGATGCCATATAAACATGTACATGCACAATGTATGTACATCAAAAAAACATATATGCATTCCATAGAGCACAACCCTCTACTCCTTCTCTTCACTCCTGAATTAGGCCAAGAATCATATTAATACATGCACAACACAAATTGTATGTACAATGAAATCATGAAGAACACTGCAACCCTTGTTGCATTTGAGAAGCACAAATTGTGTCACCAATATTCTTGCTATGACTTCTTGTCAGCGCTAATTTTTTCAACACATGACACATATATCTAGTTTTAATCTTCAAATTGATTTCATATTTATGTATTTTTTATGAGTTTTATTATATCTAAGGAAATGTACCTTTGTGCTAAGTTTTTCTTTGTCATTTTCCACCTTGTTTCATATTAGAAATATTATTCTTGACATTAATTCATGGTTTTGAGGTCATCTCTCTACCCTTTGTTGAATCCTTTGGATCTTTTCTTTTAACCCCCTTATTGAATCTCTCACTTTTTTTCTTGTTTGATTCACCTTCATAATCTACCTCTTCATTTTTGGTCTGAATCCTACTATGTGGGCATTGGTAAGTCTAGGGTTTATTTCATCAACATATATTGTGCTACTAAAAGTTTATTGCATCCAATTTCACTATCATCAAGGTAGAAATATATTTTTCCAAGTATCCACCATTTAGTGAAAGTGGTTATTTGTTATTAGGTATTTAGCACTATTTGATTAACCATGTCTTAAATCCTCAATATCTTTATCTCATTGGAAGAAATCTCTTCATGAACATCTTGTACTAGATATGGTTTGTTGATTGAAATATTTATCACCACCAAATTTATACTATTTCACTCTAAGATTCCTATTTGTAATAGCAACTCAACCACTTATTGGAAAAGTTGTACTTTTTACAACTTTCCTCTAATCAAGGTATAACTCTGTCTTTCATAAATTTAGAATTTTGGGGTTTCTTTTAAATGAAAGAAGAAGATGAAAATACCCAAAGTTTATTAAGAATGTGAAGAAAAAAATTTCATTTTTTTGTTGTGTGTAATAGGTTAATTTTCTAATTCATTAAATAGTTTTCTATATTTTACTAGACATAGCTAAATATAGGTCATGTTGTGTCATGTATAAATGACCCAAGTGACACCTATCACTATATAATTTAATCCTTGGCTATGGTTTTTGGTTGAGTGTTTGGGTAAGAGCACAAATATGTTAGAGTAATAAAGTATTTTCTTATTAATTAAATCATATTAGTTTAATTATTAAGTCACTTATTATCTCTAGTTTACTTAAGCTAAACTTTAGGCATATAGTAATTAATTCTTTTATTAATTACTATCATGCAACCTAAGTTAGATTCTTGTTAGGTTTTTGATCTCCTTTTATACTAATTGATCTCTTTATAATTAATTCACTTTTGATTATAGCAATCTTTGTTCTTTCTCATCAAGAATGTCTCATCTATTTGTTGTGTGTAATAGGTTAATTTTCTAATTCATTAAAGAATTTTCTATATTTTGCTAGACATAGTTAAATATAGATCATGTTATGTCATGTATAAATGACCCAAGTCACACCTACCACTATATAATTTAATCCTTGGCTATGGTTTTTGGTCTAGGGTTTGGGTAAGAGCACAAAGATGTTAGAGTAATAAAGTATTTTCTTATTAATTGAATCATATTAGTTTAATTATTAAGTCACTTATTATCTCTAGTTTACTTAAGCTAAACTTTGAGCATATAATAATTAATTCTTTTACTAATTATTATCATGCAACCTAGGTTAGATTCTTGTTAGGGTTTTGATCTCCATTTTAGGAATGATGTCTTTGTAATTAATTCACTTTTGATTATAGCAATTTTTTTTTTGCTCATCAAGAATGTCTCATCTATAGATCTAGGAATTCCAACCTCCATAGCTTTTGCTTCTGTCTTTCTATGATAGGTGTTTACATATAGGTGATTCTTGGGAGCTATGGGGTTGATCTTTCATCAACATCAACATGGAATCAAAGCTCCAGATCTTTATGCCCCTATTTTGTTTACAAGAAGTATGTCTTGGCTTTCATATTTGCATTTTTTCTTTCAAAGAGTTTCATTTTTTAGAATATTTTATATTGGATCTGGGGGGTCACCAATTTTTGGTGCACTTTGAGCCTAAATGAACATCGTCGTTGAGCTCATAGCACCAAAAAACTCCTATTTTCATATAAAATTTGTCCAATTTGGACACAGGTAAAATTTGAGGCAAAATAATATTGCTTCTAGATTGGGCATGTTTCCTCAGGTGCCATTATTTTTAAATGACACATATCTCGAGGTGGGTATTTTCTACTTTTTGTCAAAGCTCCAGAAATAGTGATTTTCTAACTTTTTTGCACATAGATCAAGATTCTTTGAAAAATTGTGATTTTTTGGCACATTTCCCAATGCAATGATTTTTTTTATTTTTAGTCATGTAATCAAAATTTTTGGTCACATAAATCAAGATTTTTGCGCATGCAAATTTAGATAGTTTTATATGGGACTGACACACTTCTTGAGGTAATTTATAGTACTGGTGGACATGCTTTTTGACACATTTAGGTATGTATCCTAAGGTAGTAAACAATATTTTGTCCTTCTAACAATTTTTTGACCGACTTGGTTTTTTGGCCATAACTTACTCATTTGGACTCTATTTTTTGCAAACGAGATATCACCAAAAATCTAGTTCTAAGACCGTTCCATTGGTACAAGTTATTTTCAATTTTGGATCTATTTTGATGATTATTTTGGCTTTTAAAGTTAGGAGTTCTATTTTTCATTTTGGGAGACATATTTTGAGACATTCTATTTTCTAGATTCTACTCCAAGCACATCCCAATTTTTGTTTTTCTACATTCTAATGGATATCTTGGTTATTTCAGTTCTAGGGATTGATTTTTGTTTTAGATAATTTGACATGGGTTATACTATCTATTTTATTAGCTTGATATCTTTTTTTGAAATTCTTTTTGACATCCTTTTGTAGTATTTTTGCAAATGCACTGATATAAAGTGTCACTCTATTACATTTTGGGATCTTGCACATCTTTGTGTTTTGTTGTACTTGCACTATATTATAAAGTTCCTTGGGGGGTTTTATGTTGGCCATACTTTCCATCTTCCTTTGTCAAGTGATTATTCCTTCCATGACATTAGCCTAATGATGTGTCAATGACACATGTTAGTATAGGTGTTTTTACTTCTATTGCACTCTCAATGTTCCTAGTTCTTCTTTCTATAGGAGATATTGCATTCAATTTTAGTGTTCATGTCTTACCTCTTAGCATTATAAGGGGTATATGTTGGTTCTATTTCTTTCTTGGTTTAATGGAGTGAGCTACATATTCAATATTTGATCCGATTTACTAGGAAATTACACTAACTAGATACCTATGCATTTCGGTGAGATGGATCATTTACCATATATAAATTCTTTCATTCCTATTTTTGGATTCCATGAAGATACCTTCCATCTTTGATTGTTCAACTCTTTAGACTTAGTCTTCTCTACCTGGTCATATTCTATACAGTGGAGGTTCTTCAAATCAATAGTTTGGTAGTGTTTGCAACTTCATGCTTCAAACGTGGTCTTTATGATCATCATTTTGTTCTCGTCTTTTGGAACATTCTTTCCATCTCATTTTGGAGTAGGGTTTTCCCACATGGTTTTTAGTTGTGCTTGGTTACCTCATCAAGCCTTGTTACAAGGACCCAATTTCCTTTTAGTAGCAGTTTCTAGGTTTACAGCTACTCCCTAAGTTTATCTGGGGGGGTGTTAGAGTAATAAAGTATTTTCTTATTAATTAAATCATATTGATTTAATTATTAAGTCACTTATTATCTCTAGTTTACTTGAGCTAAACTTTAGTCATATAATAATTAATTCTTTTATCAATTATTATTATGCACCCTAGGTTAGATTTCAATTAGGGTTTTGATCTCCTTTTATAAGGATTGTTCTCTTTGGAATTAATACACTTTTTCTTATAGAAATCTTTATTTTTTCTCATAAAGAACATCTCATCTATGGATCTGGGAATTCTAGCCTCCATAGATTTTTCTTCTCTCTTTCTGTGATAGGATTTTGCATGTAGGTGATTCTTGGGAGTTGTGGGGTTGATTTTTCATCAACTTCAACAAAAGATGGGGGACCAAAAAGTTGGCACTCACTTTTTGGTCCTTTAAAAATGTTATGGAATACACCCAATATGGAATATTGCATATGGTTTGTCATGTTGAGACCTAAACTTGAGCACACCTACTCTCTCTCTCTCTCTCTCTCTCTCTCTCTCTCTCTCTCTCTCTCTCTCTCTCTAATAAAGTTAAATGAAATCTTATAGAAATGATATATACATGAAAATAACATTTAAATATAACCAGTTTGGATCATTAATTTGAAGATTTGTTTGTGTATATGCTCCCATCTAATTCCTTATGATGGATAGTTTGCAAGTTTTTAAACAACATAATAGAATAGTTAGAAGGAATAAAGTAAAAAAAATTGAAAAATGTATGGATGATAACCAAAAAGTTTGTTCACCCTACAAATGGTTGTAACAAAAAATCCATGCCCACTATGATGTGTGCAATCTATCTATCAACCCAAAAAAATTGACCTTCTATTACCACAAAATTTATAACTATAGACTAGCAAAGAAATAATTTAGATAAAAGAGCTATTGTCATGAATCAAATGTTTTAAGAATTAAAATTAGGGAGTTAAAAATTTCTTATCCTCCTACTAGGATTAGAAGCTATCATGTTTTATCGATGATAACACCATTCCATGCCCACTATTGAGTACTCTTCTCTATAAGATACCTTTTGACACATAAATGAAAGAATGGATTCCTGCTTCTTCAAGTACCTCAACCTTTCTTTAGAGTCCCAGAAAGATTGTGTGCACCCTCAAAACCAAAATATTTTTTATAATATTTAACAAATAATTGTATCCATATACAAGTCTACTTGTGTATGAAAGTACAAGGCTTAGTGTGTGATGTTTAAGCCGTTAGAATGACCAATCAAATATTTAGGCCTTTCGCTATCCCTTATTTTGATCTATTTGGATGACATATTTTTGTTTGGAATAATATGGGATGAAAATTTCCAACATTTTGAGAAAATATACCTAAACATTGCAATAAAAAAAATTCAGGTAATAGAGAAAAGTTCCTATTTGGTGTGAAAAACACTCAATATAGTTGTAATGAAGGGACTTCTGAGGGTTATAACTTTTAATTGATTTGTCCTACTAAGTCAAAATTTGATGAGGAGATATATCATAATTTCTTAAGCACTAGATCTCAAGTATGGCTCACCAACTCCAAAAAAATTCATATAAATATTCACCATAAAAACGGAAGCATTAATTTTTTTAATACTTCTTTAACTTAGACTTTTGATTGTAAGAATTATCACAATGTTGAACATTTTTTTCCACCAACCAAAAAAATTATTGAATTTTTATGGCGTTGATGCTACTTTTTTTTTTTTCTTGAAAACCAATAGAGGGTGAGAAATTTTGCAAAGTTGCATTTTTTTATGGACTCAATCCTCTAGGATCACCATGAAAACTAAAATGATGGTTTCTATAGGAGGGCATCAAGAATTTGTATTTTTTTTATCATCAATCCAATGGATAGAATACAAGATATCAAGGCTTCCTTCTATACCAATTATTGTTGGTGTAAATAAGTATTTACTTATTACACTTACTTAAGTTTAATTAGGTTAATGCATTATTTTAATATTTATTTCTTAGTCACCTAGGAGCATGTGCACTCTTGTGAGTTGTCATGATGACATCATAGGGGTCCGCATCTCTTTTAACCACATGTTGTCTACAACACAAGAATCTTCTACACACATATGATACTTTGTCATTCTTATCCATTCATCTAGAATGTTGGATAAGGTGCTTGGTTTTCCTATCTCTTGGTTGTTTCTAGAGACGTTCTCGGTGCTTCCTGAGAAGCCTTTATATATAGGCACTCCTAGTGTAATCTCAAGTGGGCTAAGTTTTTATATTGAATGAATATCATCATTCTGATCATACTCTGTCTATTTTTGTCTACTGTGTGCTTGTGTTGAGTTCTTTAGTTCTTGGGTGAATTCTAGCCTAAGAAAAATTCTTACATGGTATCAGAGCTAAGGGAGATTATCTACACATAGCCATTCGAGACCATTCATGCTTCAGCACCTTGATATAAATCCAGAGGATCTACAAAAATTGGGAGTGTCTGGAGCTAGATCTAAACACACCATTGCATTTAGAGCATTGATTCAGTGAAGACCAACTATAAATTTGCCTATATTGAGTGAAAGTTGATCATGAGGCAAATTTTTTTTGCAAATCGAAACTCGGAGGCCCCGATTTGCATTTCAGGTATGGTCATTTTCGAATCTAATTATTTAATTATTCAGATCTTAATTTAATTATCTCTGTAATTCTTTATGATTTTCAGATTTTTCATAGTCCAAATAGAGAATTTTTTTTTACCAAATCGGGCAATGACAGCCCAACTCAACTCTGCACATTTGGGTTATTATTAATTCGCAGGTTATTATTTAATCGATGTGCATTGTCCTCAAATCTAGATAGCCCAAGCATCATCGGTAGAAGGCACTGCAAAAAAATTTAGTGGTCAATATAATCCTCAAAGGCACGGCCTAACATTCCTGGTGAGTATTACCCTCACCTTCGGCCAATACAACTAGCAGAACTTTCATTTGTTGTTCACGGCTCATACATATAAAACACTCATATGAGTTTTTGCCCACTTAATGTGGGATTTTAATTAAAAATTTGGTGTTGATAGTTCAAAATCTGGTAACACATTTGAAATCCCTGACATTTGCAATATAGATTCTGGCATTGTCAACAAAAAAATGTGACAAATGCTATTTATTAACTCTAGCAGTGAACTTTGAAAATCTAGTGATTCAAAAAAAACCTCAGTGCAATAGTTTATAAGTTTTTAGCAACATTTGAAAACCCACAAATCTAGTAACCCCTACAAAGATAGTGGACATGTGGAGCCTTTTAAGTAGCTCAGACTACGTAGTTTAATCCACTGTGTCATTGCACCCAAGGACACGTAGTGATACATCATTCACCCACCTATTATCCTAGTCAACAATGACTATACATGCCATCTATCTACCATGTAAGTAGCTAAACAACAGACCAATATCCATGTTAGTACTCCACATAGGTTCCCACATCATCATATAGTCAGTAGATACATGGATAGTCCATACAGTTTGGTACAGACATGTCATTGAGTTGCATCATGTTGACATCATCATAGGCCAAGGGGATGCTGATGTCATCTATCTCTAAGATTAAATTTGACACCCATTTGGACATCATTCTAGGGCCAAATACAATTTCCATGATGGCCATATGACCATCAAATTTAACCCTATCATTTTTTGATGCAACCCCTCTCCAGATTGATGTTGGTTTTTGTAGTCCAACTTGAGGAGGCCATAACTCAAACATCTAGACTCCAAATCAAGTGAAATTTTATTTTTATTTTTTGAAATTGGGTAGAATTTCCTAAATTTTTTAGTGGTGCAGATCTTTTCTAGTTTTGGTGCATAGATTATTTAGAATTTTCATTTTTTGGTGCATAATCCTACATTTTGCAACTTCAAATGCTTCGTAAGGGCACATCTAGACTGGAAAATAGTTTCTATTTTTTTTGAAAGTGTGTTATTTTTTGTCTACTTTCCAAATCATTAGTTAGATTGTAGGGTTGTGTGGACAAGAGTCTCACTTTCAGCAATAGGGCCTTTCTTTGCATTCTAATGCTTCAAAATTGTAGCACATTGTATAGTTTCAGATTTGTACTCCATTAAGAGGTTGTACAAGAAAAATCAGAAGTCCATGAAGGCCAAAATTGGCAAGTGGCCCATTGTAATCACACTACTAATAAAGTTCCCAAAGAATCTATTTTGGGGGGGGGGGTTTCTTGATTTAGTGAAAAGAGGGAGTGTTTTTGGTGTTGTGTTCTCTCTTTTCTGCACGTTTCTTTCATTTTTTGCATTATGGGCAACTTTATGTTTCCTAAATTAACTCCTCATAACTATGCTACATGGTCAATCAAAATTTGGTATCACTTAATGTATAATGGAGTTTCACAATATGTAGATGGTACTCTTTCTAAACCAACAAGTGATAAAGTATTAGAAAGTGAAATTTTAGCTTGGGTAGCAATGGATCGAAAAGCCCTAGGTGATATATGTTTAGGGGTTGATGATAAGATCATGTATCAAATCAAGAAATGTTCTACATCCAAGGAAGCTTGGGATACCCTCGAAAACCTTTATGGGAAAGTGTCTAAAGAGGATGTTTTTAAAATTGAAGATGAGCTTTTTGCCTTAGATCTTAAGTCATATGACTCAATCCAAGATTTCATCATCAAGGTGAATGAACCGAGGATGAAGCTTACTAATTGTGGGAATTCTATCAAAGATGATAGACTGATCTATCTTATACATAATAAGCTACCATCAGAGTATTCCACATTTGTATCTTCTTTTAACACCTCTAAGACTACCTTAAGTGTCTGCCTACAAGAAAGTCGCTTTTGATGAATATGCTAAACTATTGGATGATGAAGAAAAAAAGTTAAAATCAATGGGGATTCTCAAATCACCTGAATCTAAAGCATTGGTGGCCAATGAGGGTTCTCAAAATTCAACTGGAAAATCTTCAAATAAAGAAAGGGGTAAGAAGAAATGGAAGAGAAAATTAGAGGGTGCATAAAAGACAACACCACAATCCAATCAACAATGCAAGACCTCGTATTCCAAAAAGAAAGGGGACAACAATTAGGAGAAGAAGAAGTGTGCTTATTGCAAGAAATAAAGTCATGAAGAACATGCGTGTTACCTCAAAAAGATTGATGAGTTGACCAACATCATGAAGAAACATATTGTCCCATTGCCTAATGCTTACAAGGAGAAAGGGTCTTCTTCAGATTCAAAGGGAAAAGGGAAAGTACTCATGGAAAATTCAAACTCTTCAAAGGAATGGATATTTGACTCAGGTGTCTCATATCACATGGGTTCTTCAAAGGAGGATTTTTCTTTAATGAAGTAGTCCAAGATACCACACATCTTCATGGGGAATGATAGAAAAATGGAAGTTGAAGGAAAAGGAAATGTGGAGATGGAAAATGGAGAGTTTCAAGTGGTTCTCTATGTTCCAAACCTAAGTTCAAATCTCCTTTCAATCTACCAAATCACTCTTTTCTGAGATGGACATAGAGTTTAGTTCCTTCTAGACTTAGTAAAAGTGCATAGTTTTCAAGATGACACATTGGTTGTAGTGGGGAAAGTGAATCATAACAAGAGGTTTTAATCTTTCTCTCATTTTATACCCAAGTCTCCCTCAAAGGCCTTGCTATAACAATCCAATTCAAACATGCAATTATGGCATGAGCGGTATGGTCATCTTGACTTTCACTACCTTTAGCAACTTTGAACATACCATATGGTCAAAGGTCTACCTCAAATCAACTTTTCTAAGGGTGAATGTTCAATAGATTTAGTGGATATGCATCTAGAGGGGAAGTTACAAAGAGAGAAGTCTTGTAGAGCAACAAATGTTCTTCAGATCGTTCACATGGTATTAGTAGGTCCTTTTGCATTTAGCCAGGGTCACTACATACTTACCTTTTTTGATGACTTGTCAAGGTTCACCTGGGTCTACTTTCTACATAGTAAGCATGAAGTGTTGGACACGTTTCTAGACTTCAAGACTCATGTAGAATGAAAATCTAGGAAAGCCATCAAAATAATCCAAATGGATAATAGAAGCATGTATGTGAATAGAAGACTTATGGACTTTTGCAAAATTTAGGGCATTGATCTTCATACTCCACCAGCATTCAGTCCACATAAGATAGATGTTATAGCATTGCGGATCCAAACTCTTAAGTCTATGGCAAGTTGTATGATACATGCCAAGTCTCTCAATCCATCATTAGAAGTTGAAGAAATCTCCAGTGCCACTCAAATTATTAATCATTCTCCTCATCCAGCCTTAGATGGAAAAACTCCTTTTGAGGCATGGTGTGGCAGAAAACCTATTGTGACACACTTCAGAGTCTTTGGTTGTCCTGCATGGGCAAATAGATCTTTAAGGGGATGCAAGGGAAAATCACATCAACCTTATACCTTCATTGGTTATGAAGATAGTGTGAAGGAATATAGAATTCTCAATCCAGAGACACATCAAATTTTTGTGGAGAAGGATGTATACTTTGAGGAAAATTTAGCAAGTTTATCCTCTACTCCTCTTTGCACATCATACAGCGTACAAACTGATAGTGACACTAGTGATAATGATTCAATAGATTCAAACACATGGGGTTCTATTGATAGTTGTAGTGATAGGTCACTACCTTAGTTCAATCTGCATGCATACATAGCCATAGTGATAGGTCCAGAACAATAGGGTACATCTAGTCTTCTAGGTACAAGTTTAGTGATAGATTTGGGAGATAGTATTGATCATCTACCTCTTCTTCTTGATGTAGAATTACCTTCTTCAATTTTCACAAGAGTTCCATCTAACTCTCTTTTTCATTCTCTACATGATCAATCCTTACAGGTTGAAGTGATTGTGGATACTTATGATCAGTAGTTGTAGCAGGGTTCTTTATTAGTTGCAAAGATAGACAGTTCTTTGGAATAGGTTCTTTGGCCAATTGAGTAGGTTTTAGAGACATCACTTATCCATGGGATTTTTTCCACACATAATGGAAGCATCTCATTTGTACCTTTAGCATCGTTTCTTCCTAAGGGGAGGAACACAATTCTGCAGTCCTAGATCAGCTTCTTCATTGGAGCAGTCACTATTTGACATTCTACTTTTTGGGGTGGGGAGGAGCCTATCCTTTCTCTCTTCCTCTTCCCATCATTCTCTTATGTATATATTGGATGTATTTCATAATGGGGGGGTCTTGATTACTCCATCCATCCATACATCCCTATTTATCTCTCTTTTTGGGGGAGGGTTTTTTCCATGAGGTTTTCCCTCTTTCCTTGCTTTATAGGAGATTGCATTTGCATTATGTACATGGGTACTTAACATGGCCTAGTAATCAAGACCCATATTGCATTGCATCCTAGATTTTGTAAGCTTTAGGGCATTCCCCTAAGTTGCACTTAAGGGGGGGTGTTGGTGTAAATAAGTATTTACTTATTACACTTACTTAAGTTTACTTAGGTTAATGCATTATATTAATATTTATTTCTTAGTCACCTAAGAATATGTGCACTCTTGTGAGTTGTTATGATGACATCATAGGGGTCTGCACCTCTTTTAAACACATGTTGTCTACAACATAGGAATCTTCTACACACATATGACACTTTTTCATTCTTATCCATTCATCTAGAATGTTGGATAAGGTGTTTAGTTGTCTTATCTCCTGGTTGTTTCTAGAGACATTCTAGGTGCCTCCCGAGAGGCCTTTATATACAAGAACTCCTAGTGTACTCTCAAGTGGGCTAAGCTATTGTATTGAGTGAATATCATCATTCTAATTATACTCTATCTATTTTGGTCTATTATGTGCTTGTGTTGAGTTCTTTAGTTCTTGGGTGAATTCTGACCTAAGCCAAATTCTTACAATTATGTTGTGCATGATATAGGATGTAGGATTATTTAATTCACTTACATTCACATCAATCAAATTTTCACTTTGTCTTAACTAGTCATCAACAATCTATAAAGACAAAGTTTAAATGAGAGACTTACACTGGTAGACCCAAACCTTAGCTAAAAAGAAGACACCAACAAGCCTAATAACTAATTACCCACTAGAAAGTCCAAACCTTTGTAGACAAAGATTGTTGAAGGAAAAAATTAGAAACATGTAATGCCTCCCCCTAGTTGACTTTTCTTATTTTATTGTTAGATTCTTTTAGGCCATTTTTTTTATTAGTGATACTTGGTTATCGAATGTTTTTGGATGTTATTTCATACTTAGTTGATATACTTGTTGAGATACTTGATACATGGTTATTGTAGGTGTTTATGTTTATCCTTTCAATGATGATATATGTATGTTCATTTAGTGATTTTTAGTATCTCATGATGATAGTTAGAGGGATGATTTATATGTCATTTATATGGATACTTACCCCATACTTGCATGTGTATGATGTACCTATATGTTTTACTTTATGTTTGACATTTTTGATGTGGCTAAGGGAGGGAGTTGTAGTAACTTGCTAGTTAGGATCTACATGATGCACCACTCCTCGCCATCACCTATTTAGTTTAGAACATATGAGTATGTACATGCATGGATTTTATGTAGATTTTAGGTATCAAGCATCGACTTCCTTGAATTACTAGGATGAACATGCCCTATCAAAGTATCTCAATGGTAAGAGTGGGAAGATAATTCTTGAGTCCAAATCCTAATCTTAAGCTAGTTGTCCTAGAAAGTAGGACAAGTATCTATGTTGTTTACCCATCTGAATTGGTTAAGTGACATGAATTTGTGATTGTAACCCTAGAGTTTGAATATGTGCTTTGTCCTTCATTTGAGTTTTCATATTTAGTTTTTTGGGTCTATTGTGCTTTTTATTTATAATCAAATCAAGTTAAAAGATAATTTAATGAAAATTTTATAAAGAAAAATCAATATTTAATTATATTAAATTAATTGAGAAACTAATTAAATAAATGAATTAAATTTAAAAGATTTTATTAAAGTTCTAATTTTGGCATAATTATATTTAATTAATTTAATAATTATTATTTAGGATTTTTATTTTAATAATAACCTCTAAATAATGTTCTTAGTTAAATTAATAAATATATGATTAAAAACATCTCACGATTAAATAAAATAGGGGAAGGAAATTATTTAATAAAGTTATTTTAATTTAAATGGTAAAAAGTTTGTACATGAAAATTAAAATATAATAAAGTAATAAAGAAAAGGGAGTTTCATGTGATTGTACAATCAAAGCACTAAATTGGTGAAAAACTCTTTATTAGGAAACTAGAAATCATTTCTCAATATAGAGATTTGGAGGAGCCATTTTCTGAGAAGAGGGTGTTGGTGTTTGAAAACGTTACCCATTTCCAATTACCCTGATGAGAACAAAACTGCATCTAGGGGCAGCTAACTCCCATTATCAACACATCCATTTAGAGACCAGGCCAACTATAAGGCTATACTCCTTCTGCACTTCAAGCTCTGCAAAACCTAGGCAGGTGAACCTCTAGATTCCTTATATGGTACCAATTGTCAAAGCATACACTGAATCTAATGCAAAGCAGATAGAAACCCTTATTTCTCCTAATAACTTATGAAATAACATATATCTGCAGTAGCTAGATGCAAAACAATGATATTCGTAAGCTGAGTGAGGGCATTCTATTTATAGCTCTTCAACATGAAAGGGGAAAAGCGTTTGATTTTTGTTGTTGATTTCAACAACCCTCTGATATGCAATAGTGAGAAAGTAATGACCCTGTAGCTGATTAGTGCCTAGTCCATTGGGAAAATTCATGGATCACAAACATACATACGAATATCTGAGACATATGTATATCTTCAGATATAGATCTATCTATTTAACTTGTAAATAGACATCTATGTTCAGTTTAAAATCTCGTTCTTACCTGATATCCTCCTCAATAAATCTGCAACCCTGTTGATTTCTATGAAGCATTTACACAATTCTTTGAACTATTAGCAACAATGAAACAACATAAAGTCTTAGGGGACTGCAACCACGACCTAAACTCTTTGTTCAAAGATCGTAAAACATTGAAATTCAATGAGAATGGAGACAAGATTCAACTAAAACTTAATCATCTGCTGCTCTTTGCATTATTTCCTTGAAAATATACAATCATATGCATGAAATGAAAGACATGAAAACAACCTAACAGATCTGAACTATCTATATTTATCTTCCTATTGCTGTTCATACAAGAAGAATATTGCTAAAGAAAAATGGTGTCACAGTCATAGAAACATGTCAAAATACTGGAACCAATGGTCTCATAGTGCAAAAACTGGAATCCCTAATGGTATCACAGCACTTAACTTTTTCTTCCCAGAAACTGGAACCAACTGGTTTTTCAGTGACAAAAATTGTAACCAATACAAATGAAGAAAGAAAGAAAGATATAGCAAGAAATGAATTCCCGGATCTGATATGCAATTGCCAGGTGTCCACTTGAAATCCAATCCTCTGTAACTGAAAAACCTCTTTCTTCTTTCATCCCTTTTGATCTAATTTTGTTTCATCATTAATCTATAACAAACTTGCAAAATATCCTTGCCTAATGATGAAAACCCTTTACTTGCCAAAATATCTGATTGCCCCATGAAAAAGCCAGTGAAAATGAGTTTTTACTGAGTAAATCAGAACAAATTCGACCCTAACTACATTTCCATTGCCTTCTACTGATATCCAGGTCATTATCTTGACAAAAAACAAATCTGAACTTCCTGGTATGAATATGGTTGCACTTTAGGTACCTGATAGAAAACCTTGTGTAGCTCAAACTGACTGATACCTGTGCAAAAATCGACTCCAGAATTGGAAATTCTGTCTTCTCCCGATTCCAGCGATATATAACATTGCCTATCTGGCCTCTCGAAAACCTCCAAAATCTTATTTCAAAAAGAAGTCCTCTGCTAGAAGGTTCATGCTTGCAACTTTGATTTTTTTATAAAATTTAAAAAAATCTAAAGTATAAACTTTAGAAAATGTCCCATTTGATTTTCAAACATGACATGGGCATTTTCAACAAAAATAATAATAAAATATTATTATTTTAAACTTCTCAATATTTCCCTCACCATTTTAATCAGTGGTCAACCTGAAGTTTGACTGAGTGACACGTGTCACTTACTGATTCGTTGATGGAATTGCACGTGGGACCCACGCAATATTTTGGATCTCGCTAGATTTCGGGTTTTCCGGTGACATCGCTACCTCGCTAGCCGAAAATTCTGACATTTCTCGGCTAGCGAAATAGCGAGGTGTCAGATTTTTCAGCTTTTCGAGTGCTTGGCTTTGCTGACGTCACCACTTTGATATGCGAGTTGGTTCAAAATTATGCTTTGGACCCTGCTAACATCATCATGCAACTAGCTGGGACCCACATGCAAACAGTATTGCCTTCTAAGAGGCTCACGCTTAAACTCATCATACATATTGTGATGGTTTGTATTTAAACATTTGAAACATCACCACATATACAATGTGGGATAAACGATTTTTCTCTGCTCCCTTTGCAAGAAGGCTGCGGCTTTTTCCTTCTCTACGCACATGTCTTGATTTGAAGCGTGGGCATCCCTCCATTATATCAGTGCAAATACTTTGTGTTAAAGCCACGGATTCCATTTTAAGATGTTGCTCATTAAAACATATTTACTCTATTTGCATGGTCTGCCTCTGCTTTATTTAATGCCGCTAAAGTCTTCTTCTAATGCCTAGTCGAGAATCCTTGCTGCCAATACGTGAGGTTTTCTCCATTTTCTAATGCCCAACTGCTTATCAACTGCATTGACTTTGTTTCTTCTTGTCGCTGCCTTCTTCCTTAATGCCTCCTTCCAGCGTGGACTGCTTTCTTTGCTTGTTCTTCCCAATGCATTATAAAATGTAGGTATCTTTTCTTCATTCTCACTGGTCTACTACCCAACGTGAGCTGTTTTAAAATATTTGCTTTTGTTTCCTTTTATTTTCGACTGCCTTAGAATTCATCCTGGCTCGTGTGAGGTTCCTTTGCTGGCATTTTTCCTCACTTAAAATGTGATCACTCTATTAAAAACGTGGAGGGGGCTTCTTTCCTTGGGTGGCTCTGTTCATTTTGTTTGCAACGGCTTCATCAAATTGCAGAGGCTTTGTATTAACATGAGCTCCCTATCTAAGCAACAATCTTTTTTTTTATTGGCTTTATCTTCATCGGATGGCTCCTTCTCCTTATCTGCAGGTGGAGCTTTTTGTTTAAAACGTGGATGCAGATTCTCCTTGCTGGACTGGCATCTAGACCTCTGAAGGTGCCTCTGAATTGCCACAGGTCATTTCTTGTGAAGCTCCTTTGGATTTATGTGGGCTGCCTGTTAAGAGGCGTGGGCTCTTCTAACGTGGCTTGACTACAAATTCCATGTTGTTTTTATGCTCACGCTTGGGTTCTGGCTTCTTATGTTTGCATTGAATTTTTCTCTCTATGCTAGGCATAAGACTGAGCCTTCTTTTCTTTTTCTACTATCTTTTATGTGCTCTGACAGTCGGCAGCTTCTAACATGGACTTCCCCTGCAAATCGTGGGTTGCCTTTCAGTCACAAGACGCCTCCCCATTCCTTGCCATGGTTTCTCTCATACTTGGGCTTAGAGACTCTGTTTGTATTCATACGTAGATAGGGAAGGCTGGGGTTTGCCCATGCTTTTTGCAATATATCTAAGCTCTTTGAAACTCAGCACGATCTCTAATTTTCATGCTCTTTGATTGCGCCACCACATATTTTGGACTCCGTGGGAGACTTTGGTTCATACATCCCTGCCAATCTATATTCACTTTATCTACATGGCGTACACAAAAGCTTCCGTAAAATAACTTGCCAAGCATAACACCTCTGACCAATGACTCATTTATTTAGAGGATTCCTTATAAAACTTCCCGATCATACTGCCACCCAAAAAGTTCAAGGGCAGTCAAATCCATTTACTTATACTGATGATTACCTCTTTATAAATCAAGAAAGTTTTGAACATTTAGACACCTTTAAAAATCCTCTAAACGCATACTCTTCTGATGGAAACAGTCGGGCCCCAAAGTGGGTTTGACTAAAAAATTTCGTTTACGGACAACTAATCTGTAGACTGATCTACGGACCCTCTCGAATTGACTGGAATCAAACTTGATCACAAATTGATTTTTGAAAGCACATTTATTCTGCTCTTTGAAAACTGTGACTTTCTGATGATAGGGCCTGTAGGCTGGTCTTAAAAACTAATTCAAACATCTGACATAACCCTGAAACTCAAGATATATCATCTCTCTGACACGCTCAACATCCCTGTCAGATTTCATCACATGACGACATCGGGGTCAAAAGATATTGACCATCAAAGTCACCTTCTCAGATTTATCTGCAAACAAACAAGTCAGAAAACAACAAATTGGGTTTGGATTTGGCTCAAAAAACTAGGCAAATGAGCACATGGGAAAACAAAAACTGGGACACTGACTCTATGTCATGAGGTGAATATGAATATGTGATTTGGGCTCATGAAAAATAACTGGGCGCAAATGGCAAGCGTTCAAAGTGGGCTACTCAGAATTTTGCAAATTGGACATGCTGAGAGAACTTTCTTGCGAATGGAATTGACCTGGAAAAGTGTGAAAATGAATTCATCAAGACTTGAAAACTGACACAGTTAAAGTATTTTCAGAGGACAACACAATGGTACAATCCATTTGATCTCACCAATCATGGATTAAGAGTTATAATGCCACGAACAGGGGTACTGACAAATCTGCAAATGCTGACACCAGTAAAAAGTTACAAATTGAGTTTGGAATCGCGTTTGAAAACTGATCAAATGGATTCGTCATGATATGAAACTTGAAACATAACAAGTATCTAACGCCTCTAATGTAATGCAATAGGAAAATCAACATTTGGATAACTTGTCAAAAGTTATTACTCATCAAACAGGGCTTCCCAGGATTTTGAATAAAGTGCATCAGCATGAAAATAGTAACTGACCAACTTCAAGGGATTCAAAACCTAGTCAAACAGACTTGAAACAACTCGAAATCTGAAACATAGGTTCTTAGGTATGGACACTAGACACTCTCAAAGCAAAATGTCACAAAACCCTTTTGGGTGCGAGATATTCAAATGCAAACACAGCCTCTTGTCGTTATTTGACACTAGGGCAGAATTGTAAATTTGACAAAAGCTTGAAACAGGACTTCGCCAAACAGCTCAGAATATCAATTTAACATCATGGAACACTTAGATAGGCTGAATATAGGGTGTTAGAAACATTATACACCTTAGGGGTCTCAGATGGACAGTTGGGTACAACCAGACACATACATTTTAAAAGTGTTTAAGGGCTTGATTTTTCAATGGTGCTCAAAAATGGGAAGGCAATTATGAGCGCCAATAGAGGGTTTCATGAAAAAAGAGAATTGCTTGCAAGTTCTGTGCAGTTGGTTGTTTAGCATCAAATCCAGGTAGGATCTCGTGGGTTTTGCCCTGTAGATTCATTCTTGGAAGTATATATTTTCTCTATGTTTTTGGATCTGTATTCAAAATTTAAATTTGTTGAAACCCTTGTAAATTTCATTGTTCTTTGTTTCAAGATTATCTATATATGATTTGATATTTAGAAACCCTCGTGTTGTAAAATTTTAGAGAATGGTATTTTGTTTTGAGTAGGGTTAGAAAAATAGATTAGAATTTGATATGCGAAATTTGGTTGGTTATTTGTATTTGTCCTATCAGATATTTTATTTCAATTGTTATAATACAAAATTGCCTCAGTAAATTTAATTAATGTGATAATTTTATGTATATGTATTAAAATAATATTTTGTTAAGTTTTAAACGGAGGTATGTTGCCACTTAGTTTTATATAATAATAAAAAACTTTAAAACTATATATAAAAAGGTAGGCAAGGCCACCAACCCCCCACCCACCTATGGCTTCAATGGTACTACCGCACATCAGCAGTTGTTGTCATAGCAATAGGTACTATTGTCGTAGCGACAGTTACTGTTGTAAGGTAGTACGATGTTGCTGTGATACTGCCATGACAATAATGCCAGAGGTCAGTGGGCCCTAAAATGACTTTTTAAAATAATTTTTTATTAATTTTTTTAATAGTATTTTAAATTTAATAAATGTTGTAATTTAATAAATGTGATTTTTTTAAAATAGTTTTTATTTTATGTTAAAATTTAATAATTCTTAAATATTAAATGTTATTAATATTATTACATTATTAATGATTATTGATTTAGTTTTGAAAATATTTAATTAAAAATTTTAATTACTTTATTATTAAAACATATTTGTATAGTATATTGTGAATTATGAATTGAGGAGAATTGGTTAACACAGGTTTTGGTTGACAATTCAATATCATAATTAATTAACCTTTAATAAGATTTTTGAATTTATTATACTCGTGAACTTGGAAACATTAGCAAATCAACACTAGAGCAAATGGAAAATTGAAACCCAATTGTTATCAAATCTTTGTGTTTTCAAAATGAAAATGAAAACTTGAAACCTATAGTGAAAATTGAACTTTTATGTTTTCAAAACCTAATGAGTTATGAAAGTTACTTTTGTATGTAATTTGTGTGATGTGCGATTTACTATTGTGGGTTATGGGTTTGACTTAGTACTTTGACCAAACCAGGATGTTTACCAAAGGCTTGGGGGGTTTTGTTCAGTGATTATGTTATGTATACGATCTTTTATATCTAACGATGGTGATGTATCACGTATTTTCTATGATGAGTTTGTTTAGATATTTGTGATGCTTTCTAGTTTGTTGTATAGAATTGAGGTGAATAGTGTGACTTTTTTGATGTAATCTTTGAGTTTTCGATTAGTTATATTTTGATGCTTTCCAGTTGCTAGTATAGGACTGAGGTGATTATTATAATTTGTCTTGCAGTGATTTCCAGTTGCTTGTAAAGAACTGAGGTGAATGTTATGATTTTTTTTTAGGTGCTTTCCAATCATTTGTAAAGGATTGAGGTGAACATTTTGTTTTATCTATAAGTTCTTTCTAGTCGTTTGTAAAAGGCTAAGATGAAAACTATGATTCTTTGATTTGTACTTTTATGAACCTAGGGTAGGTGATTGTGTGTACATTGGGAAGTGGCTTGCAATGGAATCCAGAACCCAGAGTGGATGCCTAGGTAACCCATTGTAAGTTGTTTTAATAAGTAATAACATTTTATTAAATGAGTTTTAAAATGAACTAATAAGATTGAGTGTTTTTCCTCGCCCATGCCTAAAGTGCTAGTATAGGATAACATGGGATTAAAGAGGATGCTTGGTTGCAAAATTTCTTCATTAGTATGCCTTGTCTGTACGAAATGATACTGGTGCTGCATAGAGACACCAAGGGGGTAGAGTCTAGAGTGGTTGCTAGGGTAACCTTAGAGTTGGCTCATGCAATGACACATGCCCACTTACATAGTCAATTTTCTATGTGTCTTATTGCCTCTGCGATTAGTTGATACTGGTGTCTTGGTACCCTTTAAGATAGTTTACTTTTATGTGTTTCCTTGATCTATATATTGGTTATGAATTCTGTTTTGATATCTATATGGGACTTGAGTTTATCTCCTCAGTGTGGTGGGAGTGAGCCATTTAGGTTCCACGAGGTTCGGTGGTAGTGCATTTTTTTATACTATCAAGATCCATTCATTGGATGTCATTGCTAGATGTACCCATGTAGTTGATCCTTTCTATACAATCTTGTATTTTTGTTGGATGATTATATTATGTTGTCTTGTATTTGTTTATCAAAGATCATATGAGATGTCTTATATTATTGATGATGTATATTCTTTAAGCTTTTCATACCTTGTGACGTGTATAGTGGATGATTGTGCATTCTGATTATTGCTAAGTGGCATCCTATAGTTGTATATTATTTAAATAGATTCATACTTGTATTTATTCTTTGTTGTGGTTATGTTGTATATTTGATTTAGTATTTAATTAAACTTAAATGTGATTCAATGTCATGGGACCCTTAAGAGACATAATCTGTTTTATGGATTGCATTTATGCAAGTTATTGCTTACACTATATTTTATCTCTTGTTGTTGTCATCTTTAAAAAAAAATGTTTGGTGAACTTAGTGAAATTTTAGGTTAATTTCTTTTGAGTTCCTTGGTAGGGCATTACATCTAGTACTAGAGCTCAGTTTCTACATTGGGATTTTTGGGTATATTGGAATGCCACTAGTTGTCAACTATTTAAACTAAAACAAAACTTTAATAGTTTTATGTATCTATTACAACTTGAACACCTTGAAAACTTTAGACTTGATTTCTTGAAATATAAAACAAGGAAAAACTTATATAACTATTGAGTTGGATTTCATACATTTTTTCTTATGATTGTGCTTTAAGGTGGTATACCTTTGTTGATTTTGTGAGCATTGTTGTTGTTCTTGCTTGGGTATTTTTAGTGGAGTCTTAACCTCATATGGGGGAAAGGGTTCAATGGGACCCACAAAGTGAGTTCTTTAGTTTTATCTTTCTTGTAGGCTTCCAGGATTAAGCCTAAGCCTAGCGGTAGATGTAATGCCTACCCCTAGTTGCCTTTTCTAATTATATTGTCAGATTCTTTTAGGCCAATTTTTTTATTATGTTTTATGATTAGTAGTACTTGGTTAGTGAATTTAATTGGATGTTATTTCATACTTAGTTGATATACTTGTTGAGCTACTTGATACATGGTTATTTTAGATATTTATTTTTATACTTTTGATGATGATATATGTATGTTCATTTAGTGATTTTTAGTTATCTCATGATGATAGGTATAGGGATGATTTTTATGCTAATTCTATGGATACTTACCCATACTTGCATATGTATGGTGTACCTACATGTTTTACTTTATGTTTGACATTTCTGATGTGGTTGAGGGAGGGAGTTGTAGTCACTTGCTAGTCAAGATCTACATGATGCACCACTGCTTGCCATTCCCTATTGAATTTTGAATATATGAGTATGTACATGCATGGACTTTATGAAAATTGTAGGTAGTAGGCATCGACTTCCCTGAATTGCTAGGATGAGCATTCCCTATTATAGTATCTCAATGGTAAAAGTGGGGAGAGAATTCTTGAGTCCAAATCCTAACTTTAAGCTAATTTTCTTAGAAAGTAGGACAAGTATTTGAGTTGTTTACCCATCCAAATTTGTCAAGTGATGCGAATTCGTGATTTTGACCCTAGAGTTTGAATTTTTCCTTTTTCCTTTAGTTGAGTTCTCATATTTGGTTTTGTGGGTCTGTTGTATTTTTTTAGTTATAATTAAATCAAATTAAAAGATAATTTAATGAAATATTTATAAAGAAAAATTGATATGTAATTATATTTAATTAATTGAGAAATTAGTTAATTAAAAGAATTAAATTTTAAATATTTTATTAAAGATCTAAATTTTTCTTAATTATATTTATTTAATTTAATAATAATTATTTAGGTGTTTTATTTTAATATTAAACTTTGAATACTATTATTACTTAAATTAATAAATATTTGATTGAAAACATCTTGAGATTTAACAAAAGAGAGAAAGAAATTGATTTAATAAAGTTATTTTGATTAAAATTGCAAAATGGTTGCACATGAAAATAAAATATAATATAGTAATAGAGAAAAGGGGTTTCATGTGATTACACAATCAAAGCCCTAAATTTGTGAAAAACTCTTTATTAGGAAATTAGAGTACATTTCTCAATACAAAGGTTTGGAAGAGTCATTTTTCGAGAAGAGCGTTTCGAAAGAAAAGGGAATTTCTTGTGAGTTCCATGCAGTCAGTTGTTTAGCATCAAATAAACCTAGGTTCTTGTGGGTTTTGCGCATTAGATTCATTTTGGAATATTTATCTTCTCTACATTTGTGGATCTATATTCAAAATTTAATTTGGTTGAAACTCTTGTTGTAAATTTCACTTTTCTTTATTTCAAGATCACTTGTATATTATTTGATATTTAGAAACCCTTGTGTTGTAAAATTTTAGAGAATGGTGTTTTGTTTTAGGTAGGGTTTGGAAAAGAGATCAAAATTTGATATGCAAAATTTAGTTGGTTGTTTGAATTTGCCTTATCAGATATTTTATGTAAATTGTTATTAAAAAATATATAATATAAATTTACCATAGTAAATTGAATTACTATAATAATTTTATGTATATATATATAAATAGTATTTTGTTGAATTTTACTAATTAAAAAATATGGATCCAACAATTTTGTTGAGGGCATGTTGCGACTTAGTTTTATATAATAATTAAAATAATTTAAAAATATATATAAAAGGGTGGGTAGGACCACCAACTACCCACCCACCTGCAACTTCAATGGTACCACCGCATGACAACTATTGTTGCCATAGTAGTAGGTGCTATCATAAGGAGTAGTAGTAGTGGCACCACCGCAACAAAAATGCCAAAGGCGACCAGGCCCTAAAATGCCTTTTAATTTATTTTTTATTAAGTTGTGTTTGATAGTATTTTAAATTTATTAAATTTTGTAATTTAATAAATGTGATTTTTTTAAAAATAGTTTTTATTTTATGTTAAAATTTAATAATTATTAAATGTTAATAATTATTAAATGTTTTATAAATATCAAATATTATTAATGATTATTGATTTAATTTTGATAGTAGTAAATTAATTTATTATTAAAATGTATTTGTACTATAAATTGTGAATTGTGAATTGGGAGAATTGGTTAACTTGGGTTTTGGTTAATATTCAATATCATATTTAATTAACTTTTAATAAGATTTTTGAATCTATTATTCTTGTGAACTCGAAAACATTAGCAAATCAACATAGAGAAAATGGGAAACTGAAACCTTGGTTTTAATCAAATCTTTGTGTTTTGAAAATGAAACTGAGAACTTGAAACCTATAGTGAAAAATAAACTTTTGTATTTTCAAAACCTAATAAGTTATGCAAGTTACTTTTGTATGTACTTTATGTGATGTGCAATTTACTCACATAGATTTCAAGTTTGACTTAGTACTTTGACCAAACCAGGATGTTTACCAAAGGCTTGGGGATTTTGTTCTATGATGGTGTTATGTATACAATCTTTTATACCTGACCATGGTGATGTATCAGGGATTTGCTATGATGAGTTTGTTTGGATGTTTGTAGTACTTTCCAGTTTCTTGTATAGAACTAAGGTGAATGGTGTGACTTTTCTAGTGTAACCTTTGAGACTTCAATCAATTATCTTTTGATGATTTCTATTTTTTCGTATAGGACTAAGGTGACTATTGTAATTTTTCTTGTGATGTTTTCCAATTGCTTGTAAAGAACTAAGGTGAATGTTATGATTTATCTTTAGGTGTTTTGCAATCATTTGTAAAGGACTAAGGTGAATACTATATGTTATGTATAGGTATTTTCAAGTCGATTGTAAATGGATAAGGTGAAAACTATGATTCTTTGTTTTGAACTTTTATGAGCCTAGGGTAGGTAATCTATGCATATGTTGAGAAGTGTCTTGCAATGGAATTTTGAGCCTAGAGTGGCTACCTGGGTACCCCATTGTAAGTTGCTTTAATAAGTGATAACATTTCATTAAATGGGTTTTAAAATAAACTAATAAGAGTCAATTTTTTCCCCTTCCCATGCTTTGAGTGCTAGTACAGGCTAGGATGGGAGTAGAGAGGATGCTTGGTTGTAACCTTGTTTCATTAGTATGCCTTGTTTGTACAAAAGCATATTGGTGTCACATAGAGACACTAGAGGGCCGAAGTCTAGAGTGGCTACTAAGGTAACCTTTGAGTTGGCTCATGTGATTATACTTGCCCACTTACATTGTAGATTTTCTACATGTCTTGTTACCTCTAGGATTAGTTGATACTAGTGTCTTAGTACCCTTTGAGATAGTTTACTTTTAGGTTTTTCCTTGACCTAGATGTTGGTTATGACTTATTTTTTATATTCGTACGGGACTTCATTTTATCTCTTCAGTGCAGTGGGTGTTGGGTGATGTGACGTGCTCCCCTACCCACAGGTGGTTAATTATGTGGTGTTCCATGTTCATTAACAGTCATGGCTTTTGGTGCAACGAAAAATGGGCCCTACAATTGGTATCAGAGCCTGGTTTTGGCTAGGTCATGGGTTCAAATCTCCCCGGTGCCTTCCTGACCCGCGTAAGCACCTAGTATGCGCGTCGAGGGGGAGATTGTTGGGTGATGCGACACACTCCCCTATCTACAGGTGGTTAATTATGTGGTGTTCCATGTTCACTAATAGTCATGGATTTTGGTGCAACAGAAAATGGGCCCTATAGTGGCAGTGGGCTATTTAGGTTTCATGAGGTTAGGTGGTAGTTTAATTTTCTTATACCATTAAGATCAGACCATTGGATGTCATTGTTGGATGCACCTATGTAGTTGATCCTTTTCATATGATCTTGTATTTCTGTTGGATGATTATATTATATTGTATTGTACTTTTTATTAGAGATCATATGAGATGTTTTATATTATTGATGATGTTTATTCTTTGAGCTTTTCATACCCTGATACTTGTACATTGGATGATTATGCATTCCAATTATTGCCAAGTGCCATCCTGTAATTGTATATTATTTAAATGGATTCATACTTGTAGTTATTCTTTGATGTGGCTATGTTGTGTATTTGATTTAGTATTTAATTAAACTTAAATGTGATTCAACCTTATGGGACCCTTAAGAGATGCAATCTATTTTATGGATTGTGTTTACGTATGTGAGTTATTATTTCCGCTATATATTATCTCTTGTTGTTATTATCTTTCAACAAAAAATGTTTGGGAAACTTAGTAAAACTTTAGGTTAATTTCATTTTAGTTTAATGGATTGCCATGCATGTGATAGAATTCAAGATGATATTATGTGAATTCCTATGGATGGTTTTGCATTTAATGACATAGAAGCTAGGTGGCTAGTATTTAAAGAAGAACCTTGTAATTTGAAGCTTTCATTGGTAGTAGACAGCGTTAATCTATTTGGAGACCATGCAATCTATTTACTTGGTTTGGCCTATTTTTTTTATTGACAATAACATTCCTCCTTAGATATTTGTAAAGAGGGAGCACATACTATTTTTGAAATTAAAAGCAACCAAAAACAAGGGGGTTAGTCCTTAACAGTCAAAAGGCTAGTAACTAGCACATTACCAACCAGTAAAAAAAATAGACAAAAAAAATAGGAGTACCAGTAGTTAGAGACAAAAACCAAAAACCAGAGAGCTAGAACCAGAAAGGAACCCTAGCAACTAACCAAAGTCCAACAAGGCACCTAGGCCTTATAAAAACTTAAATATAGCTAATAACCAGCAAAACCATAACTGCCATAACAGTATTTAAAGTCTTTGGATCCTTGGACCCCATAACTGAATAGAATTAAAAAAAAGACTTAGATTTCTTTTTTCCCTTTTTCTCTTGCATGAAGAAGAATATTTGCCCAGTTGTCAGCAAGGAACTTAAAGAGTAATTTGTTGTCCTCCATGTCCAAGCCAGCTTCCTCCTTCTCCTATGCCAGCAATTGGAGGGTAGTTGCAGCAACATGAGTAACTTTAAGTCCAAACTTGGAGAAGGTGAAAAACCCCTCCTCCAAAGCTTTGACCCTTTCCTCCAGGTTCATGTAATGCTCCTCCACTGTCACAGTCTCCTCTTTATGCTCCTCGACCTTCTTAGCAGCAACCTCCTTCATTTTCTTCCCTGTGGTTTATCTTGCAAGACCCGTGGGTTAGAAGAAATCTTCAAATTTTCCTTAATAGGGGAAGAAATGGTAATTGGGGAATTATCTTTTTTGCTCATCTCATCACAAAAAGTAAACAGTTTAAGTGAGAAGCTAGCTAAAACATGGGTTGTCTTAGTATTCCTTTCTTTGCCGTCCGACACTTGAGTTTGAGTGTCATCCATCAAAATGTTCCCAGAACTGAAACTTTTTTTCCCCCTCCTCATTAGCATCATCCTTTTTAGAGTTGGAAATACTTTCCTCCTCCCTTCTGTCAATGTTATTGTCTGAGCTATCTTCTTCAACTTCCTCAATAGGGTATCTGATTGACTTCTGCTTACCCCTCGCCTAGGACTGAGCTAACCTACCAGACCTTCTTCTTGCTTTTCCCCCAATATCTTCACCAGAATCCTCTCCAAAAACCTCAACCACCTTATCAACTTTAAATTTCTTGTTTCCCTTTTGTTCTAGGGCTATGTCAAGTTTTTTCTTGTTCTTAGTATCCTTACTAGGAAATGGACTAGGAGTATGGGTTTTCATCCCCGTATTGGAACTCAGGGGGGAAATCCTACTATGGTGGGGGTTTTCCACAACAACCTCTCTGGGGGGACACAAAGCTAAGTGGAACTGATACAGACAAAAAATTAACCCTTGATGAATAATGGTGAAGTTTAAGCCTTTACTCTTTTTTTCCTTAATATCCTTAATCATATCCTCAAGTGAATGTAGAAGGAAAAATGGAATGGAAATGAAATCCCTATTTCTAAAGTGATTCAACAAAGGAAAATGATAGTAATAGCACACCCCAAACTTGCCTTCTAGGGTGAGATACTTCATCAGGACCAAACACACATCATCCGAGGGCTCAGGTAGCTTATCCCTTTTAAACCCTCCTCTGTAGTGAATCGGCTCCTCATTCTCCACAAAGAAATTTTTCATGCTAGTCTCATCCGAGACTTTAGTGACTTTCTTCCATTTTTTTCCCTTCATTGTGAGTCCTGTTGCCATGGCAATTACCTCCTCTGTGACTTGAAAAGTAATGTTGTTGATTGTAACCTTCCTATCATCCCAATTATTCACAAATTGTAATGCACAATTTTCATCTTTCCCAGCCATGGACAACATATAGGGCAAAAAACCCCCTTCTTTCAAAAGATACCAGGTCGCCATCCTATCCTTAAAGTTCTCTAATCTTGTTGGTTCCAACTGATTTAGATCACCTCCCATTTCAATTCCTCCACTATCCTGCCTCTCTTCCTTAGAAATACGCATCAAAACTTTAACACTTTCGAATTCTCTATGGCTGCTCTCTTGCTTTAATCCTTTGGGGGAATAGGGATCAAAATTATAGACTCCCATATGATGTGCACCAGAATCCCATAACATCTTATTATGAGATTTGTGGGTATTAAAAAACCTAATTTTCTCTCCCCGTCAATTTTTGACATCCCAATCCATAATATCTATCGTACTTCCATTTGGGAAGCGATTCGAAGCTTGCCCCGAGTTTCCATAATTGTGAAAAGACAATTTCCTTAACTCATAATTACTCCACTTATCATTTGTACAGCCACATCTATCTCTTATTTCCAAAATGCTAAAGTTAATTTTAGTGACAAAGTTCTCCATCTTACCAAATTTGGCCTTACTTTTAAATTTTGTGATCATCATTTTGAATTCTACTGCTTTTTTCCTTGGATATCAACATCCTTAGATTTTTGTTGATATCAACTAAATTTTCCTAGCACGTGATTGCCCTAATGTTAAACCCCATGGAAGCCACAACATCTACCACTTGATTACCCTCCCGGTAGATATTCTATAGGTGGACCATTCTCATTTCCTCCAATATATTTTTAATATCTAGGATGATATTTCTAATCTTCCATCCCAATTTATCGTGAGCACATAATGTTGGCAATGATTATATTGGGTATTTTTCTATTTAATAGTCATCTAAATTAATTTATAAACACAGTATCAAAATGTGCATAATACATATGTTTTGTTTATGTTCATTCAACTAGGTAAGTACCAAGTGAAAGATATGAATGTATATATTGATCCCTTGATTGATTATTTGTTAGATTTATGAAATGGGGTCACTATGTATGACATCTCTAGACCAATTGATGAAAGGCAACATTAATTTCATGCAATGCTTGTATAGACAATACATGATGTCCCTAGACTAACACAATTTTGTGGTATGTAAAACTAATAGTGCATATTTTTTGTATGTAATAGTGCTAAAACATTTTCGTTGTATGTTTAAGTTATGTGTGATAATTGTAAATATGAATCTTCTAGTACATATGTCATCCAATTATACATGATCTTGTAGGCCTTCAAACAAAGGGAAAATTTGCATGTCCAATTTGTGGTCTAAAGATGAAATCTCATTGTTTAAAAAATTTAGGGAAGTAGGTGTTCAATGAAAATAAACACTTTCTACACAAAAATCATAAGTATCGAATTACCAATAAACATCTTTTCAATGGAAAAGAAAAGACAATATCAAAGTCATGAAGAATGACACCTCAAATATGGAAGTTGGAATACAATAGAATGAATCATCGAGGTAATGTTATTCCATCTGATGTAGGTTTTTGTATAAGATTAAAATTTGGGTAGTGTATTTTGTTTAGTAATGATGTAATTAATATTTGTGAAGGTTGTCAAGCCATTGATGAGAAACTTCCAAAAGGAGTTAAAAGCTATCCTAGATAATTTAGTAGGTTGTTGTACTATGAGAACCTCCCAATTGCGCATTTGATTGATGCTATGCATATTGGAAAGAATGTATAGAAGACACTATAGAAAATATTGGATGAAAGGTTTGACAAAGAAAAAATTGGTCAAAATTTGCAATGATATTGATGAATACAATCATGCATCGAAGTTTTTCCTTGAATCAAATATCAATAGAAACCAGATTAATATGAGTGTCATTTCTTAGTTATTGATGTAGCAACAAATTGATGCCACATTTGAAGAAATAGAAAAAATAAATGCAGTCTCATATCAAAGAAAGGTGATTTTGGGCCAGGGTTGAAAACACATGATTTGAATACGTTCGTCAAGGTAAGTCACCTTCTTTTCTATTTACAATAAATTTGTAAAATATTATGTAATTTTCATTGTTTTATTTTATAATATATTGAAAAGATCATTTTATTATTATCATAGTATTTTCTACCTCTGTCTCTCCCACACAACTTCAATAACATGAGTGTCAAACAAGTTATATATGATCTTGGGATATACATGAGGTTAGAAGTGTTATTTGTTAGATTTATTGTATATATTATTTTTTCATCTTGCTCTTATTTTTTTGTAATTTTTTGTATTTTTTTTTATAAAGTCTCATTAATATGTTTTTGTGTGATGAATATCTTCTAGGTTGTTGTCATCTAAATAAATTGATAAAAAAAGACATAAATAATTGGTAGTGAAAAATTCCTCAACTTTTGTGTGAGATACAAAAGTGTCTACCTTCAAATTTTTTCATTACACAAGAATATTACCTCATACATTTAGTTGAAGAAATTGAATTGTGTGGACATGTACCAACTAGGTCAATCTGGATGGTTGAGAGGCACTTGAAATTTTTGAAGTTCTTTTTTTTGATAAAGAGCACATCTTGAGGGTTCCATGGTTGAAGTATATATGGTATACTAGACCATGGTATACATCAGTGAATATATTCCCAAGTTTACATAAAAAATCCATGTAGATTGCATTTGGGATCCCAACTCCATTAACATATTTGAAGGGGAGTACTTGATGGGGAAAGGTGGATTGACAAAAGTGAGAAGTAATTATAAGATATTATTCTAGTTAATTAATTCTTATCTATCATCAATATAAGTTGTTTCTAGCTAGTTTATTTGTTGTATACAGTGGGATGCACTTTATTTGTATATTGCAAACAATCTTGATTGGATAATGGTATGGGTTGAAGGCTCTCAACAAAATGGTCTCTCATTAACATGGGAAGGTATTGCATCATTGGTTAAAGAGGCTTATATAATGGTAATCTCAATTTTATGCCAATGGAAATTGATCTAGAAAATAGTTTAAGAAGTGGAAAGGTATATATAAGTTAATCTATCATGACCCATTTGTTTAATATCAACTCATAGATGGATGCATAATTTTGACATGTTTCAAAAATAACAAGTCAAGCACTACATAGTTATGTACTACAATGGTTGTATATTTTACATAAAAAGGTGAAGGACACTAAGAGCTTGTGATTCTAGGATAACTGTAACCTTTTAGGTCACCAATATTTCATCTAGAAATGACATGCATCCTCAACAATCTGAAAATAGATACTATGGCATTTTGGACGATATAATTGAGTTCAACTTTAATTCCTTCAAACTAGTTGCATTCATTATCAAATGGTATAGGCTACAACTGAACCAAAATGATCTTGATAGTTCTATTATTGAACATGATAATAGATTTACAATGATTAATATAAGGTCATTTGAGCCAATTGGAAATGATTTGTACATTCTTTTAAGCCAATGTGAGCAAGTATTTTACTTTGGCATTCTACATAAACTGGTTTGGTCATTTTTCATTAGACGCAATCCAAGAGGAAGACCAATAAAATATAATGTGATTCAAGAAGAAGATATCAAAGAAGTGGAAGAAAAAGTTGATGATGATGGTGATGGTGAAGATGTTTATAATGATGGTGATAGCATTGATGGTAGTGGTGGTGATGGTGGTGGTGGTGGTGGTGGTAGTGGTGGTGGTGGTGATGGTGATGATGATGAAAATGACAATGACAACAATGATGGTCATAGTGATGATCATGATGATGACAATGGTCATTGTGATGATTTGGATGATGATGGCAATAATGACGATGTTCATGATGATGAGATGGACAAAGAACATGATCAATATAAATGTATTGGGTATTGATTAGGTGTAAATATTTGTTATCATACTCAATTCTTGGTGTTGATTACTTATAATATGTTTTTTGTGGAGGCAACGAATTAAAAAGTATACAATGATTATGGCATATGCATATTGTTCATGTTATATTCTATGTAATTTATATCATAAGTATTACATAATTTGTAACTAACTTAAGACAAATAATTTACATATGTAGGAAACTATATCACTTTGATGAGGATTGTGTATAGTGACATGGATTGAGAGGTATAAGTTTATTACATGCTTACATTCTCTTTACCTTAAATGTTAACTTTAGGAAAGCTTCATCAATATCAACCTCATTTTATAGAAAAATATTTTGCTTCTTCAACTATATCTCTCATTTGATGGGCTACAGGTACTACCAAATAGGTATATATAATAGTTATCTTCCTTGAGTGAGGGAAATACAAGAATAGAAGAGGATAGTGAGACATGTAGTAGGTCTACAAAAGAGAGACAAACTAGAGGTGAAAATATTAGAAAAAAATTCAATAAACACATGCAATTTTTCCTTTCTCAAGGGGGTCATGTTATTATGATGATGAGACAAAGAGTGACATCAAACTTCCCTTGAGGTGAACACATCTTCAAAAAGAATGGGTACCCAAGGAATTACCTCCAATTAACACTTATTTTTGTGTTAATGAGAGGATATATCACATAGATCCATCATCATTACATGGTTTGGGCATATTTCCCATGGATGACATAAAGGTCAATTATAACAAAGTTGTTGAAATGATGGAGAATATAGGACCTTGTTACAATTACAATAATTGGATGGGGATAGTTCAATAAAAAAAAGTATCCATAGGTATGCATTGTCAGAAAATTATCTACAATGGAAGGAAAATAATCAAAGTAAAAGACTTGCTATGTACATTGATGGTAGGCCAAAAGCAACAAGGAACATTGTAGGTTTTATAAATAGTACGTTTCCTAGGTCAAATAATAGGTGACTAAATTGCATTTTCGAGGCTCATGAGGGAAATCATATTTTTGTAGTGCAATAAAATCAATAAATTTAGGGATCTAAAGCTCAACCCAAAGTATAAGCATCATCCTATGGTTCTAGAACTGGAGTGGAATGAAATTATTGACGATGTCAAAGACATAAGACTAAGAGATAAAGGAATTAACCCACCGCCTAAAAAAAAAGAAGGTATGTGGTAGTATTAATGTAATTATGCACAAATTAGTGATCTTTGTATTTATGTAATCTAGCATAGCTCTAACATATTTTAAAGTTTACATATATAGGCTACAAGACACAAAAAAGGCTACACAAGTTAGGAAAGAGAAGGTTGGTTGACACCATCTTGGCTCTGGTGTATATATGAAAATTCACTCATGACTTGTAAGTAGTACTAAATGAATTTTCCTATCAATTTTTTTAAATATAAAATTACAAATAAGTAATACATTCAATATTGATGATATTATGAAAAAATGTGTACAAGGCATTGAATTTAATCCAGTGCCTACAAAAGAGGACAAATAAATTACCTTCTAGCAAGGATATAAAGTAGTGGTTACCTGCCACCGCATAGATTCTAGTGACCAAAAAGATGTACAAGATTTGGTGCACCAGTTCACATACATGTAAAATAGCCTAATGAATAATAATAAAAATTAAAAACTTCATAAGAAATAATCTATTTGATTTTAATTTCAAATAATGATAACAATGCACATGACATTTTACTGTAGCCTTCTACTCCTGAGATAGACCCTACTCATGATGACAAAGGCATGGATCATGCACATGATGAAGGTCTTGATGTGAATCACAATGATTGAGGTACAATAAAATCTAACATCTTAAATTATAATTGGTGTAACCTTTATATAATATTTTTTTATTATGTAGAATGTCATGGTGATGGAGTCAAGCATGATGTTAGTGTTGAGTATGTTGAGGTTGGGGTTGAAAAAAATGTGATAGTAGATGATGTGGCACTATTAAGTAAAGAAAAATATTTGTTATGTCTTTAGATTAATGAAATACTTATAAAAATTTTTAAAATGTTTAGAATTAAACCCATTTATTTCTTATTGTAGGGGTCCATCAGCCTTGTCCTCGAAAAAAGAAGAGGGAGTCTCATGTCATAAGATAAGAACCACAAGAGCCATAGGAGAATGTCAAAGATAGTCATGATGTGCCTATTAGCCTTTATCTTTGACAAAATAATAATAATAAGAAATGAATGTTAAAACCTTGTTTGATGATGAATGTGATGATGATTTTTTATAAATGTTGCTAATTAATGAATTTTATGTCATGTTATTGAATATTGTTATGTGATTATAATGATTGACGTATTCACAAACTATTGATGAATATTTATACATATTAATGAATTATATGTCATGTTAATGAATGCTTTGTGAATATAATGATTGATGTGTTTATAAATTATTGATGAATGTTTATATGTATTAATCAATTGTATGTTATGTTAATGAATGTTATGCGATTATAATGATTCAATGATATACTTCTTAAACCAATGAAAAAAATATTTACTTAGTTGTTAGTGGGAAACCTAGAGTGATTATACGGGGGTGGGGAGAGGCCGAATGAGCTTCCACCTTCACATGGTTAGCCTTGTTAAGTAGAGTGTAACGCCTACCCCTAGTTTACTTTTCATATTGGTTTGTCGAATTCTTTTAGGCATGTTTTATGATTAACGATACTTAGTTATTGGATTTGATTAAATGTTATTTTATACTTAGTTGATTATATGTGTTGAGATACTAGTTATTTCATGTGTTCATGATTATTTTGGTGATGATATATGTATGTTCATTAGTGATTTCAATTATATCTCATGATGATTAGCTAGATGAATGATTTATATGCAGTTTTATGGATACTTACCCCATACTTGTATCTGTATAGTGTAGTTGTATGTTTTACTTTATGCATGATGTTCCTGATGTGGTTGAGGGAGGCAGTCATAGTTACCTACTAGTCAGGATTTACATGATGCACCACTCCCTACAATTGCATGTTTAGTTTAGATTATATGTGTATGTACATGTATAGATTGTATTCAGATTACAAGTACTGGGTATTGACTTGCCTGAATTACCAAGATGAGTGTATGCTATTATAGTATCTTAATGATAAAAGTGGGGAGATAATTCTTGATTCCAAACCCTAACCTAAGCTAATTATCTAAGAAAGTAGCACAAGTATCTGAATTGTTTACCTGTCAAAATTCATCAACTGACATGAATTCGTGATTTTGACCCTAGAGTTTGACTTTGTGCTTTGTTTTTTAGTTAAGCTTTTGATTTTAATTTTGTGGCTCTGGTGTGATTTTTAGTTGTAATTATATTATTTTAAAAGATAATTTAATGATTTAATTTAACAAAAAAAATGATTTAAAAAATTAATATTTAATTATATTCAATTAATTAAGAAATTAATTAAATAAAAGAATTAAATTTAAAAGGTTTTATTATAGTTCTAATTTTGTCATAATTATATTTATTTAATTTAATAATAGTTATTTATGAGTTTCATTTTAATAATAAAGTCTAAATAATATTATTAGATTAACTAATAAATATATTATTCAAATATGTCTCATGAATTAATTAAGGAGAGAAAGAAATTGATTTAATAAAGATATTTTAATTAAAGTGCAAAAGTTGATGTATGAAATTAAAATATAATAAAGAAATTAAGAAAAGGAGTTTTACATGATTACACAATCAAAGCCCTAATTTGGGAAAAATTCTTTATTAGGAAATTAGAGTTCATTTCTTGACAATTGAGATATGGAGGAGCAAATTTCTGAGAAGAGGGGTTTTGAAAGAAAATGAAAATTCTTGCAGGTTTTGTGCATTTTTTGATTAGCATCAGCTCCAGGTAGGATCGCATGAGTTTTTGCATAGTAGTTCTTGCATTGAAAGTATTTGTCTTCTCCTCGTTTGAATGAAATTGTTTTCAAAATTTCAATTTAAGTTGAAACCCTTTGTTATGAATCTATTGTTCTTTGTTTTTTAACGTGTCTATGAATGATTTAGTTAATTGAAACCCTCAAGTTGAAATTTATTGTTATTTGTTCTTGAAAATGTCTGTGAATGATTTAATTAATTGAAACCTTTGTTTAGGAATCTTGCATTCATAATTTTAAGTAATTAAAATTTGGTTGTGGGTTTTGAACAGAAAACCATATTTGTTTTAATAAGTTTGACTATTTTATTCGAGTTACAATATGAGATTTATATTGGAAAAACATTTTAAAATATATATATTATAGTAGATACCATAGTAATTTATAATTATTGTGATAACTATAATTTTTTTTAATAATAATAAATTATAAATTTTGAAATGGGCATTTTGTACAGGGGCTATGTATTTATTTAAAAATATATATAAAATTTTTTGGGTGGGTGGGGGTCGCCACCCCCATCCCCTTTCTCCTTCTCCACCATAGTGTTTACTATTGTATCATGCAACAGTACTATAGCAAGTAATGTTGACACATCAGTACTCTATCATGGCTACAACAAGTTGCTACAAAAGTGTATTGAGTGGTCAATGGGCCTAAAACTCCTTTTTAAATATGTGATTTATTTATTTATTTAAAATTAAAATTTTAAATTTTTTAAACTTATTATTATATTTAAAGTTTGTTTGTTTAATTTAAAATTATGTAAATTTTTAGATATTGTAATATAAGTTAGTTAATATTATATTATTATTAATGATTATTAATAAATTTAAATTTTTTTATTAATAGTTATAGTTTCTATATTAATAATTAATATTAATTGTTAATTTTATTATTATATATTTTTAAAATTATTATTAATTTTAGATGGTAATTAAAAGTGGTTTGGAAATGAGGTTTTAGTGTTACATCAACTAAGTTTAATTTAAACTAATTATTTTGAACCTAATGTTAATTTATCTAAATGAACATGATAAATTTTAGGATTTTTTTTTAAAATAAAGTATGAAAGCTGAAAACCTATTTTGTATATCGAATCTTGTGTCTTGAAAAAAAAAATGAAAATTAGAAAACCTATAAGTGAATATTGAACTTTTGTGTTTCCAAACCTAATGAACTATGAAAGTTACTTTTTTATGTACTTTATGTAATGTGTGATTTATTACTATGGGTTTTGGGTTTGACTTAGTACTTTGACCAATCAGTATGTTTACCAAAGGCTTAGAGGTTTTGTTTTTCGATGGTGTTTTGTATATGATCTTTTATACTTGACCATGGTGATTTGTCATATTTTTTCTATGATGAGATTTAGTCTATTGTTTGTTCATGCTTTCTAGTTTCTTGTATAGAATTGAGGTTAATAGTGTGACTTTTCTAGTGTAACCTTTGAGTCTTTGATCAGTTATCTTTTGATGCTTTTTAGTTGATTGTATAGGACTGAGGTGATTATTATGTTTTATCTTTTGGTGCTTTCCACTTGCCTGTATAAGATCAAGGTGATAATCGAGATAGTTCTTTAGGTGTTTTCCAATTGCTTGTAAAGGACTGGGGTGAATACTGTGTATTATCGATAGGTTCTTTCCAATTGCTTGTAAAGGGTTGAGGTGAAAATTGTGATTCTAGGATTTGTAATTTTTATGAGCCTAGGGTAGGTAATCTATGTGTATGTTGGGAAGTGGCTTGCAATAAAGGCCAGATCCTTAACTGACTTCCTAGGTAACCCATTGTAGGTTGATAAGTAGGAGATAATTTCCACAACAAGTCAAATTGTGATATTAATATCAAGATTTAATTGTGTGATTTTAAGTCAAACTCATTGACCCATGTTTCATGAGTAGTGATTCAACATGAATACATATCTCATGACAATAAATGAAACACTTGGTGCTCATTGGATCTAGGTGATGCTCATAGGGGTGAAGCACCGAGACTTCTCGGGAGGTCACCCATCCCTATGAGCATCACCTCGATCCAATGAGTGCTAAGTGTTCCATTTATTATCATGAGAGATGGATTCATGTTGAATCATTACTCATGAAACATGGGTCAATGAGTTTGACTCAAAATCACACAGTTAAATCCTGATATTAATATCACAATTTGAATTGTTGTGGAAATTATCTCCTACTTATCAATTGATGAGCTTAAGGGACTTTCTAATGAATGGTTAATAAAGCACAACACTTGGTGAAAGTTTTGCAAATGAGGTTACAAGCTTTGGGTTTAACCATGGAGGAAACTCTATAGTTAAGTGCTTTTAGGATGGAGTAGTACTGGGATGGGTGACCTCCCATGAAGTCTTGGTGCTTCGACCCTATGACCATCACCTAGATGCAATGAGTGCTATGTGTTACATTTATTGTCATGAGAGATGGTGAATCACTACTCATGAAACATGGCTCAATGAGTTTGACTCAAAATCACATAGTTAAATCCTAATATTAATATCACAATTTGACTTGCTATGGAAATTATCTCCTACTTATCAATTGAGAAGCTTAAGGGGCTTTTTAATGAATGGTTCATAGGGCACAACACTTGGTGAAGGTTTTGCAAATTGGGTTGCAAGTTTTGGGTTTAACCATGGAGGAAACTTTGTAGTTAAGTGCACTCAAGTTTGATTAGTACTAGGATGGGTGACCTCCCAAGAAGTCCTGATGCTTCACCCCTATGAGCATCACTTGGATCTAATGAGTGCTAAGTGTTCCATTTATTCTAATGAGAGATGGATTCATGTTGAATCACTACTCATGAAACATGGGTCAATGAGTTTGACTCAAAATCATATAGTTAAATCTTGATATTAATATCATCATTGTAGGTTGTTTTAATAAGTGATAACATTTCATTAATTCTTCACCCATGACTTGAGTGCTAGTATAGTCTAGGATGGGAGTAGAGAGGATGCTTGGTTGAGACCTTACTTCATTAGTATGTCGTGTCTGTACGAGAGGATACTGGTGCCACATAGAGACACTAGGAAACCAAAGTCCAAAGAGGTTGCTAGGGTAACCTCAAAGTTGGCTCATGCAATGATAGTTACCCACTTACACAGTAGATTTCATATGTCTTGTCACCTCTAGGATTAGATGATGCTAGCAAATTGGTTCCCTTTGAGATAGTTTTCTTTAAGGTGTTTCCTTGACCTAGATGTTGCTTATGACTCATGTTTTAATATTTTTATGGGACTTGATTTTATCTCCTTAGTGTGATAGGAGTGGGGCATTTAGGTTCCACAAGGTCAGGTGGTCGTGCATTTTTGTTATACCATTGAGATCCAAACATTAGATGTCATTTTTGGATGTACTTGTGTAGATGTTCCTTTCTATCTGATCTCATATTCTTGTTGGATGGCTATATTTTGTTGTACTACATTGTTTTATCAAAGATCTTATGAGATTATGTATTATATTGATGATTTATGTTCTTTGAGCTTTTCATACCCCATGACTTGTATAATGGATTATTATGCATTTTGATTATTGCCAAGTGGCATCTTGTAATTGTATATTATTTAAATAGATTTGTACTTGTATTTATTCTTTGATGGTGGATTTTTTATGTATCAGATTTAGTGTTAATTAAACTTAAATGTGATTCAACATCATGGGACCCTTAAGAGATGTAATTTGTTTATGATGGCTGTATGTATGTGAGTTATTGCTTTTGCTATTATATCCGTTGTTGTTTAATTATTATCTTTATAAAAAAATGTTTGAAAAACTTAGTGAAACTTTAGGTTAATTTATTTTGGGTTCCCTAGTGGGGTGTTACATTTGGTATCATAGCTTGAATTTCTACATCGGGAGCTTTGGGTATATTGGAATGCCACTAGCTATCAACAAGTTAACTAAAAATAAAACTTGAACTATTGTATGTATCTATTACAAGCTTGAACACTCAAACTACTTAACTAAAATGAAACCTAAATAGTGTTATGTATCTTTTACAACTATAACACTTGGAAACTTAAAACTTGTATACATCAAACATAGAAAAGGTCAAAACTTGAATTAGTTTTGAGATTGGATTTTTGACATGTTTCTTATGATGGTACTTTAAAGTGGTATACCTTTATTTAATTGTGAGCATTGTTGTTATTCTTTCTTGGGTGTTGTAGGAAGATGGTGTATAAGACTAGATCAACTATTAGAGGTCATAATTCAGGTAGAGGTAGAGGTCATGGAAGAGGTGGACATGATAGTCCTCATTTGACTCATGCAGAGAGTCCTAATTAGGAGAACCATAGGAAAGAGATCCATAGAGAAGATCATGCTAACTCATAGAGGACTAATTGGAGATAGATGATGAGGACTATTATGGAGTGCCTACCTCCTCCTAGGGGTGTTGATAAAGGAGGATCACATCATGTACAAAATGAAGAGAGGCATAGGTCAAGGGGTTTTCAAGGAAACTTTCATTGTCACAAATAAAGGTTAGTTAAGGTTGCATAGATCAAGGACCTATAGAGGTCCAAGATCAAACCCTTCAATGGGCTTCATATAGGGTATGTGGCCGAGAAGTGGCTAATTGCATTAGAAATGTATTTTTCTATACAAGACTTTGACTCTAATGTCAAAGTGAGGTTTTCCATCACCCACTTAGAACTCTTTGGGGCTACATGGTGGAACATTGAAGAGAAGAAACTAGTGTGAACATGAACATAGTTACATGGGAGTCATCCTTTGAGAACTTCTATGAATGCTTCCTACCAGAGGAATGGAACCAATAGAGGGTTGATAAGTTTCAAAATCTGAGATAGTATACTATTTCTATGGTAGAGTATAAATGAAAATACTATGAGTTCATGCATTATGCTAGTACCAGCGAGAGTTCATCACTTATGGTTCATCACTTCATTAGAGGTCTGAACAACCATCTTAGTGGGTGTGTAAAAGTTTTCCAACCTAAAAACCTCAAGTATGTAGTACATCAAGCTATCCTTGTAGAGAAAAGTGTTACCTTGGGGCATGGTGGTTTTTTGGGAGCACTTGTAGCATCAGGGTCCAAAGATAATTAGGGACTGGGTAGCCATAGGAAGCCTACTTCCTCAAGAGGTAATCAGCGTTATGGAGGATCTTATCATTCAATAGGGAGTGGTGGTGATGGTTCACACTCTAGGGATTCTCAGTACTCTCATCATAATAAGCATAACCATTTGGACCATTCATCACATAGTAATCATTCTTTTGCTAGTGGGGTAGTTTTCAGGAGTCCAACACACCTAGAGTGCAGAGGGGTTTTGATGGAGAATTTTTTTCATGCAAACAATGTGGACACAAGTCGTCTCATTGTCCTCAATGGACATCACAATTCTTAGATTAGAGAGTTACAACTTTAGAACAAATGGTTAGAGAAATGGGTAGATCACAGAGTGTGTTTTTAGTGGAGTCTTATCCTCCTACAGGGGGAAGGCCCAAGGGGTCTTATGGGACCCACATGTTAGAATATATAGTCCACTGATATAACTAAGAGGGGGGGAGTGAATAAATTATGAGAATAATATCACCAATAACAACTTTAAAAAATCCTAACCATATGAGTAAAGTAAACTAAAACCACAACAAGATACTCATACACAATAACACGATATATTAACTAGGGAAACCCTTGATCAGAGGTAAAACCCTAGTGGGGATGATACCCACAAGATGATATACTAATATGAATATTCCTTGTTAGAGGATAGACCCTATTAGGAGTCTGTTACAACATTCAATACATATGAGTCCTTGTTAGGAGACTTTGAATCCTTGTTAAAAGATTCCCTACTAGGAATTGTTTCAACCTTGTTAGGAGTTGTGAAAGATAGCTGGACCCACTGCCCAAACAATTGCAATGATAAGACCAATGAACCCACTATCCAAATGATCTCTATATTATTCCTTGTAGAATAATAGAACTATATTTTACTTTCTTCTTCTATCTCTATCTTATCAACCAGACTTCTCCTCCTTTTGATCTTGTAACCAGATCATGGACTACTCATCCAATAATCCCTTGGAACACTTATATGCATTCACTCAACTCTTTGATCCTTTTTGCACTTCACAAATATAATGCACAATAGATACTTGATACACTTAAAATTAAGGAAAACATATTTCCTTTATACCATACCTTCATAATCATTCCTTGAGTCAGCCTTAAGGCTTTCCAAATTAATTATAATAAGATATATAATTAATTATAACTGCAATAGCACTATCAGCTCATTGTCAATTCAAAACTTAACACATGTGACTCCAAGTCTTGTGTACTCTCTAACATCATCACCTAACTATCCTCTATCACTAGCTAACTGTGCATCACCTCATTATATCTTGGCTAAAAGATATAATGCAAACATCAGAAACTTCCAAAAAAATGCTCTATTTTTGCACTGCTCATAGTAAATCATACACAACTATCATACATCTATAATTCATACTTCTTCCTCTTAACCACATCATTAGGAAACTATTAGGAACATTTCCATAACTGCACATCACTTAACCATTACTCAATTACTATGCAACATAAGATCTCTGACTACTATTCTTCTAGTCACTATAGAAACACTGGCATATTGACATCAATGACAAACATAGACATGAATACAACATTTCAATACTCTTCAATGCTTAGGATACTCCCCCATTGTACTATTATTAGAAATCATGCTAACAATCTCCCCCTTTAGCATTGATGACAAAATGAATGAAAAACTATCTAAGTTCCAAGAATACCAACTAAACTTTTGTTGTTGTATATTCCTTCATCGTTACATGAAACTTTCTAAATCTCTCTAAAATATATCTCTCACCCATTTCTTAGGATCACTTCTCATGCATACTCTCCACTATTCCTTAGGAGATGATTTTCATGCCTATCTCTCTCCCATTGACATCAATGTCAAAGATGTCAAATTGAAAATCAATTGTTACATACCAATTGCTAATCTATTGCTCCAAGTCATTAACCAACTCAAGTATCTAGAGACATTATTCAATACCATATACCAAATACCAAGATTCCTCAATGACTAAATACATACCATATACTCCCCCATATAGGAAGAATCATCATACAATCCAGTCAAATAATGATGCTTTGTGCTACTAGATTGATGCACTCTTTGTATCAACTATTTAGAAGTAGTAAGTACTAAAAATTATCTTTAGGCAAGGGTTTCCTAATGATATTTGCAATCTAATCCTTATTAATTACATACTCCAATCGGATCTCCTTTTGTGCTACTTTTTATCTCAACACATGATACTTTATAGATATATGTTTTTTCTTAGAAATCAATACAATATTTTTAGAGATACTCACTATACTTGTGTTATCATAGTAAATGATAATAGGTTCTTCAATCTCAATTTTGATATCTTCCAACATTTTCTTCATCCACATAACTTTATTATAGTTATTTTTTGCTACAACATACTCTGCCTCAACTCTACTTTGTGAAATATAATCTTGCTTCTTGCTTAACCAAGAAACCAATCTTCCTCCAAGAAAGAATGCTCCACCACTAGTCCTCTTTCTATCTTCTATTCAACATCCATATATGCACAAAGTGTGAAGTCATTAGATTTGTCATACCAAATTCCATAGTCAAATGTCCCTTTTAGATATTTGAATATTCACTTTAGTGCTGGAAAATGATATTCTTTACGACTAGCTTGAAATCTAGCTACTATCCTAATTGCATTTTCTAGATCTGGTCTTATGTGAGTTAGATACTACAAACTTGCAATCATTGAACTATACTTCTTCTATTCTACTACAAGTGTTTCATCTTTTCTAGATAACTTATGACCAATTATCATGGTTGTACCAACAAGTTTACAATTTTCCAGACCAAACCTTTTCAACAAGTCTTTTAGGTACTTAGTTTGCGAGATGAATATACCATCATCATTCTACACAATTTGCAATCCTAGGAAAAACCTTATGTCTCCTATCATGCTCATTTCATATTCATTCTTCATATCTTTGCAAATTTATCACTGGCTTCATCATTTCCTCCAAATGATGTCATCAACAAATATTACAATGATTAATAAACCATCTTCAATTTCTTTTAGATACAAGTTATTGTCAACTATACTTTTAGCAAATCCAAGCTTTTCTAAGTACCTATCCAACCTCGCATACTAGGTTCTTGGTGTTTGCTTTAGACCATAAAGAGATTTCTTCAATCTACATACCATGTCTTTGTCTTTTGATAAAGGAAAAACCTTTAGGCCACACAATATAGACTTCTTCTTCCTATTCTCCATTTAGAAATGTAGACTTCACATCCATCTGATAAACCTTAATTTTCTTGTTTGCCGCATATGCAAAAAATATCCTTAATGCTTCCATTCTTACTACAAGTGCATATGTCTCATCATAATAAATTCTTTCATATTGTGAATAACCTTTACAAATAAGTCTAGCCTTGTTTCTCACAATGTTTCCTTGCTTGTTCATCTTATTCCTTAAAACCCATTTAGTTCCTATCACATTCTTGTCTTTTGGTCTAGGGACCAATTCCCATGTGTCATCCTTTAGTATCTGATCTAGTTCTTCCTTCATTACTTAGATCTAGTGATTATCCATGGCTACTTCATTTGTGTAGTTAGGTTCAACTTGAGAATCACCCATTTCTATTAGGGGTAGAAGTTGACATCTCAACTCTTATCTCTTCTCCAGGTTTAAATCTCTGCTCTTCTCCTTGTTCAATAATTTTCACATCATTCTACAAGTCATTTTTAGTCTTAAGGAAAACTTCAACATTCTGTCTAATAATTCCAAAGTTATCTAATTCTTCATCTAAATTGTAATGTATCATCTTTTCTTTGGTTCCAAACTTTTCATCAATTCTTACATTAGCAAACTCAACTATTGTCTTAGTTCTATAGTTAAAGCATATGTAAGCCTTACTTTTCAAAGAGAAGCCAAGAAACATACCTTTATTGCTTCTTAGGTCAAACTTACCAATGTCATCATCTCTCTTAATATAACATTTTCTCCCAAATATTTTGACATATTTGATTGACAATGAATGTCCAAATCATAGTTCATAAGGTGTTTTGTCCATTCCTTTCCTGATCTATACTTTTTTTAGAGTATACATGAGTAAAATTACAAAGCTATGTCACCTTTCAAGCTAACTTATCAAAATGACTGAATTTGAGTATTTCTATCCAAAAGTCAATTTTGTTCCAATATATGATCTAGATAAATCCATCCTAGCTAAGTTATATATGGTCTCACACTTTTCCAATTGGAGATGTCTATTACATGCATATTTTATACTGTTTTGTATCCAATTATTAGAGAAATAAGATTATTTTAGAAAAGTAAGTTTCAATGACTCTTATTATTTTTTATGATATTGTTTTAGTAACATATAAATGCCATTTTATAGAGCTCAAAGTCAAGAATATTTTCATATAGAGTTTATAGTGTTTTCATTATATATAGTATATTATAATTAAAAAATTCTACAAGCACATATTTTTAGCACTTGAAAAATGTCAATTTTGAGAAAGAAAAAAATATTATATCATATAAAAAATTTAAAATTATATGACATTCTAGTGGAGAGAGTCCTCCTTCAAAATGTATAATCTTTATTTTGGTTAGAATAGATTTGTTTTGAAAAATGTGGTGGGAGATTAAAAAATATCAATTTTAGGTGAGATAAAATTTGAATCAATATAAAAGAGAAAATATAAGTCTAAAGTCAAATTTTTTTTTTTTTTTTTTGTTCTAGCTATATATGTTATATATAACATAGTCTAAGTTCAAATGGAAATACATTTATTTCTATATAGTTTTGTGGTGGGAACTAAACCCCTAACTTTCAGCATTTTTTAGCAACTAAAAAATTATCTATAAAAATTAGGAAAATATATCAAACAATATTCTAAATAATTCTTAAAAATTATAATCCTAAACTTCATCCATTTCCACACATTTCATTAGTTACTTCATTTTCAAATTCTAAATAATAATATCATTTTTATGTCATTGAAGGTGAATAATTATAATTTTGTTAGCCTTTTACTTTACAAAAGGGTGACATAGGTTTGTGCTTTAACCCACATTGTTGTATTCACTGCTTCTCTCCAAAATGTCTTGGAAACATTATTCTCAAATATTAGCATTTCTCTAGCTACATTTGCTATAGATTTATTTCTTCTCTCAAAAATCCCATTTTCTTAGGTGTTCTAGGTGCAGATAGTTGTCTTTTGACTCCATTCTCTTTACAGAACATATTAAATTCTCTAGAGATAAATTCTCCTCCTCTATCAGATATCAAACATTTAATATGAACATGAGATTCATTCTCAACTCTATTCTTAAATATCTTGAACTTCTCAAAAGCTTTTGATTTTTCTTTAAGAAATGCTACCCACATCATTCTAGTGAAATCATCAACAAAAATCATAAAATACCTTTCAGAATAGAATCCTCTAGTTTTTGTAGGACCACTCAAATTTGTGTGAAAAATTTCCAACTTCTTTATGGTATAAAATTTCTTGCTAGGAAAAGACACTTTCCTCTGCTTAGCCAAAACACATTCTTTGCATACAACATTAGTAGGCTTAATAATCTTAGGCAGATCTCTCACTGTAAATGTACTACTAATCTTCACAATTATATCAAAGTTTATATGACAAAATATTCTACTCCATAACCAACTATTATCAGCTTTTTCTACCAAACATGTCAACTCAGTAGGATTCAACTAAAATACAATACCACTAGATCTAGTGTCAGTTCTAATCATATTACTAGCTCTATCTTTGATAGTGGAGGTTTTCTTAGTAAACTGCAACTGATAACCTTTGTCCACCAACTATCCAACACTCAACAAGTTATGCTTCAATCCATCAACAAAATAGACATCATCGGTGTTAGTTTTACCATCAAGAGTAATGGATCAAATTCTTGTAATATGACAACTTACATTGTTACCAACTCTAACAATTCCTCCATCATGATTCTTGAACTTAACAAACTTATTCATATCACTAGTCATGTGATGTGAACAACCACTATCAATTATCCAATCAAATTTCTTTTCTAGTTGGGTAAAGAGTTCTTTCTTCTCTAATTTCTATGTCAAGATCATCTTCCTTGATAACCACAAATCCTAATTCATCATCACTTTAACTTTGACCTTTTTCATTAGATTGTTCATCCTTATTTGCATATAAATAGTTTCTATCTCTATCTCTTCTAAAATAAACATTCCCTTATAATTTTTCTCTTTCTTAGGACATTTAGATGCATAATGATCAAATTCATTACAAGTCCAACATTTAAATATTTTCTTACCATATTTTTCTCTTTTTACTAGAAGGGCTATTCCTTCCTCAATCTTCTTGTCCTCATTAGCTCTTCTACTGCTAGTAAAATCTCTATGGGTGTTTGCACTCCTTGTAAAATTAGGTTGAATTTTTAGGGCACTAAAGGCTATTTTGACTCTTGTAAGTTCACCTAATTGTCTCATATCTACTTTTGTTGATTCCAATATACCAAGCAAGGTTTCCTTGGTGAAATCCTTAGTACAAGGCATCATAAGTTGTATCATCTATGCAATTGGCTTAAAAGGTGGTGACAAACTTTTCAAAATCTTCCATATGACTTCATCATCATCTTTGGTTCCACCATGAGATCAAATTCCTACAACCATTTCTAATATTATACCAATATAAATTCTTATGGGTTCATCTTCCACCATTTTAGCATCTTGATATGGACATATCCAATGTTGTAATCTCATTCTTTTAGCATGATCATTACCTTCAAAATTAAATTCTAATGCTTTCCAAATTTTAGGAGATGTTTCAAGTGACTTTACCTGATTGTATTCATTCTCTAGAAGGGTTGATAATAGAGCTTCTCTTTCTCTCATGTTAAACATGAACAGATCTCTTTCTTCCTCACTACAATCTTCTAGCTTTGATTCTTCAACGATTTTTTTCTTTCCCTTTGTCAAGATCCAATATCTCAAACCCATGCATAATAGATGAGTCTTCAATTTTTCTTTCAAACTATCATAGTTGGCCCCATCAAATCTAGGACTATCTTTTCTGAAAAGATTTTCAATTGATCTTCCAAATTTGTTAACCTTATCCTTTAAGGACTTAACACTCTAATACCAATTGTTAGAATATATAGTTCACTGATATAATTGGTGGGAGTGGGGGGGTGAATCAGTTATAAGAATAATATCACCAATAACAAATTTAAACAATCTTAATCATATGATTAAAGTAAACTAAAACTACAACAAGATACTCATATACAATAACATTAAATATGTTAACTAGGGAAAACCTTGATCAGAGGGAACACCACAGTCGGGATGGTACCCACAAGATGATGTACTAATATAAATATTCCATGTTAGAGGATAGACCCTTTTAGGAGTCTATTACAACATTCAATACATATGAGTCCCTGTTAGGAGACTTTGAATCCCTATTAGGAGATTCCAACCCTGTTAGGAGCTGTGGAAGATAGTTGGATCCACTACCCAATCAACTTCAAGGTTAAGAGAAATGAACCCACTGTCCAAATGATCTCTATATTATTACTTGTAGAATAATAGAACTGAATTGTGCTTTCTTCTTCTGTCTCTATCCTATCAACTAAACTTCTACTCCTTTTGATCTTGTAACTAGATCATGAACTACACATCCAATAATTCCATGGATTGCTTACACATATTCAGTCAACTCTCTACTCCTTTTGCACTTCACAAATATAATGCACAATAGATACTTGATACACTTGCAATTAAGGAAAAAATCTTTCCTTTATACCATACCTTCATAATAATTCCTTGATCTGGCCTTAAGACTTTCCCAATTAATTAAAATAAGATATATAATTAATTACAATTACAATAGCATTGTTGGCTCATAATCTATTCAAAAATTTACATGCGTGACTCCAAGTCTTGCACATTCTCTGATGTCATCATCTGACTGTCCTCTATCACTAGCTAACTACACATCACCTCATTATATCTTGGCTAAAAGATATAATGCAAACATCAGAAATTGCCAAATAGATGCTTTGTTTTTGCACTGCTCAAAGTAAATCATATACAACTATCGTACATCTTTGATTCAAACTTCATCCTCTTAACCACATTATTAGGACACTCTCAAGGACATGTCCATAACTATGCATCACTTAACCTCTACTCAATTACTACGTAACGTAATATCTTTGACTGCTATTATTTTGGTCACAATGAAAACACTGTCATGTTGACATCAATGACAAACATAGTCATGAATGAAACATATCAATACTCATCAATGCTAAAGATATTCCCCCAATGTAGTATCATCAACTTCATGCTAACACTGCATAGTGAGGTCTTTAGTTTTATCTTTCTTATAGGCTTCCAGGTGTAAGCCTAAGTCTAGGGAGAGTGGATGTAATGCCTACCCCTAGTTTACTTTCATGTTGGTTTTCTCAATTCTTTTAGGCCTATTTTATGATTAACGACACTTGATTACCAAATTTTATTAAATGTTATTTTATACTTAGTTGATTATATCTGATGAGCTACTAGTTATTTCATGTGTTCATGATTGTTTCTATGATGAGATATGTATGTTCATTAGTAATTTCAATTATGTCATGATGATTAGTTTGATGAATGATTTATATGCAGTTCTATGGATACTTACCCCATACTTGCATGTGTATGTTGTACTTGTATGTTTTACTTTTTATATGATGTTCCTAATGTGGTTAAGGGAGGGAGTCATAGTCACTTGGTAGTCAGGATCTACATGATTCACCACTCCCCAACATTTCCTATTTAGGTTAGATTATATGTGTATGTCCATGTATGAATTTAATGTAGATTACAAGTATTGGGCATCGACTTCCTTGAATTTCCATGATGAGCATACCCAATTGTAGTATCTCAATGGTAAAAGTGGGGAGATAATTCTTGAGTCCAAACCATAACCTAAACCAATTGTCTTAGAAAGTAGGAAAAGTATTTGTATTGTTTACTTGTCTAAATTCGTCAAGTGACATGAATCCATGATTTTGACCCTGGTTTTTGACTTTGTGCTTTGTCTTTCAATTAATCTTTCAATTTTAGTTTTGTGGGTCTGGTGTGATTTAGTTGTAATTAAATCATATTAAAAGATAATTTAATGTTTTAATTTAATGAAAATTTTAAAAATAAAATTCAATATTTAATTATATTTAATTAATTGAGAAACTAATTAAATAAATGAATTAAATTTGAAAGGTTTTATTAAAGTTCTAAATTTTCTATAATTATATATTATTTAATATAATAATTAATATTTTAGGAGTTTCATTTTAATAATAAACTCTAAATAATATTATTAGTTGAATTAATAAATATATTATTCAAATACATCTCGTGAATTAATTAGAGAAAGAAATTGATTTAATAAAGATATTTTAATTAAAGTGCAAAAGTTAGTTCATGAAATTAAAATATAATAAGGTAATTAAGAAAAGGGGTTTCACGTGATTGCATAGTCGAAGCCCTAATTTGGGTGAAAACTCTTTATTAGGAAATTAAAGTTCATTTCTCAACACGAGGGATTTGGAGGTGCGAATTTCTGAGAAGAGGGTTTTTGAAAGAAAAGGAAAATTCTTGTGAGTTTTGTGCATTTGTTGTTTGGCATCCAATCTAGATAGGATCTTGTGAGTTTTTGCATAGTAGTTCTTGCATTGAAAATATTTGTCTTCTCTGTGTTTGAATGAAATTATTTTCAGAATTTCAATTTGGGTTGAAACCCTTTGTTATGAATCTATTGTTCTTTTTTTTTGAAGATGTTTATGAACAATTTAATTAGTTAAAACCCTTGTGTTGAAATTTACTGTTATCCATTGTTCAAAATGTCTATGAATAATTTGTTAATTGAAACCCATGTTTGGGAATCTTGCATTTGTAATATGATTGATTAAAATTGGGTTGTGAGTTTTGAAAAGAAAACCATTTTTTTAAAATAAGTTTGACTATTTTGTTCAAGTTGCAATATGAGGTTTATATTGGGAAAATATTATATATAGTTACCACAATAATTTATAATTATTCTAATAACTATAATAAATTAAATAAATTAAATTAAAATAACTATAAAATTTTTTCGATGGAATAGGGCCACCACATCCTCACCCAACCTACTCCTCCATTACGATGTTTACTATTGTACCATGTAGTAGTATTGTTGTGGTAGTAGTAGGTACTATTGATGCAACGATACTCTATTGTAGTCGCAACAGGCTGCTACAACAGTGCATTGAGTGGCGAATGGGCCTAAAATGCTTTTTTAATTATCTAATTTTTAAAAATTTATAATTTAGTTTATTTAATTTTTAAATTTATTATCATAGTTAAAGTTAGTTTGTTTAATTTAAAATTATTTAAATTTTAAGATAATGTAATATAAGTTAGTTAATATTATATTATTATTAATATAATTATGATTATTAATAAATTTAAAATGATTTATTAATAGTTATATTTTTTATATTAATAATTAATATTAAGTGTTAATTTTATTAATATATATTTTTAAAATTATTATTAATTTTATATGGTAATTACAAGTGGTTTGGAATGAGGTTTTAGTGTTACATCAACTGGGTTTAATTTAAACAAATGGTTTTGAAACTAATGTTGATTTATCTAAATGAACATGATGAATTTTAGGGATACATTTTTAAATAAAGTATGAAAACTGAAACCCTATTTTGAATATTGAATCTTGAGTCTTGAAAATGAAAATGAAAACTCAAAAACCTATAAGTGAAAATTGAACTTTTGTGTTTTCAAAACCTAATGAATTATGAAAGTTACTTTTGTGTGTAGGTTATGTGATGTGTGATTTACTGTTGTGGGTTTTGTGATTTACTACTATTGGTTATGCCTTTTGGTTTGACTAATGCACCTAGTACTTTCATGAGGTTAATGAATGAATTCTGAAAAGATTCTTGGGTAAGTTTGTGATTGTTTATTTAGATGATATTCTAATATTCACTAAGACTAAGGAAGAACATCTTGAGTATGTTAGACAACTATTGTAGACTTGAAAGAGGAAAAGTTGCTGATTAATATGAAAAACGTGTTCTTTTATGCAAGAGAAGATTATGTATTTGGGATTTGTGATTTCAATTGATGGTTTGAAGATGGATTTGTGATTTCAACTAATGGTTTGAAGAAAGTTTATAAAGAATTTTAGTTATGTTTGTAATGTTATCACTAAGACAATGAGAGGAGATAAAAAGGAATTCAAGTGGACACATGGAGGTGATAAGAGTTTTGAGATCACCTATATTGGCTTTGCTTTATTTCAACAAAGTATTTCAAGTTGAATGTGATGCAAGTGATAATGTTATCGAAGCTAGGAGATATCACAATTTTTCTTGGACATCAATTTTTGGACAACTAATTGTTGATGCAGGCTAACTTGTGTATATAATATTAGGTTTATTTTCATTTAATATTTGCTGAGAGCCAACTTGTGGCTTCTCCATATTCTAGAATGATCTATAATCCATTTTGGCTAGTATAAAAATAGCATTTAGGCTAGGAGCTAGGGTAGTTAAGAGTTTTTGGAAGGTAGTTTTGAAGAGGTGATTTGAGAGCAGAACTAGAAAGTGTGAATTTGCTACTAGATCTTAGATTTGAATGTATTTGTATTTGGCCCTAGTTTTCCCCATCATTCCTTGTGTCAAGTTTGACTTAGTACTTTGACCAATTAGGATGTTAATCAGAGGCTTGGTGGTTTTTTTATGTGATGGTGTTTTGTATATGATCTTTTATACCTAACCATGGTGATGTGTCACATGTTTTCAATGATGATATTTGATCTATTGTTTGTTTATACTTTCTAGTTTCTTTTATAGAACTGAGGTGAATGGTGTGACTATTCTAGTGTAACCTTTGAGTCTTTGATCAATAATCTCTTGATGCTTTCTAGTTGCTAGTATAGGACTAAGATGATTATTGTGTTTTATCTTTTGGTTCTTTCTAGTTTCTTGTATAGGACTAAGGTGATAATTGAGGGTGGTCTTTAGGTTCTTTCTAGTTGCTTGTAAAGGACTAGGGTGAATACTATGTTTTATCTATAGGTGTAAAAGGCAGAGGTGAAAAATGTGATTCTATGATTTGTACTTTTTATGAGCCTAGGATACATAATCTATGTGTACATTGGGAAGTGGCTTGCAATGGATACCAGATCCCTAAGTGGGTACCTAGGTAACCCATTGAAGGTTTTTTTAATAAGTGATAAAATTTCATCAAATGGGTTTAAAATGAATAACTAAGAGTCATCGTTTTCCTTTCCCATTCCTCATGTGCTAGTATAGGCTAGGATGGGAGTAGAGAGGATTCATGGTCATGACCTTGCTTCATTAGTATGCCTTGTCTATATCAAAGGATACTAGTGCCACATAGAGATACTAGGGGGCTAGAGTCCAGAAAGGTTGCCAAGGTAACCATAGGGTTGGCTCATGCAATGCAATGACACTTGCCCACTTACATAGTAGATATCCTATGTGTCTTGTTGCCTCTAGGATTAGATGATACTGGTGTCTTGGTTCCCTTTGGGATAGTTTTCTTTTAGGTATTTCCTTGAACCTAGATTTTGGTTATGATTTGTGTTTTGATATCTGTATGGGACTTGAGTTTATCTCCTTAGTGTGGTGGGAGTGAACCATTTAGGTTCTATGAGGTTAGGTGGTAGTTTATTTTTCTTATACCATTGAGATCTAATTGTTGGTTGTCATTGTTGGATGTGGTTTTGTAGATGTTCCTTTCTATTTGATCTTATAATTCTATAGGATGGTTATATTTTGTTGTAATATATTGATTTATGAGAGATCTTATGAGATGATGTATATTCTTTGAGCTTTTATACCTAGTGATTATTGCCAAGTGGCATCCTGTAATTGTATATTATTTAAATGGATTTGTACTTGTAGTTATTCTTTGATGTTAGATTTTTTATCTATTGAATTTAGTGTTAATTAAACTAAAATGTGATTAAATGTAATGGGACCCTTAAGAGATGTAATTTGTTTATGATGGTTGTATGTATGTGAGTTATTGCTTCCACTATTATATCTATTATTGTTTAATTATTATCTTTAAAAAAAATGTTTGACAATTAGTGAAACTTTAGGTTAATTTCTTTTGAATTCCCTAGTTGGGCATTACATAGAGAATATGAAAGGATTCTTGAAACCAAGTGAAGGTCAAACTAAACCTATCAAAACTAAACACCAATATATGGTCCCATCACCCAGTGGCTGGTGAAATTCACAATAGTCACTAATAACTATCATTTCTTCCATGCTGATGTAGATCTATCTAATTGACTCTTTTCATCATCATAAAACCCCACCTAACACACTTTCTCAACTTTATAATGAGGCCCTTTACACCACCCAAAAATTTCCTTGTTTTCCCAACATGGTTTTTGTAGCCTAAATTGCTTGAACTTGCTCCTTTATTTTCATGGTCTTAGAGGAAGTTTGATAAGGTCTAAACAACTAGGTTATGATCTAGAATGAATAATCAAAATAACCCCAAAATCACTTTCTCTATCAATTTCTAAACTGGTCAGTTACTTCCTAATAACCCTTTCATGCAAGTGTTTTATGACAAATAAGGGTTTGTTGTTTCTTAAAAAAATAGCCAAACTTATTGCTTGAAGGTAATTTTCTACTATGAGATTGAACACATGAAAAATAATTTTAGGGGGAAGATGGCTTGGTGGATATGGCATGTGTTTGATCATATATTATGATTTTCATTAAGTTAGAGGAGAATAGTCCAAGGTAGTTGTGAATAGGATGTAAGAGCTTTCTATTTGGACACCTAGTGAAGGATTAAAATTTTTATGTTTTATTAAAACTACTCTTTGGCCCTTAAATAGAATTCAATTTTTCCCAAATGCCTTACCAAATTGACACTCAAATAAACCTTCACTAAATCATTATATCACATTCTAAATATGATTAGATGGACCAAACTCATTCTCTGATTACAAAAGTTTTATGAACAAACTCCCAATGGAAGCTTTTCCATTTCCATCACACAAGCTCGAAGGGATATTTGGATCTCTAATTCACCATGCCCTCCATGAATGTAATCAGAATATCCAATCCTATAGACAACTAAACTCACTTCACTTCCACCTATTAAGTACCCAATGCAATTAGATCCTTCGAATGAACTATCAACTCCTATCCCATTCACCAATAAAATTAACAATAAAGCCTATTAGGTAGTTCATGACAATGTTACTCTACCCACCTAATGCTCAACTCTTGAATCAACTTGACAACTCTCAATATAGATTCATATTTTCTTCCTACACCCTTTTAAACATGATAGATGAATGCCCAAACTTTTTTGGAAAAAAATGCTCTTTCAGGGATGTGTCAATGACTTTCAGGGATGTGTGTTAGGGTTTGTGCGATTTCCCAATAGATAAGGCACTAGTCAGCTACAAGATCAAAGTGTTATGTTGTTCATGTCATGGTTTTTCTGAAATCAACATCATTAATCAAATATCTTTTCCCTTTAATGTTGAAGGAATTGAAAAGGATTCCCTCACTTATCTTACCAATTTCTTAAGTCATGTTATTAGCTATTTCATGTCTATGATCTTTGCATAAGTATAGAAGATAAAAGGTTTTAGTTTGCTTTATTTTAGATTCAGTGTATGCTTTGAATATTGGTACCATATGAAGAATCTATAGGCCCACCAGCCTAGGTTTTGTGGAGCCTAAAGTAGAAGAAGGATCTAGCCTTATAGTTGGCCTAGTGTCTAAAAGAATATGTTGCATATGGGAAGTACCTACCCCTAGATGTTTTCTATTCTCATCGAGGTAATTTGAAACTATGACATTTCAAAACACCAACAAAATGGTGACTCTATTGGGGAGTCTATGAAGAAATTCATTGTTAAAAGTACTAGAATCTCTAGTATAAATTGTATTTTCAGAATTTGTATGATAGAAAAACCTTAAGAATTTGAAAAAGATTCAATATAGCAGGAAGAATTTTCTATGGAAACAAGGTTATGAAGTATTTCCCATTTATTTGTTGAATATTCATGTCTCTCAATAATGTTTTATCCATTTGCAGTAGTAGCTGATGAGTGCTAATCATAACCTATTTAATGCTCTATTTTAATCTATCTTGCACACTTTCCTACATACTTCTCCATTCCATTTTTATCCCATTTCATTCCATTTTACCATTATAACATTGCATATAGGTTAATATAATTAAGTAGTATTTAATATTTTTTTGGGATTAAAATATGAAAAATTCATTGTTGATTATGTTTTACTAATATTTATTATTGCAACATGTTGATTTGTAGCATAGAACTTCCTGTTGCCTACAGATCTTCCTGTAGCTATTTCAGAAATACAAAGTTCCATCCACTTTGAAAATATTGCTTGCTATATCTTATTGGCATTCATTATTTAAAGCATTATTCCTTCCAAGATTATTGACCAAGGAGTATGTTGAGAAAGAACTTTGCTGGAATAATTACCAACTAAAAATGAGGACAGTCAGTTTTGCATTTTATTTTGTGAATAGATGCGAATGAATCTCAAAAATCTGAAACATGGGTATTGTCCAGAATATACCCAATTACAATCCCACATGACAAAATCTTTAGCACGTGCAAGATGGAAAAGTTAGAGACCATTTTCAAAACATGATTTTTCTATTACGAGTTTGGATTTCGACTAGAATTTTCTCTACCATGAATCAGCAACGAATCAGGACAATATCATTCTAATTGCCTATTCTTGTCACATAATATATTTATGTTCTATGTCATATATAGATTCAACTTGTACCTACAACAAACTACATGGATACATGCTGAAAAAAACCTATGGTTCTAAGAATTTTGTTACAACTGAATTACTTCTTATTACCTATTCTTTACGGGCCAAAACAAACTTGTAGCCTAATGTATATGAAGACAATAATAATTTGTTGGGATGGTAACAACAAAATACCTACACATCAAATTTTTGCTATCCCTTGCATGGAGTACCTATCATTGTAGTTATTGCATTTTTAAATATGCACCTATATAAGTAGCAATAGACATACGTAGTGGAGACATACACATTTCTACAGATTGCTGTAAGGAAGCTTTCGGAAAGGCATATTGTATTAGCATGTGTTGTTTTTGAATAAAGTAATATTTTGCATGATTACAATAGTGTAGAATCTGATCATTCTCTACTCATCATGCAAGCTAGGGAGTAAGGGCCTGCTCCATGGTGAAACACGATGATGTATTTCATTAGTGTGTATTTTTAGATTTTTACTTCTTAATTAGTCTATTTAGTGTATTCAGCATTCATGTTTTTGTCTGATTTTTAGATTAGTTAATTTAGATTTTCAAATAAGTTTATTTGGAGTTGGTATTTATATTTGCATAAATATTAATGTTACTATTATTTATTTTATAAATTGTTTATTTTATTATTTTTTGTAGATTAATCTTTATCTCTGTTTCATTTGTTCCTGTCACTAGGAAGTGACAGTTCCTGTCGCTGGGATTTCTTTAGTTTTTCATAGATTCAATTCATGTGTTCTAGTTGCATTCATAATCACTCAAGTCATAACTATCATCCCTTGATAGCATACTACTCGGACACCTTTCAAAAGCTTACGCTCTCAGATTGACACATATAGACCAGCCAAACTTTATTATAAATCATCAATTCTTTATTATTATTTGTCCCAGTGTTGGCCTATCAGTAGCTTTGAAGGTTGAGTGTAAATTGTATTGTTAAAAGAGTTCATCTTCAATCAATTCAGTCAGATTTTTTTTTTAAAGTGTTGTTATAAAATTAGAGTCAAGAATGAATATAAGGTTTGTTCTCTTTTTTAAGTGTGTAAATCTACAAGAGTGGTTTGATGATTTGTATTTCTTCTACATCTGAAGTTTTCATTTATATTTTTCAAGAGACAAATTATGTTTTTATTCTCACATGCATGAATGATGACTCTACATCTTTGTACCAGTTGTTTCCTAGTTGATTTTGTTGTAATATTTTGAAGGACTTTCAAGTTCTATGGGAAAATTTGAAGCTTTTGATAGTCTATTGAAAAAGGAAGTTTAAGTGCTTGATAGGTTTTAAAATGTTTTTTGCAATCTATTGTTATAAGAAAGTGAAGTGTTAAAAAGTAAATCATAGCAGTGATTTCTTTGGCACTAGCTAAATAGCTGAATATTTGCACCAGCTCTTAGCCAGTGCTGTTATCTCCATTACTCCTCTATCTGGAAAAAAAGGTATGTACTTCTGACAGTCTCGGCTATTTAGCCAATGCCTAGATTGAAGGGGTGGTGGCATGGCTATGTACGTTTGGATAAGTGCTTGGTCCAGGGATGAGGAATCATGTGACGTACTTGCAAATTGGAGGAGAGTAGTTAGGTTAGTGGGAAAGTGGATATTTGTGTGGTGTGAGCTTGTTTAGGCATGTAGTATGTTTTGATTTACATAAATTTATTAATAATATATATAAAATAAAACTAGAAGATTGTGAGCATATGAAGGGGGGTTATTAAATAGTTTGAGTCGGGTGGTCACCTTATGCGAAGTTAGCATTCAAGGGATTTTTTAAGATAGGGAAAATAAAGAATAAAGAAAAATAATTAAATTTAAAATAGATTTCAATATATTAAAATATATAATGAAACTTATTTAAAAGATTGTATAATATAATGACAATTATTAAATTTAAAATAGATTTCAATATAATTTTTTTAGTATAATGAAATATTATTAAATTAAAATAGATTTCAATATTTTTTTTGTTAGTATAATGAAATATTTTTAAATTTAAAATGGATTTCAATATATATTATATAAAGAATAAATGTTTCAATATATTTTTCAATTTAAGTATATTGTTGATTTTATACAAATATAAAAAAATTTATTTGGTTAAGAATTTAAAATATGTAATTTTTATTTTTATATTTAGTTTGGATAAGTATTATGTATAAGTGTTATGTTAGAATTGTTAATATATAAGAAATAAATGTGTTATATTAAATTAAATTAATAATATTTGTGTAAAAAATAATTCATTGTATCAATTCTAATGTACAAACAAAAATGATTTCACAAAGTTTCTTATGACTATTTGAATTGTGGGAGTGTGAAAAGGAATAGAGGTTAAGGATATCTTGATAGGGACAAAGGTTGGAGACCTTTTCATCCTATGATTATGTTCAATAGGGTAATACTATGTGATGTTTGGGTATTTTTTATATGTGATAGTTATATATTGTTAATATTTTTTAATAGTCTTTTATTTATCATAATACTATTTTTATCTTAATAATAATAATTTAACATTGATGAGACAAGAATCTATAACAAAATGACAAATTGTCTCTTACCCATAAAATAAATTAACTAATTAAAAAAATACACATAAATTAAAACAAACATATATATATATATATATATATATATATATATATATACAAAGTTTTTAAATTTATATAACTTTTTATGAAATATTTTTATAATTATGAAATGTAAATTTGGTTGGCTCTTTCATTCATTCTTTTTATTTAAAAGGATAATTGTTATATTTAAATATATTTAAAATAATATATATTTTTATAATGAATATAAAGTATAATTTGATTATTTTGTGTTTTTAATTTTTATACTTTATTGTTATTTATTTTTTCATAGATATTTTTGTAATTTTAAAATATAAATTAGATTTATTATTATACACATTATTTTTATTTTGAAATCATCAAGAAAATTACACATCAATCAGATTTTAAAGTTTTAACTAATGAAGAAATATATTTTAATATAAAATTAACAAAATATTTGAAATATAAAGTACATTTCAACAATCATTTTTTATTAAAAAAAATTATATAAAGACTCATGTAAATTTAATATCTTTATTATAAAATTGAAATCCTTCATTTTCAAATATATTTCATTAAAGTAAATTATTCAAAATCTAAATAATAAAATTATTCAAATTTAACAAATAAAATTATTCAAAATTAAAAGTATATATATATATATATAATATTTATAATTTGATTATATTTCCTAATGTAATGTTAAATATCTTTATTTAATTTTTAAAAATTATTTAATAAGCTATATTAATATCAAGATTTTATTATTTACAATATATTTTAAAAATAATATGATTCATATTTTCAATTCAGAATTGGGCTTTCGTAACTATTAGGGTCCAAACAAGCCACATCGACCCTGATAAAATGAGATCAATGAAATAAAAAACATATATAAAAACATTTACTTTTGATACAGGGACTATCAAAAGTACTTGGGTTGTAATTCAAACAGTGAACTAACGGATGGAGGTAATGACATTGGCTAATAATCGGTGCAAATATTCGGCTATTTAGCCAGTGCCTTCTTTCTTGTCTTTAACAAGAGCAATATGTTTCCCTAAATTAGTTAGTTGAACATTCTTTCTAGCAACATTTTTAGTATTTAGAGCCTTCCAATAGAGATGGTCATAAAGTTCTTTTATCTAACTAATTAGAAAAGTGTCTTTAGTATACAAGGCTTTAGGTGCTAGCTCACTAATGAGATCTTTGGCCCTTACCAATTGTTGGTTAATAGATTGTTATTCTTATATTTACTCTCACCTTTACTCTTTTGTGCCCAAATGGTGAAGAAAAACATTCCAAACTACTGGGGACTTATTTATATTGCTAGAAATTCCCTTTGAATTTTAAAGGTACAACTCCGTTATGAAAGAATGTACAAGGATTTTGTTAAGGTTTCCTAATTAACAAGGGCATTCTCTTAACCTGAGAGTAGAAGGGGTGATTACCAAGTACCCCATATCCATGAACACCTTAGTGATGAGGAGGATCTCCACTAAGTCCTAGTCCACCCACTAGAACACTCAAGGCTCTTCTACTGGCATTCTTAGGGTCTTCTTGTAACCTAGGTAACCACAAGGGAATGCTTCCTCTATTCCCCTATTGTCATGCCCAAAATTTATAGGGAAAAACACAACTATGAATATATATATATATATATATATATATATATATATATATATATATATATATATATATATATATATATATATATATATATATATATATATATATATATATATATATATATATATATATATATATATATATATATATATATATATATATATATATATATATAATTCTTTTTAAAGATAACTTAGGGATTCTCACAAGAAGGAGCTAAACATTGCCAGTTATGTTATTGAATGGTCAAGAGTTCGAGATACCTGATGGTTAAGTTTATATAATTGCAACATACTCTTAAGCCTTAACCAAAAAAAGACCTTTACTAGGTTGGTGGAGGATCTATCAACATCTCGGGTTAGTGGATACAACAAGCTAATTTTAGATGAGAAGGACTCAACATTATGGTCCATGATGTTAGGTTTCATTAGGGGTTATTACACATCATGTTAAGGCATTCAACCAAGTAAGTGTATATGAGCAATGTTAGTATGCTAATAGAAACCAAATTTAAATAAAGCTTCTACAAACTAAAAAAAATTCATAAACTTCAAGATAGACTAAGATGAGCTCTCAATTAAAAATATGAGCCATTAATGGGCTCTCTCAATGAGAAGCTCTCTTGTTGAGTGGCTTTATCTAAATGGATAGGATGTATGCTCAATATGCTTCCAAAGGCTTCAATGGATGATTGTGGATTTTTGGTGTGGATAGATGGCTTTAGTATGGATTTGGCTCTCAAAATAGCATTATAACTTTACTTCATGGATTGTGTTATTTTGCAAAGGGAAAGGATCCAATTTATAGGCAAGAGGCTTGAGGGATTGAGGGCTAAGATGCAAGGATGGGAAAAAGCTTATGGAGAGCTCAGATTGCATGAGAAGAGAGCACATGGATTGTGCTTCCTTATACCCAATAAAGGAGTGACACATGTCACATGGTGAGAGGATGAAGGAAAGGGGAAGGATGAGTCAACAAAGGAGGCTCAAGGGATAAAATCTTCATAAAGACCCTCATAATGACTTGTAAGAGCAATAAAAGGGCTTGTAAGAGTCATTTATGACCTAGTGAACTTCATAAAGTTTTATGGTTGAGATATTTTGAGGGTGATGAGAGCAATTTCGACTTGGACTTGATTAGGAAGGTTTTAAGCTTGTTTAGGATTGTGCAAATGATTAGAGGATGGATTAGGATGGTTTAGGATTAGCTTAGGGATAGGCAAGTGGATGGCATTTAATGAGGGTGGGTGAAGGAGGAGATATTTGTTAACTTTGGCTTGGGTTAGTAAGTTTTAACCCATGTTTAGGGAATGTGACAAGGTTAGGAGGGGATTAGGATTAGGTTTAAAGACATCTTCTAGAAGACTCTAGACTTTGGATGAGGATAAAGACTTTCTAGAATAGTCTAGAATTTCTTAGGATGAGGATGGAGACTTTCTAGAAGAGTCTAGAACTTCTTAGGATGAGGATAAATTAGATTTTTAGAAAATAAATAAAGTTTTATTTATTTCAAGGGTTTGGGTTGAGGAGATATTTATTAAAACTTTTTTAATAAACATAAGGATTAATATTTAACCTTAATTAAATATTTTGAGTTGGGATTAGGGGTAGGAAATGATGGGATTAGCCTTTAATCAAAATTAAAGAAGGATTAGAAGATTTTGGAAGAGGTTATTGGTCATAAGGAAATTGGCCAAGTTTTGGGCAAAAAATAATTTTTTAAATTTATTTTAGGATTTTTGGTCAATTTATTAATTAAATAATTAATAAATAAGGAAATAATGTTTAAATAAGATTTAAACATTTTTGGGAGGGATTCCTTAATTAAATATTTTTAATTAAGATAAAGGGATTTAATGGCATAAAAATTAATTAATTAATTAATTAATGATGATGTCATCAGGACTTTTTCAAAAAATAAAAATACTTTATTTTCTAAAGGTTTTTAGGTGTCTACATTTTTCCCCTCTTTGATGTGATGCCGCAAGTGGCATGGCATCAAAGATAAGAAAATAAGATGCCCAAGGCTAGAGCAGAAGAGGAGAGAATGGACTGCGAGATGCCCCCTCAAGAAGGTGGCGAGGAGAGAAAGTGAGGCTCGATGGCTTCTTGAAAAGTACAAGAATTCGAGATGAGTAAGAAGAATCAGATTGGCTTAGGAGAAGAGGTTTAGTTAGCTCAAACTCTCACTACGGGAGAATGATAAAGGGAGAATCAGAGGCACAAGAGGAAGCAAGTTTAAGATCTCAGGGATTGCAGAGGATGAAGGAGCGGAGCCCTATAAAAAGAATCCAGGATGGGGAGATGGATGAGGGGATTAAAAAAGCTGATGCAACAGGATTACAAAGAGTCAGATTGGTGGAAGATGGGTTTCGGAGATCCCTAGGACTAGGATTGTGGATCTCAAAAGATGAGGCTTGGTGGATTGATTTGGATTGGTGGATCCCTAAGACTAGGATTGTGGATCCCTAAAGCTAAGAGTGATGAGTGATTCAAAGAGATACTGATGCATCAGCTGGGGTAGGAGAGACGGATGCTGGATATGGATGGGGGATAATGGAGATGAAGGAAAACCATTGAAGCTTTTTGAGTGGGGGGATACTTCAAAGAGAAGTACCACCATGTAGTTGAGCACTAGATTTTCTATAGGACTATTGGTTAATTGCCAAGGTTACCAAGAACATCAAGGCCTTTTCACCAACCGTCCAAAGGACTAACAAACTAACTCAAAACAAACACACAAGGATTGCCCCAGCATCACACGTGAATCCTAGAGGAAGCAGCGTGGAAACGACACTAGGGAACCCACAAGCAGAAAAGAAAAACAAACAAAAGACCTGATCAAGACCTTACGCTCTAATTGCCCCATTCGCAGCATACCATGATATGGAAGATCATGGCAACCTTGAGGAGGGAACAAGGAGATTGCTTGGAAAAGATACTTCAAGACCCAAAAGGGAAGATCCCAAATCAAAAGAAAGTGAAAATCCAAAAGAGAGCCATTTGCCAACGAGATGGGTAGGACAAGGTACTAACGGACCAAGATCAGACATGAGGAAAGCTATATCCTGCAAGGACCTATCGGAGAGCACCGAAGCTAGTGGATTTGGATGAGTGATGCATCTGGAAAGCTGAACTAAGAAAGATAACACTTTGGTGATAGGAAATCTAGCTAAAGGATACGTTGGAATAGCTAACCAAGATGTGTGATGGGTGCAAGATGCTGATCAAGGACGAACTGACACGAACGCTGGATAGATGCAATGGTACTAAGCTAAAGAGGATGTACAAGCTGAAAAACCAAGATATTTACAAGCGAGCTAATCAATATATGGTACAAACTAATGGACCAATGATAGGGATGATACAAATGGATAAAAAGCTCAAGATGAGAGGATAGTGGGATGGCTCAATTTGGTGCAAGAGGTAGAAGCTAAGGATGAGGTGATAACGAAAGATATGGATTTGACAAGATCCATCCAATGGTGATGAGAGATTTTGTGACCAAGGATAGCTAGAGGAGCAGGATGAGATGGATGGATAGGATGGTAGATAGCTAGGATTATGATGGATATAAAGAGATGACATTGGGTTTGCATGAGGATATCCTAGAGCTAGATAACAATGACAAGGGAGGATGGAGAAGACAAGATCTCCAAGGAATATAGTGCCCCCAATCAGAAGATAACATGTAGAAGGAGGTCTTATGATGGATGTGATAGGATTGAAGCTAGGATGGAAAAAGCTGAAGGGGCTAGGGAGATGGATGATAGCTGGGATGGTTGGTTGAAGCTGCATGAGATAAGTGGATGGTGTGAGATGGAAGATGGAGGGTGGAGGATAGGTGGATAGATTGGAAGATGGAGTTGGATGTCAAGAGATGACCAAAAGCATGAGGGTGATAGGCTAAGCTGGGGATGGCGGGATTACGCATGACGCTTGTTTGCCAAGTTTTCATCATGGTACTTGTCCAAGGCGCTTGAATTGCCAAGTTTTCACCAGTGGACGTTTTATTTTTCTTTTCTTTTTTGACTTTTTGACTTTGGACTTAGCTGGAATGATTTTGGCTTTCTTCAGCTATTTTGGCTTTTTTGGGATTTTTCACTGGCTGTTGGAATGTTAAATTTTGTTGCTAGCTATTGGTACACGGGATGTGTGATTTATGCAATGGATCGGATTAGATGGGATTGATGGTAGGAGATGGAGGGATGAAAATGCTGGAAAGGAGCATGAGATGGGGATGCTTACAAGAGCAACATTGGCACATGTTGGAACGGGTGTGAAAAGAACATATGGGGGATAGATTGTAGATGCGGGCATGATGGAGGATTTGTGGAAGCGTGCTTGGGGATATAGGCACCCAAGATGGAGTTAGGAGATGGGGGACATGAGTCACTAGATGGGGGATTAGCAATGGTGGATGCCATTATGCATTGGGTTTCAACTTTTTTCTTGGGGATCCACATGGTTTTGGATTTTCTTTTCATAGGCTTTTGCATTGTTTTGCATTCTTTGATTGGATTTTTCCTTTTTGGAGTATGTCTTTTAGAATAGACATATGATTGCCTAGGATGTGGATTTTTAGCTTTATGCATTTTGAAGCTGGCATTCACATTGCTGTGGTAAGCTTTGGGAAGATGGTTAGGAGAAGCTTTGTGAGATGGAGAGGATATGAAAGAGCATGTAGGGGGATGATGATGGATGATGTGCCTTGATATGTGCCTTTGTTGATCTTGCATAGAAATGGATGGAATAGGATTTTTATGATGGCTAATAGGAGGATGGAGGATGGTAGATTTTGGGACATAGGGACCCAAAATTGATTTAGCGGATGAAGGGGGGATATGGTAGGTTGTTTTGGGTTGCAAAGATGGTGGAGGGGGGATGACATAAGATTTCTTGAAGGAGTGATGGGAGGCTGGCATGGTGGGCTTGGAGATAGGCTTGGTTTGGGGGTGTGGTGTACCAACACCTTTAGATGGTGAGCCTTTGGATACATATCCAAGACCATAAAATCCTAGATTTTTTTGTGCAATAATAGGCTCTCTGATTCCTTGCTCTTGTGGTCCTAAACCTTGACCTTGATAATGCCATCGATTGAGCATTTGAACAAGCTGAGGAAACTTTTTGCTTGCAAAAAATGGTAGAAGTGATTTATTAGGTGTATTGCAATGGGGAGATACTATTCTTAATTCTTCTGCTGAGAGAGGGCCACCGTGGATGAATGTAAGTGAACCAAGAGGGTAGATTATAGATGGTGGAATAGCTTGGATAGGTGGTAAGATGGAAGCATGGAGCGGGGGAGATGGAAGGATAGGATCTTGATATAGCTGGTGGGATGACAAGATTTCTTGTAGTGGAGGAGATATGGCTCAAGGTTTTGGAGATGGAGGAGATGGTGACTGCACTATGGATGGAAGACATGGTACGATGATATCTTCATTTATGCTTTGGGGGATGTCAACATGCTTTTGGGCAGGATCTTGATAGGATTGGTTTGGAGTGGATGGTGCGATAGGAGGTGAAGGGATGGATTCTTCAAAGGCAGCGGATGGATAGATGGGAGATTCAGTAGTGGAGATGGGTGAGTAGAAGATGGATGCATAAGGGTCATTACGAGAGATTTGGGAAATGCTTGGAGGCGATGTGGATAGGATTTGGAGGGATTTGACAGGTAGTGGGATTTTGATGCTTGCGGGAAGTGGAAGGATTTTAAGAAATTTGATGGATGGTATGGGGATGATAGCTATGGGAGATGGAGGTGATATTATAGATGGGGAAGCTTCATCACTAACTACTTCACATGGTTGGATTAGATGACATGGCTTATCGACTATTGGAGGCAACTTTTCTTGTATTTCCTCTAGGAAATTCCTTGGAGACTCGTGTGTCAAAGGTGGAGGGGGATTGACAGGAATAGCTAGTGTGATGGGGGTGGAAGATTGGAAGCTTGGTTGATGGGGTGATGGAGGGGAAGCTAGAATATCAGATGGCATGACTAGATAGTTTGGAATAACTCTTGGATTTTGGGGGATGCTTGGGGGAATGTTTCTAAGGCTTTCAACATACTCATCATAGTCAACAAGATTTTCATCATCATTGGAATAGGAGGTGGCGGGAGCAAGGACAATGCGACCAAACACATCATGATAGGATTGGTACTTCATGCTTTGATGATGAGTTTGATGGAGATGGGGTCTTGCGTATGGATGAACACGAAAGCTCATGGTTGGATTTGGGTTAAGCACAGATTTTGGATTGGCTGATGAAAGATTTCCTAGGGAGAGTCAAAGTTGCATGAAAAACCTAAGGAGGATTGGCTAGAGATTTTTGGCTTTCCTGTGGATGGAAGACTTCAAGGGCATGTTGTTAAAAAGTGAGAGTTTTGCTTTCCTATGTGCTGGATTGGTGGAGATTGTGTCAACCTAAGAATAGACTAATGATCCTATGGGCATGACACGAGATTGATCACTTGTGGATCCCAACCTTTAGCTCAAGGTGATGAGGGATAATAGGTGACAAAGCTAGATTACCCTAGACAAAGCTCTGTCAAAAGGATAACCGTGGTGAGGCTGGTGGATTGGTCGGATTGATTGGATAACAAATTATAGCAGAATGATAACAACTCTCTAAAGGCTTGGGTGTGATTTTGGATTGGGTTTCTAGCTGGCTAGGGGGGGATGATTTGGAGAGACTTTGGATTTGGGATTGTTCTAAAGAAAGGAACTAGATAGATTTGGTTGCAGTGGGGGAGCTTGGATGATTTTATGATGAGGTAGTGACTATGCTAAGTATGCCTTGAGCTGGGAGATTTTTTCTTTTTTGGGATGTTGACCAAAGTTGGCAAACATTCATTCAAAAGCTATGAACAAACAAGCAGACAAACGTTTTGAGCAAGCATGTCAAACACACCAAAATCCTAGGAAGCTTTCTAAAAGGATGAAATTTGGTTTAGCTAGGGAGTCCTCGATATACACAAGGTACGTGAGGCCCAAATCCGTAGATGAAACCAAAAAGATGTCACACAGCCGAGAGGAGCGGTAACCCACTTCTCCTCTTTCACTTCTCAAGGGTATAAAGTTCCTTGAGGCTTAGCCCGAGTGACAAAATTTTGATCCCAAGAGAGGTGTCTTTGGATTCACCTCCCGATCTTTATACTCCGCCGGAACGCTGGAGTTGAGGTCATCCCAAGGGGTGATGAAATCCCCAAGCAGGCCTCCTAAAAAGTGTAAAACAAGACCACATACATGATCTTGGGCTTTAAAAGACACGTATTTATTCCAATTGATGATTTAGATTTTGTAAGCTATGATTTAAGACACTTGTGATTATGGCATACAATATTCATTCCAATTTGACAGCATCATTAGCATAATGAAAGTCGAGAGATCACCAACATAAAAATGCGAGCGTTATTGAAAATGCGTCCAAACCATGCAATGTTCATTGATTGTTAGGCATTCAAGATTGAGTGTGAGTTTGTTTTAAGCCCAAAACAAAGATGTGTGAAACTCGATTGCCAAGCGCACACCCGGAGGCCCTCCACGTCAAGATTTGTCCAATTCTTATGCCCAAATGAAGTGTGAACGAGATTAATGCGCATTAAAGGAATTTTCTAACTTAGAGAAACCACTAAAGACCCAAGTGAGTGGAGTTTGATCTTTGTGGAGCACTTAACACCCTCTTAGGTAGACCAATCCCCATAGATGGCACTGAGATTGCAACCAATGGTTAAATTGATGGGTGATTAAATAGGGTGAGTCCAACTACAAACTTACTCAAAGCGTCTTTATTAGTTTTTATAACTTAGAAGACTTCAAAAATGTGGATTCTTTTTATGCCCCAAAAGATGATTATTTGATCTATGGCATTCAAGATTGGATTTTTTGTTTTAATCATGAATTCATAAAAAAAACAAACTTGATTTTAATCCATGGCACTCAAGAGTGATTTTAGCTACATGCATTCAAAGACAAGTGATTAAACATTCAAGTTTTTTTCTTTGAGCATTCAAGATTGAGATTTTGTGTGTTGTTTTAAGAATTTTGAAGTGCTTTGTTTTAACCTTAGATCATTCAAGATTTTTTTTGGACTCAAAAGTGAAAATGACTCTTTGGAATTTTCTTTTCATTCAAGATTTTGTGTTCTAGTTTGCATGTTTTAAGCCCAAAAATGATATTCCTAGATTGTTTTGATGCATAAAAAACCTAAGAAACATTCAAGATTTTGCAACAAGACATTTGTTTGGAACAAATAACAAAGATTTTTAGGACAATTTTGGCAACCATTTAGGACTCTTAGTTTTCATGAGATTTTTAAAAGAACTTTAACATATTTGCAAATGAAGTTTATTTTATCCTTGATTGATGCTTTGAGTTTGATTTAGATTTTAGTGTGCACTTAGTGTTGATTTTGAACCTTTTGAAATGGAAACTTGAAGTTCTTTTTAAATTCCCAAAAATGAAGTGTTCCTAACTTTGCATGAATGAATCTAAAACCTTGATGTTGCAAGGATGCAAATGATTAGATTGGTTTAGTTTCACTTGTTAAAAGATTTTTTCTTTTTTGCAAATTTTTAATTTTTTAATGGATTTAATTATGATTTGGGGGTTCATTTTAAGCACTAAAAAGAAGTGTGTATGATTTTGCTTCCTTAAAAAAAAAATGGCCAAGATCTTCCACAAGAAGAAGAAGAAGAAGTAGATGGAATAAGAAGAATATAGACAAGAAGAGGAAGAAGAATTCCAAGTGCTTTGTACACCTATAGGCTTGAAAAATCTGCAAATACTATGAGATAGATTATGAGTTCCTTTGTCTTCTTCATGCTCATGTGGACCTACAAAACCAATTTATACAATCCTACCAATCACAAAAACAAGTAAAATTAGCCAAAATCAACAAATGACATACAAAACTTGACTAAAAAAGCTAATGAAGATGATCCATGTGGGGTCCCACCGGGCGTGCCAAAATGTATATGAGCAATGTTAGTATGCTAATAGAAACCAAATTTAAATAAAGCTTCTACAAACTAAACAAAATTCATAAATTTCAAGATAGACTAAGATGAGCTCTCAATAGAAAATATGAGCCATTAATGGTCTCTCTCAATGAGAAGCTCTCTTGTTGAGTGGCTTTATCTAAATTGATAGGATGTATGCTCAATATGCTTCCAAAGGCTTCAATGGATGATTGTGGATTTTTGGTGTGGATAGATGGCTTTAGTATGGATTTGGCTCTCAAAATAGCATTATAACTTTACTTCATGGATTGTGTTATTTTGCAAAGGGAAAGGATCCAATTTATAGGCAAGAGGCTTGAGGGATTGAGGGCTAAGATGCAAGGATGTGAAAAAGCTTATGGAGGGCTCAGATTGCATGAGAAGAGAGCACATGGATTGTGCTTCCTTATACCCAATAAAGGAGTGACACATGTCACATGGTGAGAGGATGAAGGAAAGGGGAAGGATGAGTCAACAAAGGAGGCTCAAGGGATAAAATCTTCATAAAGACCCTCATAATGACTTGTAAGAGCAATAAAAGGGCTTGTAAGAGTCATTTATGACCTAGTGGACTTCATAAAGTTTTATGGTTGAGATATTTTGAGGGTGATGAGAGCAATTTCGACTTGGACTTGATTAGGAAGGTTTCAAGCTTGTTTAGGATTGTGCAAATGATTAGAGGATGGATTAGGATGGTTTAGGATTATCTTAGGGATAGGCAAGTGGATGGCATTTAATGAGGGTGGGTGAAGGAGGAGATATTTGTTAACTTTGGCTTGGGTTAGTAAGTTTTAACCCATGTTTAGGGAATGTGACAAGGTTAGGAGGGGATTAGGATTAGGTTTAAAGACATCTTCTAGAAGACTCTAGACTTTGGATGAGGATAAAGACTTTCTAGAATAGTCTAGAATTTCTTAGGATGAGGATGGAGACTTTCTAGAAGAGTCTAGAACTTCTTAGGATGAGGATAAATTAGATTTTTAGAAAATAAATAAAGTTTTATTTATTTCAAGGGTTTGGGTTGAGGAGATATTTATTAAAACTTTTTTAATAAACATAAGGATTAATATTTAACCTTAATTAAATATTTTGAGTTGGGATTAGGGGTAGGAAATGATGGGATTAGCCTTTAATCAAAATTAAAGAAGGATTAGAAGATTTTGGAAGAGGTTATTGGTCATAAGGAAATTGGCCAAGTTTTGGGCAAAAAATATTTTTTTAAATTTATTTTAGGATTTTTGGTCAATTTATTAATTAAATAATTAATAAATAAGGAAATAATGTTTAAATAAGATTTAAACATTTTTGGGAGGGATTCCTTAATTAAATATTTTTAATTAAGATAAAGGGATTTAATGGCATAAAAATTAATTAATTAATTAATTAATGATGATGTCATCAGGACTTTTCCAAAAAATAAAAATACTTTATTTTCTAAAGGTTTTTAGGTGTCTACAGTAAGAACTATAATTTTGCATCTAGGGTGGGGCTATATTAAAGAGTAAACTTAATGAAGATGTAATTGTATACATGTTATGCACTTTAATTGAGGTCATAGTTGGATCATCGAACGTAATGAGCACTGGCTAGTGAACTTACCTAATATGCATTATCACATTTCCATTTTTGAATTATGCATTATCCATCACTAATGATTTGGGCAATTCTTCTTTTAGCGCTTAATAACCTTCACATTAAAACATTACACCTTATTTTATTTCCTATATATATCCCCTTATTCAAAAGAGACATATAGTGTGTTTACATCACGCAAGATCTATGGTGCAATATAAAACATTGGTGACTTGTAATTAGGCCTTAAACTTAGATGAAATATATTTTAACATTTGATTCCCACACTAATAACGATTAACATGATATAGGTAACAATTACTCTAACCATTGATGAGTTTACATAGGAATTGATTATAAATTATTTTGAATCAGTGATCCCTTTATGAATAATCATAATATACTTCAATGAATTGGACATACTTAATGTATTGCCAAAATCTCTAAATAAAATCAAATTATATAATGATGGTGTATATGCATATATTAATCATAGGTTCTATATATGTTATTAATATTAGTATCGTTTCATTAAACCGATAAGTTTATAGCAACTACTAAATTTAACGCTAACTATATTGCTTTCCAAGTCTACATTCTAGATTCTTCACACTTACTAGTTTCTAAACCAAAGTCCACATCAAATAATAGTTATATGTATCCTAAAAAGAAAAATATCTAACAATAGCTTATATTTATTTGTTTATGTATAATATCTATCAATATCTTATATTTATTTATTTATATAAAAATAGCAACCAAATTATTTCAATTAACAACCATACTATACCTATCCTTATCTTAAAAAATCCATTGAATACTAACTTCACATAAGGTGACCACCCGACTCAAACTATTCAATAACCCCCCCTTCATATGCTCACAATCTTCTTGTTTTATTTTATATATATTATTAATAACTTTACATAAATCAAAACATACTACATGCCTAAACAAGCTCACACCACACAAATATCCACTTTCCCACTAATCTAACTACTCTCCTCCAATTTGCAAGTATGTCATGTGATCCCTCATCCCTGGGCCAAGCACTTATCCAAATGTATATAGCCATGCCGCCACCCCTTCAATCTAGGCACTGGCTAAATAGCTGAGACTGTCAGAAGTACATACCTTTTTTTCTAGACAGAGGAGTAACAAAGATAAAGGCACTAGCTAAGAGCCGATGCAAATATTCGGCTATTTAGCCAGTGCCAAATTCTTTATCCTCTTGCAAGGAGGTAGTGTCTATACAAATTTTTATCAATAGTGTGAAGGATTTTCAATATTCATGTTAAGTTTTAGGATTTGCACCCTTTACTGAACTGGAAAATGTTTAGTAACCCTTACTTAACATGGGATTCACTTCACTATATGGGACTAGACAGTGAGATGAAACCTTCAAATTCTAGGCCAGCTCCTATTGAATCTCTCAGTGATAACCTCTTAAAACTTAAAGAAAACTTTGAGGGAAAAGGGGGAGAACTTACTAAAAACCTAATCCTAAACCTAAAGTTTAAACTAAGTAGGTGATACACCAAAAAGGGGTATGGAAATGTAACCCACATGCAACAAACAGGATTATATAGCTTTATGAAAGTCAGAAGAAGCACAACTTCTTGTAAAGGCTTGCACAAGTGATTTATAATAAGGTTTTCCACTGAAACTACAAAAACAAAGATAAACTAATACTTCCCTTTGACTAATTTCACCTAAAAAAACATGTTATAACCTACAAACAAACTTACTGAGGTGCTGAAATGAGACAAAAAAATAAGGAATAATGAAACATTCACAAGTTAACCTATCCAATCATTTAAAATGCACACAGAAATTGTAGAAAGGAAAAGGGCTTACTGATAACTTCACCAAGCACTATCACACTGCTGTAACTTGTATTATATCTCAAGAAATGAATTATAGACTTTGTAGAATGAAGTCTAGAACTCAAAGAATAGCCACAAAACTTCCATCCACCAAAAATCAGAACCCCCCAAATAAGTTGAAAAACTCATACTTAACAACTTTTTCCAACTACATTTTACAAAAGCCATAAATACTAGGTCGGATTCAACCCTTGAGGCCAACTTGAGTCTCTAAAAAGACATAAAAAAGGTGTACCAAATACCCCAAAAAGGAAATGGTCTAATAAGTCATCACAATTGTCCCCCATAAATGCAGTTATTAGATCTGAGCAATCCCTAAAATTCTCCAAAATGCCATAAAGACCCTTCAACTGCTCTAACAAAATCAAATCCAACCAAGACATATAGAACTTCTAGATATCCAAAATATCTGACATAAGGACCACCCATAGGAAAAGATGGCCTACCTCCTTTTGCATTTAATGACAGAAAAAATTAAGTGATTTATAATTTTATCACCTTAACATTTTCTTTACAAGTAAACTCATGCAAAAAAGAATAAATAAAAACTATTATTCTTGCATTTTAAAGTAGGAACTAATATCATTAAATATTAATTCCTTTACAATGATTTGTACTGATGCAAAAATAAAATAAAAAATAGTGTCCTTTCATTTTGCATTTGGAAAAAAAAAACAATATTAAATGATATGAATTATCATTAAACATTATTTCCTTAAAATAATGAACTATGCAAAATGCAAAAATAAAAGAAAACACTACTATGCTAAGCTTTACCTAAGGCAAAACATAACAACCCCCCCCACATGCGACATACTTAAAAAAAAATGAAAAGGGACTTAGGGATTAATATCCCATGAGATATCCGCGGATTCCAAAAGAAAATGAAATGTTGAAAAGGGAAAACAAAAGCTCGAATACCCTAGAGCACTCTTCACTAGCATTTTCACTTTGCCTTTTGGAGCTCTGGAAGGCTGGGGATAAGGGTTTTTGGTCTGAGGAGCCACCATGTTTGGATCTTTGCTTAGTCTTTGAATCATCATCATGCTGTGACTATGCACCTTTCATTGTAGTCATGGAGGTAAGAATTTTGACCGTGCTGAATATAGATTTATCTGATGCCATTGTGAGTGATAATGAGGTCTATAGCTGTAGTATTATTAAAAAGAACTTGTTCTGGATTTTGTATTCAGATTCCATTGTTGTTCCATCATCATTATGTATTCCCATGGTCAAATGCACAATTTTAATGCCACCTATAGGGTTTTCTTTATCTAAATCTGCCATGGGTTTTGCTGGAAGTTGTTTCTTGAAGGGATATGGACTTTGCAATACCTCTTGCTTTGTAACAAAACCTAGGTCGAGTTTCTCATGCAGATCATAACATACAATTTTTTTTCCTTCTAACATGTGGGTGTCATTTTTGGTTGATATTTGCAGCAAAACATTTGAGGTATCCAAATATGACGCCTTCTATAACTCTTTTTATGGAGTTGTTTGATAAGGGTTTCTTTCCATGTTTCATAGTCCCCATGTCATGAACGATTTTAAAAGGCAGGTGTGTGTTTCTTAAAATATTTAAATCTCTTACATCAAAATCCTCTTTCTCTATTATTTTTGCCCCATTTGCAAGACTATCCTTAGATCTAACAAGCACGATCTTTGGTTTTCTTTCATCCTTAATTGCAGAGTTCTTGTGCGATACATCTACTGTATGAGATGCCTCTTCTTCTTTGTTCATATTTCCTTTATATTTGTCAATTTTACATGGCCCAAATCAAAAGGTAGAGCCTTGACTTAGGATGACTTCAAAATCTTGATTATTACTGGGCTTATGAACTGAAGTGTTGCCACCTGTGAATAATCCTTTATCTCTTACAGAGTTTGCAGTTTTAAATCTTGCTAAAGGTACACTTCTTGTTGCTTCCTTCATGCAAACACTACCAACCTTTAGCAGTTTATCTGGAATCTTCTCTATAAATCTATCATCAGCTGTCTTCTTAATATATTTCTTTTTCAATTTCTTGCGAGAATGCACAACCAAGGGAGAAGGTTCATTCCTTAAGATATTGGTTATACACTTCACAAAGAAAATCCTCTGTAGCATTGTTCCATTTATAAGGCACACCTGAACTACCTTTCACTGCAGAAACTATTATTGATCAAAAGTCACCAGGTGAATCTTCCAGACGTTCAGGATCCTTAGTCTTCAACCACATCTTAATCAATTCATCACCCTCTATTCTGATATCTCAGAGCTTTCCTTTTCTTTCTTTTGCCAACTTTCCTAGTTCAATCATTTGTTTAAAGTTCCTCTTCAATATGTTAACCTGTATTGTATTTCCAACAATGTTCATAAGATGATCAATCAATTTATTTGATATTTTCCCTTGGTTCATTGCTAATATTGCAACTTTAGCAAGCTTCTGTCTCACAACTACAGGCAACTGTCCCTTTGCTGCTTCTAGTCTATCATTGCCATCAGCCCATATTACTAATTTAAAATAACATTTTCTTCCATTTATAATTGCATGAGTTGCATCCTTGGCAATTAATCTTACTCTCATACCTTATGGATGAGTGGCAGGAAGAGACTGTAGCTTCACTTGTTGGTACATCATAATCATAATGTTGTGATAAAGGCAACACAGTTAACTATAATAAGTCCCTCCTGATTGTGTGCATGTATGCTAAAAGGATGCTCCCCTATTTGTCATTTGTTTCACCTATTATATAGTCCCATGGTTACTAAGTTGTACATCCTTCATGTTTCTAGCCCCATTTTGAAGCTGTTATTCAGATGTTTCAGTCTATAATCAACCTCAGAAATAATTTTGAAACTTCATATAATGCTGCATTTTTAGGTATCCTGATGGACATTACTTATGTTTCTAACATTTCTACGACTGGCACCTATTGCATCATAGAATATTTGGTCACTGGTTGATGAATCATGAGCCATTTATAGGCTGAAAATGGTTATTTGTGGTAAACAACGTCCTCCTATAGCTTTCATTCTTACATATGTGAAACATAAGTTTCAAACAAAACTAAAGGTTTGTTTCTTTGATATTTCATTGCCTATGAGCAATACCTTGTCATCCTAATCAGGATGACAATGCCCGTGGCATTTTATTCTGAAGGCATCACCATTCATTTTCTTTTTTGCTCTTTTATGTTTAATTCATTTGTGAAAGCTTCCATGCAACAATTAATTTGCCTAAGTCCTCCAGCTTGAACTGATTGATGATTTCACATGTTGCTAAACTTTGTTGTAGCTATAGCTATACATTGTTTATGGGGATCACATTGCTTGAGAAATACTTCATCTGATTTTCGTTGTCCTACTGTCATGTTGCATAAGATGTTTCTTGTTGATTGCCAATTTGCATGTTTCCATTGTGGATGGAAAACTCTGAATAGATGTTTTCAATGCTCAATACAAACATAAATGACTTGCTTTAAATACAATTTATATTTGAGGTACTTTTCATCTTTTCTGAAAATAAGATGCAAATAGCATTCCTTGGTATCCCTGTTTGCTTGTTGCACATGTTCATAAATAACTTCATAATACAAATTTTTTAGTCTGTTCATCTTCTCTATCATGTTGCATATCTTATGAGGTTTGAGCACAGGCTAATGACACTCACAAATGGTTTTATTTCTTTCAACACTAAATGCCAATATCATTGTTTGTTTTCTTTCATGACAGAATGCATTGACAGATAGAATATGTAGTCATAGAGATAGGTAGTCATTGCTTAGATCCCTCAAGATCTAACATTAGTTGTTTTTATGTTTTTTGCAGCTACTGGAGAGCATGGAGCTCGGAGCTAGATGAGTCCGGTAGGAAAAGAAACCATAACCAGTCAAAGCAACAGGCAATGACTGGTTATCTCTATTCCTATTTCTTTCATGTATATATTTATCTGTTAGTGTATTTCTTAATGAAAGAAAATTAATCAGTTATCCTCATAGCTTATGTGATATTTTCTCCATTCAGCACATTAATTCATTTCATATTGTAAAATGAAAATTTTATGTATTGTTTGATGATCTATACAATGAACATTGTATCTCTTTTGCTCATGGTTTCATATATGATTGTAAAAATGATAAAAATGAATAGAAAATGAATACTTTTTTTTGCAACATTTTTTGTGATGTTACTTGAAGTAAAATTTAGCATGTGTGAAATTTTGGTAACATTTTTGGCAACTTCTACTGTATGTCTGCCTGCTTGACATTTGACTAGTTTGCTCTTACTCACAGGAACAGAGTCTGATTATTCATTCCTAGCACCTAGACCTGACAAAAAGTGACTTTTGAAGTTGTTGGTTTAGTTTTGAATGCATGCATGTGAGTTCAGTAAGACCGAAAAATCTTATTGGATGATGGGTATGCAGGGTCAAAACTCAAGTATCAACTTTAAGAGTCAAAACCATCACAGTCGACCATTTGGTTGATGCATGGGTGGACGTGTGGGTTTGGATGAATGCATGTATGCAAAATATGCATGGGTATGTAGATATGTATGGCTTGTGGCTAGACATTTATTTGTAGCGATATATATGTGTGTATGTATGTGTATGTTGGATATGTGTATGCATTTAAGCACACATATTTATCCATGCATGAATGAAATGAGTGGATATGACAGGTCCACAACATAAAGAAACAACTTAACCGAACTAAACTACAAACAAAAAAGGAAACTAACCTAGAACAGAAACAAAACTAAACTAAAATGTAGATGCACTTATTGAAAATAAGGGAAACTAACTTATTATGTACAAGGCAGGACTGAAAATCATACCTCAAAACATGGTTTGAGATGGATCCTGTTCACAAGGATCAATAGGATGTTTCCTTCCATGGTAGCCAGCTAGTAAGAATTGTGTTGTTTACACTCAGATATTTGAAATGGCCCAGCACACATGTGATCAAATTTATTGTGCTGGTCAAGTCTGCTCTTGAGAACATCCCACTTCAGTACCATGTCGCCAACATGGAATTCTCGAGCTCGAGCTCTCTTATCAAAGCTCCTCTTTATCTACATTTGTTGATATTCCATAGTTTCCATGGCCCTTTTCCTTATTTCTTCTAGCTCCATCAACTGGGCACACTGCACTAGCATAGGGTCACCTTCCTCAAATAAAACCAGTTGTGTAGCAAGATCAAGCACTGGTAATTCTATCTCAATTGAAAATCTGGCCTCTTTCCCATAAACAAGCCTATAAGTCGAGTTTCCAATGATTTAATTTGGGGTGATCCTGTCAACCCATAAGGTGGCCTTCAATTTTGAATGCCAATCTCTCTGATTCTCTTGCAAATTGTGCTTGATGATCCTTATCAGGTTCTTGTTGGAAGATTCCACTAATCCATTACCTTGCGGGTAATAATTAGAGCTCGTACTGAGATATATTCCATGATGAAAAGCCCAATTAATGACTTTCATTCCAATAAAAGTAAGTGCATTATCAAAGATAATGGAATCTGGTACTCCAAATCTGTTCACAATGTCATCATAAAAGCTTAAGACTGCTAATTCATTTGCATCCTTTAATGTTGCTGCCTCAGTCTAGTGCATGAAATAATCAGTGGTTGTAATGATCCACTTGTGACCCACACTTGATGGAGGGCTAATGGCCCCTATAAAATCAATGCCCCACTTTTGAAAGGGCTATTCAGTCTTAATTGGCTGCAAGGGAAAAGTTGGCAGCCTCTCTTTTCCTGCAAACATGGCGCATTTAGGACATTTTCTGATATGTGCATGATAGTCTTTAAATAAATTAGGCCAATAATAGCCAGCTTGGAGAATCTTATAGGCTGTTGTTCTAGGAGAAAAATGTCCTCCTGAATGCCCATCATGGAATTCATGCAACACTTGAGCAGTCTAATCTGAATCTATGCATCTGAGGACTCCATTGAAATCCTTCCAGTATAAAATGTCATTTATTAGCACAAAAGGGGCTGATTGCAAGCGATAATACCTTTGCTTTGCTCGATCTAAGGTGGCTGGACATTGATTGGTTTTCAAAAAGTGTATCATATCTTGTAACCAGCTTATTGTCCCATCATTGTTTCTAATAGCACCGATTAGTAAAATAGCATTTGCTTGCTCCTCAAGCTTTGAAATTTCTTTATCAGCAATTTGTTCACACAATCCCTTTCCTCTAACCAACTTGGTTATCTGGATATCTATGTCATACTCCATGACACGTGTGATCTAGCTAGCTCTCTTCTCATTCAAGTCCTTACTTGGGAGGAACTCCTTGACACTTGGGTGCATAACACGCAAAATGACCTTGTAATGTGTCAACAAATGCCTAAATTTCTTAAGGCTTTTTACAACAACAAGGACATGTTTCTCAATGAAACTGTACCTTTGCTCATATTCTTCTAGTCCTTTGCTGAAGAATGGGATTGGTTGTTCCAATCCCTATGCATTTTTCTGTACCAGCATGGCTGAAATCACATCATGACCACCATATGCATAAAGAATGAAATTCTTACCAAAATCAAGATTTATTAGAATGGGTGCTACTGCCAATGCATCTTTAATGGCCTAAAAATTCTCTTTGGCTTGTTTTGTCCATGCAAAAATTGCATTCTTTTTAAGCATGGCCATTAATGGCTTGAGAAGAGTTGCGATGTCAGGTAGAAATCTCCATACAAAATTAATGCAGGCAATGAAACTTTGAAGGCCTTTCTTGTGTTGTGGTAGAGGCAGCTCCAGAATTGTTGCAACTCATTCAGGGTCTATCGTGATGCCTGACTTAGATACAATGTATTCAAGTAACTTACCCTCATGCATAGAAAATATACTCTTTTTGGGGTTTAATGAGATGCCAAACTTTCTGCAAGGCTCAAAAATCTGTCTTAGGTGTGTATTTCATAAAATTGTAACCAAGATTATGCAAACCTCAAACTATGAACATAACAATGGAGAGTATGTTTGGTATGCTCTTAGGAACACAACAATGGATGAATCTCTTGGATGTGTGAATGAAAATGGAATATGTACCTAGACTAGATGATATGAGAAATCAAAATGACAGAATGATGATACAATGATAAGAGATTCTAATGGTACCTAATGAATGATAATGACTTCTAAGGACTCCTAACCCAGTCGGGGCTCCTCTTCTGCTTCTTGAGGAAAGCTTGAAACAAGATGCCTATTTAAAGTGGATGGAGGAAGCATCTAGAATGTGCTTGGAAACCACTAAGAGATAAGGATAGGGATTGACAACTAAGCATAGGAGATAAGGGTAAGAATTGACAAATAAGTACCTTATCTCACATTCTAGATAGATGGATAAGACTGATGAGGTGGCATGTGTGTGTAGAAGATTCCTATGGTGTAGACAACATGTGCTTAAAAGATATATGGACCCATGTGATGACAATTCATATGAATGCACATACTTCTAGGCAGTTGGAATAAAGATTAAATTAAATGAAATTTAATTTAATCAAGGTCTAGAAGAATTAATGGGAATATGGAGGATTTTAAATAAATAAAATTTATTTTAAAAAAGGAATATGTGGAGGATCATGTGTTAATTTAAATTAACACATTAGAGCTAGGAGTATTTAAATTAAATTTAAATACTTAGGCAAAAATGAACCTATTTAATTAAAATAATTTAATTAAATAAGTAGAGGAATGTGACTAGTACTAATTAGATTAATAAAATCATTCAGGACAATTTTTAGTGTCTGCAAGGTGATCAATATGATCTATTGTTTTTTGTGAATAAATCATGACATCGTCTAAATAAACTAAGACAAATCTATACATCAGATTACTAAATGCCATTTCTATGGAAAGGTTGCTCCATCATTGGACAATTTGAATGGCATTCTCTTGTATGCCATTGTTTCCCATTTTGTTATAAACATTGTCTTGAACTGATCTTCCTCCTTCACCAGGATTTGATTATAACCCAAGTATCCATCCAGCAAAGAAAACCTTTTAGCCCCTAATACACACTGTAATATCTATTCCATGGATGGAAGTAGGTGTCTATCCTTCAACAAGACTCTATTCAAGTCTCTAAAATCCATGCACAGTCGTAACTCTCCATTTTTCTTCCTTACTGGGACCAAGTTAGTAACCCAGCTCGTGTGTTTGATAGGGAAAATTATCTTACTTTCAATCAACCTAAACACTTCCTTTTGCATCAAAGGTTCCAGCTTAGGATTGATTGGCCTTTGCTTTTGCCAAACTAGTTTAGCTACTAGTTCCAGCTCTATTGTATGTTGTGCAAGTCCTGGATCGAATCCTTTTAAGTTGTTGTATTGCCAAGCGAAGACATCATTAAATTCTTGGAACAAATGAAAAAAGCCTCCTTTTCTTCGGCTGAATTTACTTTGCCACATTTTAGGCATTTACCTGGTGCAATTTCCAGATCTGCATACTGGTTTTCTTTTACCAGCAAGTTGGCCTTTCCAGGTTTCAGCGAATCATCTAAATTAAAAATGCTTTCTAGCATTACTAATCCCTTTGGCAACTTGTTGTTTTTTAGTTGTATCACCTGATCGCCATACTAATCTTTATATCTCTACTGGTTAGAACTAGCAAACACGTCTTCCTCCAACAAAAATTGCAAAATTTGTTCATCGCTGTCAAAAACTTGCCAACTAACATCATTATCAGGAATAGAAGGCCTGATAATAACTCTAATATGCTGCTAATCAATATGTGTTGAAACACTTTTAACAATATCATACTGAGCTCCTACAACTGCCAATTTGTTAGCATGCTAGTTTTCTTTTCTAGGCACAGCTAGTATATTAAATGCATCAAAATTTTCAAGTAAATCCCAAACACAATGTCTATAAGATTTTAAAATATCATTTTTTGCAGCATTTAGACATCTGATTTGATTTACTACCAGTTCACTATCACCATATACCCTCAAGAACTTAATACCACATTTTCTTGCCCATTCTAATCCTTGAACTACCCCTTCGTACTCTGTTGTATTATTGGTACAAGAAAAATTGAATCTAAAAGTGGCATATTACCTATCATTGTCGGGTGAAACTAGCATAATTCCTCCACCAGCACCTTGTCTACCCCTTGAACCATCAAAAAAATGCTCCATAGCTGATCTTGGGACTCCCCCAACTGATTGGCAAGTTTGACCATATTGGGAATAACTTCATTTTGCTCATGTATAATATAGGTCCCCAAGTCAACTCTCATCATATGATAAAACTGGTTTTCATAGGTTTGACTTGATGCCCATTCATCAAGAAGAATATCTGGGACATCATCTAGCTAGGTTCGACTTTCAGTGGCTATATGACATTCTTCTTGGTCAAATCCAAGTAGGTTCCCATTGATAGCACTAGGAATATAAGGCTCTATGTGGTTTTTCACAAGTAATTCAGATTTAATTGTCACTTTTGTGCCATATCTAGTCCTAAAAAGCATGTGGGACCACTCGGATGACAGGTAACCACCAATCTTTGCTATAAAATCTCTAGAAAAATAGATGGCAAAGTATGGAGGTAAATCTATAACATAGATATCCTGTTGGATGGAAAAATTGGGATAGGCATGAAGGGTGACACTTGCATCTCTAACCATGCCTATATTACCTACAGATGTTCCATCAAGCTGAACAACACCTTTGTCAATGGGTTGGTATTTTAGTCCTAATTGGTCAGCTATCTTTTTTGGCATGACTGAGCTTGTAGCTCCACTATCTACCATATAGTTATGGACTAGTTTATTGCCAATGATCAAGGAAAGATAGAAAGGAGGCAGTTTTATTACCTTATTTGGCTCCTTGGAAATTTTATCGCCATCCTCCTCCTTTTCATCAGCACTAGTTAACACCGCTCTTGCTAGTTCATCCATCACCCTTGCAAGATTTGCTTCATCCAAGAGAGCCTTTTGCAAGATATCCGCTTGACCAAGAATGGCCAAAGTTTCCCACATTGACATAGACACGTTTATCTTCTTCATGTTTTCCATGATATTAAATGGAGTAGCAAAGTGTAATTTTTGATGTGCTTTAACAGCACCATGCTTCGCTGGCCTGTGAACAGTTTCTTTGGCTACAGGGACGTGAGTGTCTCCCACTACATTTGTGGCACTTGATTATGGCTCAGTAGTATCTAATAGTTTACCCTTATTTTTTGTTTGCTGTGCTTCAAGGGCTCTTTTCTTAGCTTGAGTATTTGCTGATATTGGTGAGTCATTATTGACTGCACAAAACTCATCTTTCTGCCAGTTAAGGAAACTAGTTTCAAGAGTAGGTGCATCATGATGCTATTTAGGTGCATCATAAGTGACATTTTTTTGTCCTACCACTGTATTTTTTACCATTAATGCCTAATTTATAACTCCATTTGTGCATGTGGCCTGATTATGTGGTTCACTATAGGGGTAAAACCACTCAAAATATGCTACAAGTTTATTTTGCATGGGAAATATGTCTCTTACTGGATTTGCAACATTAAGAGGGGCTGGGTTGTAAGGTCAGAAAGGCCAATTTGATTGATATTTTTCCTATAAGCCATCGCATTACCTTGATAGAGTTGTCTATTTCCTTGGGCTTGACCTTGATTTTGCTGTTGGTAAGGCAGATTTACAACTGGATTCTGTTGTTGGTAAGGCAGCCTAGGGTGAAACTACTACTTTTTAAGATTAACCAGCTCATTACTAAAAGTTTGTATCATGTTTTTGATCTTGAGCTGAGTGTTCCTGCAACTCTTGTGAAGGGCTTGCAGTACCTGAAGGGCCTGCCACGATAATTTCTTGGCTAGGAATAATAGGTAACTGGTTAAATGGTGGAATTTTCAATGGTATATTTGGGTGGATGTTCGAGAAAATAGGCAATGGAGGCCTAGGGGCTATTTTGCCAGCCTAGATAAGACTATTCTGAGCTCTAATGGTGATATCATAAGCTTGAGGCAGTGAAACACTTCCCATAGATTGAATCATTACTGATATGTCGCTATTTAAGCTTCTCAAATAATAAAGAAAAACATGATCAGCTGAAGGTCTTACCATAATGGGTATTCTAGTCCAGGTTCTTTGAAACCGGTTGTTAAAATCCATCATTTACTCTTGTGGCACCCACTTTATAGTTGTGAGTTGCTCTACCAGTGACAAGAAGTCAGACTTGTCCTCAAAATGCTTCCTCAAAGCGTCACCTAAAGCATCCCATGAGCCTATGGAGCCAACAATTAGGCTTCTGAACCACTGTAATGCTTTCCCCTTTAAAGATGTTGCCAACAACTTACTAGCCACATCCTCCTCTATAACATGATGTACGTTGCACAAAGTAGCAACATCCCTTATGTGCTCATAAGCTGTACTCTGGTTTTCTCTAGTAGAATCTGGTAGACTCTTCAATGCTGCAAGTGGTATGTCATGATGTTGGGCAAAATTCAAGGGGCTCCCTTGATTAAAAGGCACAAAAGAAAACTATATCACCATTTGTGGAGGTTGATGTACAGGCTGTTGCACTGGTTGCCATACTATAGGTTGTTGTTGAGTAGGAACACTCTGTTGAAAGCTTGTATTTGTTGTACTAATTGGTATAAAAGCAGTATTTGCTGAATTTTTAGTAGAATCAGCAAGTATGTCAAATGATTTAGCACTAACTGATGGACTTGCTGAATGCCTAACTTTCCCTTGATGTGTTCTACTATATACATGAAGACCAGGGGCTGAAAGTTGCCTTCTTGATGCTAGCTTCATCCTAGCAAGACTCATTCCACATCTTTTTGGAGTTTCTAGCTATAGATATTCAAAAGAACTAGAACTTCATGTTTGTATCTTTCTCATAAATTCATCATTTCCTGCTAGCTAGTTGAAAAATGGCCTTCAGCTGTACCAACCCAATTGGAAAATGTATTCAAGTCCCATTGGGCGTGGCAAAACTATTAAGTTTCAAGATTTGCACCCTTTACTGAACTGGAAAACATTTAGTAACCCTTACTTAACATGGGATTCACTTCACTATATGGGACTAGATAGTGAGATGAAACCTCCGGATTCTAGGCTAGCTCCTATTGAATCTCTCGGTGATAACCTCTAAAAACTTAAAGAAAACTTTGAGGGAAAAGGGGAAGAATTTACTGAAAACCAAAACCAAAACCTAAAGTTTAAACTAAGTAGGTGATACACCAAAAAGGGGTATGGAAATGTAACCCACATGCAATAGAGAGGATTATATAGCTTTATGAAACTTAGATGAAGCACAACTTCCTGTAAAGGCTTGCACAAATGATTTATAATAAGGTTTTCCACTGAAATTACAAAAATAAAGATAAACTAATACTTCCCTTTGACTAATTTCACCTAAAAACACATGTTATAACCTCCAAACAAACTTACTGAGGTGCTAAAATGAGACAGAAAAAAAAGGAATAATGAAACATTCACAAGTTAACCTATCCAATCATTTAAAATGCACACAAAAATTGTAGAAAGGAAAAGAGCTCACTGATAACTTCACCAAGCACAATCACACTGCTGTAACATGTATTATATCTCCAGAAATGAATTACAGACTCTGTAGAATGAAGTCCAGGACTTAGAGAATAGCCACAAAACTTCCATCCACCAAAAAGTAGAACCCCCCAAATGAGTTGAAAAACTCATACTTAACACCTTTTTCCAACTACATTTTACAAAAGCCATAAATGCTAGGTCAGATTCAGCCCTTGAGGCCAACTTGAGTCTCTAAAAAGACATCAAAAAGGTGTACCAAATACCCCAAAAAGGCATAGTCTGATAAGTCATCACAACAATCCCCCATAAATGTAGTTATTAGCTCTAAGCAATCTCTAAAATTCTCCAAAATGCAATAAATACCCTCCAACTACTCTAACAAAATCAAATCCAACCCAGACATATAGAACTTCCAGATATCCAAAATATCTGACATAAGGACTACCCATAGGAAAAGATGGCCTACATCCTTTTGCATTTAATGACAGAAAACATTAAGTGATTTATAATTTTATCACCTTACCATTTTCTTTACAAGTAAACTCATGCAAAAAGGAATAAATAATAACTCTTATTCTTGCACTTTAAAGTAGGAACTAGTATCATTAAATATTAATTCCTTTACAATGATTTCAAATGATGCAAAAAAAAAAAAAATATAGTGTCCTTTCATTTTGTATTTGGAAAACAAAAAAAATATTAAATGATATGAATTATCATTAAACATTATTTCCTTAAAACAATGAACTATACAAAATGCAAAAATAAAAGAAAACACTACTATGCTAAGCTTTACGTAAGGAAAAACATAACAACCCCCCCCACCCCCTCTCCCCCCCCACCCCATGTGACATACTTAAACAAAAATGAAAAGGGACTTAGGGATTAATATCCCATGAGATATCCACAGATTCCAAAAGGAAATGAAATTTTGAAAAGGGAAAACAAAAGCTCGAATACCCTAGAGCACTCTTCACTTAGCATTTTCAATTTGCCTTTTGGAGCTCTAGAAGGCTATAGATAAGGGTTTCTGGTCTAAGGAGCTGCCATGTCTTGATCTTTGTTCAATATTTGAATAATCATCATGCTGCGACTATGCACCTTTCATTGTAGTTATGGAGGTAAGAAGTTTGACCATGCTGAATATAGATTTATCTAATGCCGCTATGAGTGATAATGAGGTCTATAGCTATTGTATTATTAAAAAGAACTCATTCTGGATTTTGTATTCAGATTTCATTACTATTCCATCATCGTTATGTATTCCCATGGTCAAATGTACAATTTTAATGCTGCCTATAGGGTTTTCTTTATCTGAATCCACCATGGGTTTTGCTGGAAGTTGTTTCTTGAAGGGATATGGACTTTACAATACCTCTTGCTTTGTAAAAAAACCCAGGTCGGGTTTCTCATGCAAATCATAACATACAATTTTTTTTCCTTCTAACATGCAGGTGTCATTTTTGGTTGATATCTGCAGTAAAACGTTTGAGGTATCCAAAGATGATGCCTTCTATAACTCTTTTTATGGAGTTGTTTGATAAGGGTTTCTTTCCATGTTTCATAGTCCCCTTTCGATGAACAATTTTAAATGTAGGTGTGTGTTCCTAAAATATTTAAATCTCTTACATCAACATCCTCTTTCTTTGTTATTTTTTCCCCATTTGCAAGACTATTCTTAGATCTGACAAGCACGGTCTTTGGTTTTCTTTCATCCTTAGCTGCAAAGTTCTTGTGTGATACATCTACTGTATGAGATGCCTCTTCTTTGTTCATATTTCCTTTATATTTTTCAATTTTACATGGCCCAAATCCAAAGGTAGAGCCTTCACTTAGGATGACTTCAACATCTTGATTATTACTAGGCTTATGAACTAAAGTGTCGCCACCTGTGAATAATCCTTTATCTCTTACAGAGTTTGCAATTTTTAATCTTGCTAAAGGTACACTTCTTGTTGCTTCCTTCATGCAAACACTACCAACCTTTAGCAGTTTATTTGGTATCTTCTCTATACATCTGTCATTAGTTGTCTTCTTAATATATTTCTTTTTCAATTTCTTGGGAGAATGCATAAGCAAGGGAGCGGGTTCATTCCTTAAGATACTGGTTATACACTCCACAAAGAAAATCCTCTGTGGCATTGTCCCATTTATAAGGCACACCTAAACTGCCTTTCACTACAAAAACTAATATTGATTGAAAGTCACCAGGTGAATCTTCTAGACATTTAGGAACCTTAGGCTTCAACCACATCTTAATCAATTCATCACCCTCTATTCTGATATCTCAGAGCTTTCCTTTTCTTTCTTTTGACAACTTTCCTAGTTCAATCATTTGTTTGAAGTTCCTCTTCAATATGTTAACCTGTATTGTATTGCCAACAATGTTCATAAGATGATCAATCAATTTGTTTGATATTTTCCCTTGGTTCATTGCTAATATTGCAACTTTAGCAAGCTTCTGTCTCACAACTGCAGGCAACTGTCCCTTTGTTGCTTTTGGTCTATCATTGCCATCAGCCCATATTACTAATTTAAAATAATGTTTTCTTCCATTTGCAATTGCATGAGTTTCATCCTTGGAAATTAATCTTACTCTCATACCTTATGGATGAGTGGCATGAAGAAACTGTAGCTTCACTTGTTGGTACATCATAATCATAATTCTGTGATAAAGGCAACACAATTAACTGTAATAAGTCCCTCCTGATTGTGTACATGTATGCTAAAAGATGCTCCCCTATTTGTCATTTGTCTCACCTATTATATCATCCCATGGTTACTAAGTTGTACATCCTTTGTGTTTCTAGCCCCATTTTGAAGCTGTTATTCAAATGTTTCAGTCCATAATCAACCTCAGAAATAATTTTGAAACTTCATATAATGCTGCATTTTCAGGTATCCTGATGGACATTACTTATGTTTTTATCATTGCTACGACTGGCACCTATTGCATCATAGAACATTTGGTCACTAGATGATGAATCACGAGCCATTTATAGGCTGAAAGTGGTTATTTGTGGTAAACAACGTCCTCCTATAGCTTTCATTCTTACATATGTGAAACATAAGTTTCAAAAAAAAACTAAAGTTTTGTCTTTTTGATATTTCATTGCCTATGAACAATACCTTGTCATCCTAATCAGGATGGCAATGCCCCTAGCATTTTATTTTGAAGACGTCACCATTCATTTTCTTTGCTGCGCCTTTATGTTTAATTCATTTGTGAAAGCTTCCATGCAGCAATTTATGTGCCAAAGTCCTCCAGCTTGAACTGATTGATGATTTCACATGTTGCTAAACTTTGTTGTAGCTGTAGCTGTACATGTTTTGTGAGGATCACATTTCTTGAGAAATACTTCATTTAATTTCTGTTGTCCTACTATCATGTTGCATAAGATGTTTCTCGTTGGTTGCCAATTTGCATGTTTCCATTGTGGATGGAAAATTCTGAATAGATGTTTGCAATGCTCAATACAAACATAAATGACTTTCTATAAATACAATTTATATTTGAGGTACTTGTCATCTTTGCTGAAAATAAGATGCAAACAACATTCCTTGGTATCCCTATTTGCTTGTTGCACATGTTCATAAATAACTTCATAATACATATTTGTTAGTCTGTTCATCTTCTCTATCCTGTTGCATATCTTATGAGGTTTGAGCACGGGCTCATGACACTCACAAATAGTTTTATTTTTTTCAGCACTAAATGCAATATCACTACTTGTTTTCTTTCATGATGGAATGCATTGACAGATAGAATAGGTAGTCATTTCTTAGATCCCTCGAGATCTAGCATTAGTTATTTTTATGTTTTTTTGCAGCTGCTAGAGACTGTGGAGCTTGGAGCTGGATGAGTGCGGCAGGAAAAGAAACCATAACCAGTCAAAGCAACAGGCAATGAATGGTTATCTCTATTCCTATTTCTTTCATGTATATATTTATCTGTTAGTGTATTTCTTGATGAAAGAAAATTAATCAGTTATCCTCATGGCTTGTGTCAGATTTTCTCCATTCAGCACATTAATTCATTTCATATTGTAAAATGAAAATTTTACGTATCAGTTGATGATCTATACAATGAACATTGTATCTCTTTTGCTCATGGTTTTATATATGATTGCAAAAATGATAAAAATGAATAGAAAATGAATAGTTTCTTTTGCAATGTTTTCTGTGATGTTACTTGAAGTAAAATTTAGCATGTGTGAAATTTTGGTAACAATGCACTCAGGTCAAATTAGCAGACCAAATTCTTGCATCAACACGTAAGGTATTTATCTTTTCATGAGTTTCATTTTCATGGCATGCGAAGTGTTAGAAATGGTTGCCTCATTTCAATGATTTTCAGCACTAGAAGAAGGAGGTAGAATTTTATTTTAAGATGGAGTGAGATCTCATATTTGAGATTAGTTTTCCAACTTCTAAAATTTTGGAGACTGTGGTTAACAACATTGCTATGTTGAATAAACAAATCCACAATAAAATTTCTAGTATCATAAGAATTGAAGTACAAAGTACTCAAGGTCTAAATATCAAACAATGTTATCTAAAGCTTAAATCAATAATCATCAAGATTCCTTTTCATTCTAGACCAAAGGAATCTTCCCTACTTAGTGTTTTCCTTGATGTTCTAGTACTTGATTTAGTCAATTGGCCAGAACCTATAAGATTACAATTTTTTTGCAAGTTTAAACATTCATTAAGGAGATGGAAAGTGATAATTATAGAGTTCATGTTATATCTTCTAATGATAATAATAGGTGTCCTAAAATTCAAGGTAGTAATGAATATAATGAATCCATATATAGTGGTAATTTTTCTTCCAAGTGTGAAGAGATGGATTCAAATGCTAATGAATCATATGATTGCAGTTAGCATGAGGAAGATGGATATAAAAGTGAAAATGAACCTTGTTACAATGAATATAAAATTGATGAATTATATAATAGTAGTGGAGGTAGTTCTTGACATGATGATAATGAATTTTGTAATGATTCTAATGTTTCAAATTGTTATACTAATGTTTATGCTATTATGAGTCCTTCATGTCATCTGGATAATAATCACGACAAAGAGGAAAAGATTTTTGAGGTAGTCTTCTTAAGCCCTGATGAAATTTTAGATTTATTGTCTTGTGGTTTTGAAAAGAATGTAAGTATTTATAAGGATGCTCATATTTTCCCTCATAACATTTCTTCATTTATTCAAGTTACTTCCCTAAAGTTTGATGTGGAAAGAGATATAGAATCTGAACAATCTTTTTCAGATTTTAGAGGTGTATATGATAGTACCTAAAATGTATTTGCACATGATGACTTGTTAGATGGAGGGGATGTTAGTGAAGGAAAATTTCACACTATTTTAGATTCTTCTCATGTTGGTATTGATGAAGAGGAAAATAGTGAAATTTTTCAATCCAATTATGGATTTTATTTATGTGCTAATAAGTCTTGTAGTGATAAGTTCAAGGTTCATTCTGACAGTTTGTTAGGTGAAGATAATGACTATGATCAACATAGTTTAGATCAAAACTTTTAGGATAAGTTTTTTTACTTGGTGACTAATTACTTATTTTAATGTGAAGGAGTTTTGGCAAATGACGAATCAGATTTGATGAGTATCAAGACTACAAATGAAGTAGAGAAATCAAATTTCATGTACTCCTCACATCTGGTTTGGTTGCAAAATTTTGACACATGCAACTTTTTGAACAAAGTACAATATGAATCCTTTGTGCTTCTATTTGATAGCATGCAATAATCATATGTAGATGATGGTTTTTAGGTTGATCCTATTTTACATGACCATGCTTATTTGTTTCCTCATAATGAGCATGATGTAGAGGTTAATGTTGATTTGTACACACACTATGAAAATGAAGATGTGAATCTAGTTTTGCCAAGTGAGTTGATTATAAATTCTAATCTGATTGGTAAAAATGATGAAAAAGATGTTTTCAGCTTACTTCCTAAAATTGGAGATGAAAATCAGATATATGTCAAAGGTAAGAATTTTTTATAAGTTTCAGTGGCCCAGGGACATCGTTTGTATAGTTTAGGAGTAGATATCCTTGCTTTCAATAAAGTTGTTCAAGAGAAGTTTTGTTGTCAAGTGTGTGGTTTACTTCTTCTAGTGACTTTTATATCCTTTCCATGATTGCAAGGTACATGCATCCCTAGAAAGAGCCATTTTTGGGACTCAAAATCACCTTCCCAATTTGAGTACCATTCCAAGCTTTGGAGCCCTTTAAAGTGCATTTAATGTATGTGTACTTGGCTATTTTTTTGATGCCTAAGAGGTATTTAATGTTTTTAACACCTTGCATTTAGATTATCCCCTTGTACCATGAAGATAAATTTTCATTCCAAGTCATTCTGTGAAGTCTTGTTTTCAGCAATGTTCAAATCTGGATTTTTGCTTAAGTGTCAAATACTGACAAGAGGCCTAGTTTTCAATTGAATATCTTGCACCCAGATATGTTTCATGACTCACCACTTTAGGAGTGTTTAGTATGCCTATCAAAGAACCTATGCTTTAGATTTTAATTCATTTTGACATTTTTTGACTAGGTTTTGAATCTCTCAAACTCAGTTGTTTATTGTTGTTGTGTTGATGTAAATTGTTTAGAATTCTAGGAGGCCCTATTTGACTTGTTATAACTATGGCATAGTTGATAAAAATGAGATAATTCCTTTGCATTGCATTCTAGAGGTTAGAGACTTGTTATATTTCGATTTTGAGCTTATGATGAATCCATTGGATCAATTTTCAAACATGATTCCATATGCAATTTCTAAAGTTTTATTGGTGTCATTAAGTGCAGATTAATTGATACCCCTGTTTGAGATTTCATAACTTTGAATTTGTGATAGGTGAGATCAAATGGATTCAAACACTATGTTCTACTCTAAAAATACTTTAAATGTGCTAGTTTGCAAGTCTTGATGTATCTATTTGTAGACTTTCCTAGGTCAATTTTGTTTGCAAAAAATGCTTTTCTGCCACTGTTCCTAGCTCTACAATTCTGAGTATCCCACTTTGATCATTTTCCAAACATGCCTAGTTATTCATCATGATCCAAAATCATAGAGTTATACTCTTCTCATATTAGTGAACCAATTCCCTAGTTTCTATGCCCCCAAGTGTCAATTTGACCTATTTTTGAAGCCAAAACTAAACATACTTTCCAACATGCCTTCTCTATTTGTCAACTTTTAGATATTTGACACAAAGATACCCATACTTCTTATCAATATATTTTATCCTTTACCATTTGCAATAAAATGGAACTATGCTTTCCATATGGAGTAAGAAATACAAAAGGGTCAATCCAATGAAAATGTTGAAGAATGCTCAAAGCATAATAATTTGCAATTGCTTGGTTACCTGTGTGATCTTGTTTTAACGCGTGTCCTCCAATACATTTGACTTCTCTTCCATTTTAATCAGTAGGTTTCAATTGCATAAGAGGATTATTATGCCTTCAAGATGAGTGGACATTATTGTAATAATGTAGAGAGAATATGGTGTGAGGAAGGATCCACTACCAGGAAGGAGGATCAAAGCCAATGACATGTGGAAGATCTTGAATTCCTAGTCACCAAACAAGTAAAGGGTCCCATTCAAAACCATCCCATGAATAGGGAGTTGGAAGAAGGCAATGGTTTTACCAATGTAGATTCATGAAGAGGAGTAGTGATGTAAAATATGGTGGTAGATTTAAAGTCCTACTCTCCACCACATTATCCCTATTGACCTCCTATATGTGTTGAGTGAAAATGGCTTGCTTGCTATGTATATGAAGAGTCAACAGTGCCTTTCAAACCAAAAAAAAACACATTGATACTACTGCCAAGGAATGGAAATAAGAAGATGTCAGAGCAGAGTTCTAGTAAGGAGACACCATGATTTTGAAGTGTGGGAGTATTCCATATTAGAGGAGGTATCCTATTCCAAATATGAATTGACACTAGTTTTTTTAAGTTGAAAAAGAGTTGAATGAAGGAGCGATGAAGGGTAGTGTTGGAAGAGTATTCCAACAGACAAGCATTGCCCTTTCCACAAGCAAATCATGGTATTTAAAAATAAGAATAGGCTACGACAAGGTAAATGTGTAGCAATCCAAATGGAAGTGGAGGAGTCAAATTAACACTAGCAGTTGCAGGTAGCACCTAGTGGATGTTTCCATAGATCATACAAAAAAACACTATGAAAACTGTGGGGCTAAATTTGTTTCTATGCCCTTGGTCTGATGATATGTTGGTACTGAATAGATAAAATCATAGTGTTAGGGTTTCTCGTGGCCATTAAAATTTGTGTGGAGGGATCTGAGGTAGATGGAATTGCATGAGTTGCAGTAAAATGTTTGAAATCCTTTATCCCACATTGGGCAAGCTATTTCATATTTTGATGTCTAAATATAACATCACATATAAGTTAACTTGTCTTCATGACACATGGCTTTTGGAGCCAAAGCCTTGCATGAGGGGACCACTTAGCTGATTTTTGGAGATGTAAAAATATTTTGAGCAACACGCATGATGACAAGGATGATGACATGTACCCATAGAGAAAAAGAATCATGACACATGGTGCCAGAAGGATGAGTCATGGAATGACATGTGGAAGAGGACTCCAAATGTGGCCCACTTCTTGAGGTTCTAATGTGGAAAACAATGAAATGTGCTGTAGGGTCACCATGTTGCTAGTGACATGGTGGCCACTAACAAGGATGGTTACATAGTGACAAGACACCATGTGGTGGGGCTAGTGACATGGCAATGGTGACATGACACTACTAACTAGGTGATGACATGTACAAAGGTTCCACATGTCATGATATCACTATGTCACAATGATGTGGTGACCATGCTAACTAGGATAGCAATATGCTAACCCAATCAGAGGTTTCCATGTGGTAGTAGACCCAGAAAGACATGGAAGAACAAGGACCAATAGCAGTGTGACATGTGGTGCCTAGGAGGTAGGTATTAAATGACAGTGTAGAAGGTTGGTGAATCATAGCATGACATGTGTCAAGCTCGATCAAACCTAGTTTGACCCAAGGAAAATTCTAGAGGGAAATTTCAAAAATGATAAATTTAATATTTTATTATTTTTCCTTTTGAAATTATGTATAGAATACTTTTAGATAAACTTTATATTTTAACCTATAGTTTAAACTTTAGGTTGAAATTAAATATTTGCTAAAATGTAGTCTCAGAGCCATGATAGGAGACTGATTTTCAAACTGAGATTTTGGGCATTTCTGGTAAGTGGATATAGCACTATTATATATTGTCAAAATTGAGAGAGAACAAAATTTCCACTTTTGGAGTTTTTTTTTATAAGAATCCACTAGTTCAAGTTATTCAAGGTTTTGTCTCAGGTATGCATTTTTCAGTTTCATTTAGTTAGGGCAATTTAGATTTGATTTTCAATAAAATAGTGGATTGGATGAACATCAGAGCCTATATGAATATAGTTTGGGGCATATTTTGTCACCTGTGAGTCATTTTAGTGGATAGATTATCAGCATTTTAGATATTTTGGAAAAAAAAAGGTTTCTCATCATTAAGGAAGAGATATTTCAAGTTTGTTACAAACAATGATGAGAATCATATCAGATTTTGATTGTAGAAAGATGAGAGACATTTTGCAACAACAGAGAATGAATATTCAAGTGGACACATGTCACTTCTAGATCAAATCTAGGATTTCATTCTTTTATTATATCTCTCTTTCTGATTCATTGTAGGGGTTCCAATCTTGAGTTTTCTCAGTATTGTGAGACCAAGGTTCCAGTTCTGGAGAAAGCTCCTCATGTCTATGATACTATTTCTCTTCAACATTTTCTCTTGAAATGAACAACAAGTAATAAGAATACAGATAGTTCTGATCTGTTAGGAATTTCTATGTTTCAATTTCATGCATCTTATTGTATTTATTTCAAAGAAATGAATAAAATGTAGAAGCAAGTTAATCTTCATTCTAATATCTTATCTCCCATTCATGTTGTTTGTGACCTTTTGTGTTTTGTAAACAAATAGTATGAAACCCAGTTGCAAACTATTCTAGGTTGTATATGTTGATTAATTTTTCTTATGACTCAAGGAGACATGTAAATGCTTGGTATATCATAATAGGATTGCAGATCTCATGAAGGAATAGGTTGAGTATGAGGTTCAAAAAGATGTGAATGTCTAACTCACAAGGTGAACGGATAGATCTAGAAGTCTTGATGTATGGGATATGCCAATGAATTTTAGGGATGTGTGTTAGGGGTTTGTGGGATTGCTTAATAGATAAGGCACTGATCAACTATAGGATCAAAGTGTTATGTTGTTCATGTCATGGTTCTGCTGAAATCAACATCATTAATCAAATATCTTTACCCTTTAATGCTGAAGGAACTATAAAGGATTCCCTCACTTAGCTTATCAATTTCTTAGTTCATGGTATTAGCTATTTCATGTCTACGATCTTTATATAAGTAAAAAAGATATAATGGTTTAATCTTCTTTTTTTTAGATTCAATGTATGTTTTGAATACTAGTACTATATGAAGATCTATAGGTCCACTCACCTAGGTTTTGTAGAGCCTAAAGTAAAAGAAGGGTCTAGCCTTATAGTTGGTCCAGTGTCTAAACAGATACATTGCAGATGAGAAGTAGTTGCCTCTAGATCTATTATGTTCTCATCAAGGTAATTTGAAACCATGATGCTTCAAAAAACTAACAACATCCTCAAAATACTTGAGATCCTTTTCATGCTACTTAAATTCATCCTTCATATTTAGTACACCCTTATTTGAATCCTTTCAACATTTGGAGACTTCCATGATGTTTGGTCTTAACCACTTTCATATTGCAAAATAGATACATACCATTTTTCCACTTTTTTTTTTATATTAACTATTGCTTATCATTTAATATTTGATCCTATAAATGTTTTTTTCCTAAAGATCATCCATGAGATTAAATTCTTTGACATATTAATTTGTTTCATCTATTTTGGTTTGACCATATGACACTCTTATATTATTTTTTACAAAATTCTTTATTTCTTTATTGTTAATCACACACTCTTGAATTTTATCATCCCTTTTTTAATCCTCATTTTTTTCTTCTTCATCCATGTGTTCTTTCTCCTATCTATTCTTTCCTCTTTGACTAACTTAGACCAAATCCTTTCTTTCATATGTTGGGTTTTCTTTAGGCATCTCAAGAGTTGAGTCATTATTGAAGCTTCTAATGGGAAGATACATGTTTTTTCTAATAAGATCTCTTAAATAACTATTTTTTTAATTTTGAGGTAGGTAATGGTGAAATGCTTAACTTAGAAACCCTTATTCCATATCTATGACCCAAAATTGAGTCTTCCAAGCCAAAATTAGGGTGCTCCTACACCATTCTCCCCCACAAAGAAATAAATTGTCATGGGACAAGAAGGGTAAGTAGTTGAGGATTGATTCCTTGTTGAAAATAGATTGATACAAGTATGAATATGTGTTTCAATCATTGTTTTATCACTGATGTCAAACCTACTACTTGTTGGTAAGACAATTGCTTAGATGATTTGACTAATATCATTTGTTTGATTGATGAAGAGGATTTGATCAAATGAGGTAACAATAGCACCTAGAGGAAAGGTTGAGTTATGATATGGAAAAGGAATACAAAGATTAGTTAATATAGTGATAGTATTGTACATTGATAATCTACTTAAGGTTGCAAAGGATTGTTACACTAGTTAAGTTTATAGGAACAAGTTAAATGAAGTATGTCTCCCAAGATTAACAATCTGTACAGTAGGAGCCGAGAAAAGTTAGTGCAAGCTAGGCAAAAAATTAGTTGGAGCCAAGAAAAGTCAATTTTAGTGTTAGACAAGTGATACAGTATAAGCTAAGTAAATTTTAGTTGATGCTGAGCACTAGTAAACTTTAGTTAGTGCCAAGTGTTTTGATAGTGGATTTCGAGCAATGAAATATGTGTCAAGCATCAGAAGCAAGTTAATGCCAAGTGTCAAAATTATGAAAAAGATCATGAATTCAATGAGTTTGAGCTAACAAATTTAATTCTTTACATTGTTTGAACCATGCGGAAGATAAGATTGATGAGCTAGTGGTACAAAATTTAAGATAAATCATTTTGAGGTGAATTCAAAGATAATTGAAGGAGAAGTTTCTAGAATGGAATGAAATGAAATGATGTGTAGACTATGTTGGTGTTTTAAAATTTTGGAGGGTTTTTAATTATCCCAATGAGAATATGACATGTTCAGAGGCAACTAACTTCCATCTTCAACACATCATTTTAGACACCAGGCCTATTAGGAATAAGGTGTCTCAACCTTGTATAATTCCTATTCTTATTATTTGTTTTGTAAAATGTATTTCTTGCAAATAATGTTGATGTGTCGACATCTTGAATTGTGTGTAAGGAGATCATGACTAAAACGGTTATGACGGATTCCTATGACATGTAAGAGCTATGTTAGAAATATTCAATGACAGGTGAAGACATGTGGCAACTAAGATATTTGAGTACTATACACTCTATCCCAATAGTGGGGTGTTCCTATTTTCTCAGAGAATGGTAAAACCCTAATATGGTTTACTTTTGGGAGTAGCCCTAAAGTGAAGTGCATGTTATAAGCATTTTTAGGGTTGCAAAGCAATGCAAAATAGGTGTATTGTTGGTACTGCGAGTAGCTACTGGAGTCTTCTATTGTTGATGTTGAACTTGCATTGCAAGTGTATTGTAACCTTGTGTTGAAGATAATACATTGTGCAGGTTCTGAAGGGGTGGGGTTGTTTTACCAAAAGGTTTTTCCCCACCGACAAATCCTTGTGTTATGTGTTCCTTTCTCTGTCTATTTTCTGCATGCATGGTTGGCTGCAATATTGTTGTTTACATGATATTAAATCTGTAAGTATAGAAGATTTTTAATAGGATTTGCATCATACTTTCCTTATGAGATTAGTGTAGGAAGCTATTTTTGCACCTGAGTTTCCTTACAAGGCCAACTATAAGGTTTGACCCTTCTTCTACTTCAGGCTCTACAAGACCTAGGCAGGTAGACCTCAGATTCAATCGATATCGTACTAGTGCAAAACCTATCCTTGAATCTAAAAAAGCAAATAAAAACCCCTTATATCTCCTAATAACTCATGAATTGACATAGATCTACAGTAGCTAAATGCAAATCTATGAATCTCATAAGTTGAGTGAGGGTTAAATTGTTCTAGCTCTTCAACATAAAATTGTAAAGATGGTTTGAATTTGATTTGATTTTATGTGGGTGGGGAAAGTGGATGAAAACTAGGTATGAACAAAAACCTTATGATCCTATAACAAATTAGTGCCTCATCCATTGGGCAATTCATGAATCTCCCTCATGCACTTTGGATATCTAGAACACAATTCTCATGCCCAGACTCCAGATCTATCCATTTCCATTGTAAATCGAATATCAATGTTCAATTTAAATCTCATTCTGTCTTGATATCATCCTCAATAAACCCGCAACCCTATTAAATCTCTAAAGCATTTACATAATTCATTGAATTACAAACAACAATGAAGTAGCATACAACCTTGAGGGACTACAACTATGATCTAGGCTCTCTGTCAAAGACCATAAAACATCACAGCTCAATCGAGAAAGGAGACAAGATTTAAACTGAAACTAAACATTTGTTGTTCCTTGTATTTATTTCATTGAAATAATACATAAGAATGCATGACATTAACTCACAAAGTACTGAATAAACCAGACTATTCAATGAACAAATGTTTTCATACAAGAGAGAAAATGGTGGGAATGAGAAGTTGATGAGATGGGAAGGGGGTATCACAGCCAAAGCAAAGCTTCATGGTCTGGAACTAGCACATCCCAGGTCTTCCATTTAGAATTCATCAATTCTAGAGCCAGTTCTACTAACTATCTTCATACCAGAGAAACTTTTCAATTTTCCAACCAATGCAAAAGAGAAGAAGAAAGTATAAATATCAAGAGGGAAATTCCCATATTCAACTTGCAATTGACATGTGTCCCCTCTGAATTCCTTCCTAAGAAGCTGAAAAAGCCTCTCTCTACCTTCTCTCTATAACTACATATCCAATCCCATCATTTGGCCTCTACAAGATAGAAATATTTGAGAAATTTCATGATGAAAGAATGTAATTGATTTTGGTGTTAAAATGAAATCAATGTAAAAGTGAAAAACCAGTTACAATAACCTCAAGAAGCCAAGAAAACATCTTAGAATTGATTTTCTTCACTTTCAAACTTCACCAAGCCTTTATATCTGTCCTTTAACCAATTCTGTTGATCAATGTTTAAATTTTCCTATTTTGTTGAGAATGCCCCAAAATTCACAAATTAGCTTATAGCTCAAAGTAGTGAACACATGTGCACAATCCGACTTCATATTTGGAAAACTCAAATTTTCCTAGTTCCAGTGGTATATTAGAGTGCCCATTTCAATTAAAAATTGCTCTAGTTATAGTCATTTAAAAATTAGGCCTTTGCTCCATGGCAAGTTTGCATTAAAAATAAAAAATTTGAAAAATTAAACAAGTTCTATAGTTCAAACTATAGAATATTCACTTTTTAACATTAAATTTTTCAAATCTGAATGAACGTGCATAGCAAGGATATATTTTATTTTTAAAAAATCTCCTTTTCTCGTTTGACCAATTAGAGAAGGCTATTTGTTAATCTTTGATTTTCTCTAACCATCCAATAGTACCACGTGTCACTTTGAGATTGGTCGATGACCCTATCCTTTGCTGCCAAGTGTCATCACCACATCAAAGCTCTCTATGTTGCTATGGTTAACCATCATGCATCTTCTTATAGCGAGGTAGCGACGATCATCAGATCTGACATGTGTCACCATTTGGTTCATCTACTACATCTACTTGCCATGTCATTGCTTGCTTTGCCACATGTCATTCACTAGTCTGCTGATGGTACCACATCATCGCCACATGGACCCATCATTGTCTTGCCAGGTTTTGAGGTTTTTTGGTGACTCAATATGTCACTAGCCGAAAGCCTTTGGATTTTTTGGCAAGTGAGGTAGTGAGCCACCAGATTTTCTAACTTTCTAGTTGCTGCAATGTTGACATCACCATCTTTGGACTATGTGTTAGTTCAAAATTTATTTCATTTTTTGCACTAGTCAACCATCCACAATAGGTCCCATTGCACACTTCACTACCTTTCAAAAGGCCACGGCTTAAGGCATTTGAAATATTGAATCTTTCTCAATATAAAAGGTTTAATGAATCACCACATGGTCGATGTGGGACAAAATGTTCATACGCATCTTCCATTTTCCATGGCACGGTGGGAGTCTTGTTTCAATGTGTTTGCCTGCTATCATGCAAATGACCCTTTGGACATTTACTTGCTACTTTACCCCACATGGTTTTCTTTTATACATGGAGGGTGCTCTTTTATGTCTGCTCTCATTCTCAAATGCATGGGTTCTTGTCTTTTTCTGCGTGGCTTCCTTTCTAGGCATGAGTTGATGTGTTGTCCAAATGGCTTCCTTGCCTAATCCATGGGTTATCCTTTTAAACTGTGATGCTACTTTTAATTTCTACATACTAGGCTCCTTTGTTGATGGTGTGAGGCATCTATTCATGCCACTTTCTTTTACATGAGCTAGTGGTCTCTTTGCCCCAGCTAATTTTCTTGCTTGCGGATTCAATTTGACCTATTTGTTAACTTCAAAGATGCTTCCCCCTGCTACTAGCATGGATCTTCTTTTACGTTGCAGATTTTGTCTCAAATGTGTATTGCCATTTTTCATTGGTGTGTGGAGTTTCTTTGAGTATTAGATGATTCCCATAGCCTTTGAATTTGATCTAGCCTTCAACAACTCTTTTATGGTTTCTATGTGGCCATAGTATGCTACTAAATTCAGTGGAGTTTTTCCTGAGCCATCAATTCCTTTGAGCATTTAGATAGGCTTTTTGTACAATCACTCTAACCAGTAGATCATTTTTATTGTCGTACATGGCAGCTTGTTGTAGAGGATTTTTAGATGGACAAGGGGTTTCGTGGTGGGCGGAGACAAATGCAAAGGTATGAACTAAAGTGCAACATATTCTTTAATTTTCTTACCCATCTTATCTTCACTTGATAGTGTTTCCATAAACAAATCTTTCAATTTATTTTCTTCTCAATAGAAATCTTTTTATCTTTCTTGTCACCAGGGATGATTCCATCTTTGTTTTTAGCAGGGACAATTCTATATTCTTTCAAGAGAAATTATCATATTCTTGAGAGATGCAATGACCATCAAACTGATTATCCTATCACCAACATTTCCTCTGAAACATTTTTATCTCCATATGATGAAATGTTCGATTTAGAGTTAATGTTGGATTGTATTGAAAGTTCTTGTTGATTATGAACAAGCATATATTTCTTCTCCATAGATTGACTTGTCTCAAGTGAGATATCAATTTCAAGTGATATCTGAATGTGGTACACCATAGTTCTTGCTTGGGGAAACCCCTTCCTAGTGAAATTAGTCGGACCCCACAGTGGGTCCGACTAAAAATTTTTTTGTTTCTAAACAACTAACATGGAAAACTTATCCATCAACCCTCTTGAACTGACTAGAATCATCTTTGACTAAAAGTTCGCCACTAAAACTCATTTTAAAACATTTATGCACCATTGTGAAATCTGTGTCAGGAGGCCTATTGCCTGGCTTTAAAAACTAACATAAACACCTAGCGAAGCTCTAAAATCTAACATATTGATTCTCTGTTCCACATACTTTCACCCTATCAAATCTTGTCTAATGAAAAATTTGAGGTCAAAAGATATTCACTATCGAAGTTGCCTTCTCAAAATCACCTGCATGAAAACATGTTAGAAAACACTAAATTGAGTTTGGAATTGGCTTTGAAAACAAGGAAAATTGACACTTGGGAGAAAAAAAACTAGGATGCTGGTTCTCTATCATGAGGAAAATATGGATCTACAATTTGGGCTCATGACAAATAATAGGACGCAAATGGCAAGTGGTCAAAGTGGGCTACTCAAAATTTGCAGATAGGAAACACTAACATAAAACATTTTTTGCAAATGGATTCATCATGACCTGCAAACTAGCACACTTAAAGTATTTTTAGAGGAAAAAATAGTGGTACAATCCATTTGATCTCACCTATCATGAATCTCAAGTTATGATGTCACAAATAGGGGTACCAAACAATCTGCATTTGCTGACACCAGTAAAACTTTAGAAATTGTGTTTGGAATCATGTTTGAAAACTGATCAAACAGACTCGTCATGAGTTGAAACTTGAAACATAACAAGTCTTGGACCTCTAAAAAGAAACGCAAAAGGAATTTCAACATTTGGGCGAATGGGTCAAAATTATAATATGTCAAATAGGGCTTCCCAGAATTCTGAACATTTCATATAAGCATGACATTGATAACTGACCAACTTTGAGGGATTCAAAACCTAGTCAAACGAACACAAAAAAACTTGGAATATAAAACATAGGCTCTCAGGTATGGACACTAGATACTCCCAAAGTAGCAATTCATGAAACATTTTTGGGTGCGAGATATTAAGATGCAAACATAGCCTCCTGTCGCTGTTTGACACAAGTGAAAATGCAGATTTGAAATTTGCTCAAAACGAGACTTCACAAAATGGCTCAAAATCTCAATTTAACTTTGTGGAGCACTTAAACAGCCTGAATGGAAGGTGTTAGAAACATTAAACACCTCAGAGGCCTCAAAGGTACAACCAAATACAATCACATTTATGGGGCTTGATTTGACTCAAAATTAAAATAGATGTTCAAAATGAGAACATAATTTTGAGTGCCAACTGATTCATTGAATCCTACCTAATCCAAACTAATCATAGAGTGGACAAAGGAGGATGAATGACAAAAGATCTTAATTTTCTATTTATAGAAATGGCTAGTCAAAAGCAAAGATTGTCATGTGCAAGAACTTAAGGAAGATCCAAGGAGTCTAGGGTATTGCTTCATTCAATGACCTAAGAGAAGAAACTGCATTGGCACGCATAGCAAGAAGGCTTAAGGATATGGATGCCTAAAGGGTGAACAAGCTATCAAAAATGAAGTCTGTGAAAGCCAAGAAGAATGGAGCACTAAAACAAAGATATGTAATTTGCAAGTGTGTTGTAAGTTGTTATCAAATCAAGCCTTACTATCACTTTCTAATCATTATACCAATCTAGGGTAAATCCTTTGGATTAAGGTTGACCTAATAGTCATTTGTATATCCTTTAATTTTTTGACATTCCAAGTGAATAATCTAAAGTCCTCTAACTATAAGACTAGAAAATAGGTAAATTTGCATAATGAAAGCAACCACAAACTTTCAAAGAAATGCAAACCAATATAATCTATCATTGAAGCCAACAAAATATAGTTGCATAAATAAACATGAAAAAATCATGAAAATCACTCCCTTCACACGATGCTCCAATGTTATCCTTTATTCTCCATAGAGTTGATGTTGATGTAGCTCCAATTGACAAGATGCACCTACAATTGAAAGCAAGATAATGATATGATAGTGAGAATACTTGGATTGTGTTTAGCCAAAACAAGTGCATAATGGCTCAATTTATAGGATTTCAAAGCCAAATGAAAGAAATAGAAAGAAAGAATGGAAAAGATAAAGATGTCATAATCATGTATAAATTTTGAAAATTGCTCTGACAAAGAGGTGAAATTGGAAAATTATGACACGATATGACAAATTATGACAATGTGAAAGAATTATGCATAGAAAAGTGTAAGAAAAATGGAAGAAAAAAGTGTAAGAAAAAATGCATAGAAATATGTAAGAGGTGTAAGCTAAAAATTAGGAATGTGAAAGAGTGGGAAATTTTGAATTTTAAAAACTCATAATTCCCTCTAAACTGGAAATTATAAAATATAGAACTAGGCAATAGAAAATAGAAAATGGGAAATTAGAATTTAGGAAAATTAAAAATTAGAATTAAAATTTAGGAAATTAGGAATTCTCATAATTCATGAAAATGTAATTAATTAATTAATAAATATTAATTAATTGAAAAAGGTTAATTTGGAGGAATGGTTAATAAGAGGGGATGAAATTAAATGATTAAGACATAGGAATAGAAGAAATTAACAAATTGATTGGCTGAGATGATGAAATAAATGCAAGATAATCCTATTACAAGATCATGATGAAAAATAAAAATCAAATGTGATGATATTATATTGAACCAAATAAATGATTGAATGAAATAAATGATGCTAGATGAATGATAGTAAATGATGACTTGTCAAGGATACATGACAAGGGTTGATGACATATGACATTCAATGAACATTGTAAATGCCACAAAATGGTTTGAAAATGATTAATAGGGTTGATCATAATAACATCAATAGACATTCAATGCTATTAAATTGATTAAATAAAGGTATGATTAGACATTGAAGGACTCAACAATCTCGAGGATCAAATTGATGAAAAATGATGATATGCCAAGGATACCTGACATGTATTAATGAATGTTGATAAGGCATTGAAAGACATAAAAATGCCTAAAGGATTGATGATGATAAGATGATATTGAAATGGTTTTGAATTGATTCTGAGATGATCTACATTTTTATTGAATGATGATCAAGTTGGCCAAAAGATCAAAGTTAGTGAAATGATAAAATGGGACAAGTTAGGATGTAAAGGTGATAAAAGAGTAGGCATGAACCATTTTTGAGCATCTACATTTTGCCCCTCTTTGATACAATGTGATTATGAGCATTTTGTCAAAGAATAATAATGAAAAGACCAATTTGCCAATGAAAATGGAAAGGAGGTAGGGTGCCCCCATAAAAAAATTGGGCAAGCAATTGACTTGAGGACAATTTTTTGAAAAGAAAAGATGATGAGAGAAAGAGATTAATCAAAGAAACATTAGTAGAAGAAGGAAATGAGACTAAGAAGAGTGATGAAGCTTTCTTTCATAGTTGTACTATATGTCATAAGAGCTTTATTTTTATGTGGCAAATGGAATGTGGACGCATCATGACATAGAAAGCTAGAGCAAAAATGCAAGCCTTTTGTGTAAACAAACACAATGTAGATAGAGAATGACCTTATCCACCTTGAGGTAAAGAATCATGTCCTAGACTATCAAAGGATATTTGAAAAAAAAAAAGACAAAAATGCTCATGAACCATCCCGACCACTCTCATAAATTATTTTATATCATCAAGTAGCATAGGAACATGATCAAAAGAAAACAAAGCAAAAGTAAAATACTCACTAAACAACATAAGCCAGCAACCATTCTAATCTATGATCACTTACTTTATTGAGTTTTTTAAGGATTTCAAAGATTGATGTTTCATAGGTTGATTTTTGAAGGTTGGTTCAAGCAATTATGTGTGGAACTTGTCAAAGAATGATTGTGTTGAAGCACAAAATTTAAGACTGAGTCTACATGTGCAAGTGTTTAGCAAAAGAAGTCATTATTTACATTGATTACATACAAGGTTTATTGCAAAATTTTAGGATTTTTCTCTTTTTTTTGGCTTGTCAAAAATATTTGATTTTTTTTTATGTTGGTTTTTCTAGGACATTTTGCAATTTTTAGGTTTTCTTTTCAGGTTTATATTTAATTTTTAGTGTTTTGTTAAGGACATTTTATATTTTTAGGGGATTTTTTTAGGACACTGTATGATTTTTTTATTTTTTTAAAATTTCAGCATAGTATATGATTTTTTTTTTGTATTTTTTTTTCCAGGATCATTTTTTAATTTTTTGATTTTGAGGTTTCTAGAATCATATTCAACTTTTTTTTTTTGGATTTTTTTAGAATCTTTAAGGTATGTACAGAGAAAGAATTGTCCCCATTTTCTAGCAAGGCATGGGTATTGTGGATGGATGAGTGAAAAAGTAACACATGCTAGTAAAAGGTTACTTAGAAGGGTTTTGAGGTTGGGTCTGTTGATCTAAATTTCCAATTAATATTTTCCATTGTCCAGGTGAAAAAAAATTTCAGATTTAAATCCGTTAATGGTGAGTAGGGTTCCTAGATAAATATTATTGTTGTTAACCTTTGAAAATTTTGTTAAAACCCTATGCCCCATTCATCTTAATTTTTTCCCTAGCACGAAATTTATAAAAGTAGTAGGGTATGCAAATTTTTTCCCGCCTATGTTAAGTCTGTTGTGCAAACCCTGTGAAAGTAATTGTACCCCACCGTCAGATTCTTTTGAATCCACGATCATTATTAACTCGCTATGGAAAAATTCTCGATGGTTACATATAGTGAGTTAGCGAGGCAATGACACATGTCTAGTTTCTGAAAGGTGGAATCTGGTGCCAAGAATCATTATGACATGAGGTAAAATTTTGCATGTGTTGTATCCCAGGTTTGTCAGTTTTGAAAAATAAATGCATGTGAAGAAAGTGGTGAATCTGGTCATCGACATCCAATTTTCTCGACCATTCGCTAAGTCGCTATCAGAGAAATCAATGCGACTTGTCACTAGCGACATAGTGAATGTTGGATTAATGTAGGAGGACAGTGCTCTTTTAAAGGGTAGATATGACCATGGCGGTTCCCACACAGCGTTATAAATGTGCATGGCCACCTTTTATGATTCCAGTATTAATTGATAAGATTTTCAATCAGTGTGCATTTTGTTTTTTGTCCTTGAAAATAAGAATCTATCAAAGGTCGCTATAATCACTAGCCGAAATAAAGTACCACTTTCCTAGTAGCAACTTAGTGAGGACCCAATCAATGGAAAATACAACGCTATTTTATAGCAGGAAGTGATTTTGTGAATCCCGAACAAAATCTTGTGCAGATTTTGCTTCTATTGCTGCACAAGTGGAGTTTTCTTCGGCATCTATCTACCAAGAGGTCACTAGCTCGATATTTGGTGTTTTTGCTAGTAGCAATATAGCGACCTGCCTGAAGATCACAAACTTGGCAAGGCCAAGAACCCATGATGTCATTAACAGATAAAAAGGAGTACATATGTGTGCTAGCATGTTCAACCATCTCAGCGGCAGCAGTATATGGACCCACTCCCTATGTATGAAGTGCACAATGAATTCGGATCATCAGATCAAACTAGGATCAAAGGCCATTATTTATTCACTATGGAAAAACACATGAAAGATAGGCATAGCAATTTAGAAAACAATAGCCCACCAATGTTGTAGTAAGTTGCTATCCACAAGATCAAGTGTTAATTGACGGTGCTTGTTAACTCACTATGAACTGATATGCGAAAGATAAGTATAGCGAGTTAACAAGCAAAGGACCCACCATTATTTTCTTAAAATTCATTTCGAATATCTACCATACGATCAAAGAAAGATCAGTGGTTATCATTAGCTCGCTATGGAAAGGTGCTCGAAAGATAAATATAATGAGTTAATGAATCGATGACACATGTCCTTGGTCATCCGTGGGCCCATTTTCAAATGTTAGCTTTGAAGGACAGATATAGATGGAGATAGTTTATTGGGTTGACTACCAGCGTGCTAAAAGGAACATTGAGTCAGCCTAGTTTTCATTCCTAGATCGTAGGATTTTTCAAGAATCAATGGCACAAATTTTTAAAAAAAGGAAGTGTGATGCTACTCTATTTTCCTGTTATGTGCATTTATGATGAACGAAAGATTTTCTTTTGAAAAAATAGAGTATAATACAGATAATTTTTCACTCATTCTAGTCCCATGCCAACGAAGATTTTATGTTCTCTGAGCATAAGAACCTGTCGATCACATAGTGCTAAGTTTGGTAAAGACATGGAGCAATCCCACATCTATTTGAAGAGGAACTACATAAGTTCAAAGAAGGATAATTCTAGAAAATCAAGAATGTCCACGATGATTTGTTACAATTACTCCCAGGATCCACTATAGAGCCTACGCAGGTTAAAATATTAATTTTATTAAACCCTAGGATTGAAATTGTTGATGGCTTATATGACAAGGGGAACTAGCTTAGGGATGCAGTAACTACTCAAACTGGCCTTGTTTTGTTTAAGAAGTGGCTTTTAGAAAGAAATTTGTTTGCCCCTTATGCTAATATCTGGAATTTTGATTCGGGAAAGCTAATAGTTCTGAGTGTTTTCATGGATTATGATTTCCTAGAGGATATTGCCAAAAATTATGATCAAGCCATTAGGGTTGTGAGAAGAAATGATGGTGTGCCTCTGGTCTCAATTAGCCCTGAAGAAATTAGAGAATTTTCTCACTTAGAACCATTATCAGATTACCATGTCCCCATCAATTTGCTAGAATTAGAAATAGAATACAAAGCAAAGATAGATGTAATTATTGGAGGTGCACTAAGGGCACAAATTCGTACTATTGAAGCTCTGTTAGTAATTATTGTAGCCTCTAGAGAGCCTTTTAAGAAGAGTCTTTTCACTTCCTGGGCTATAGAAATATATAGGACCCTTTGTTGTTTTTTTGGTGAGGATGAGTAGGATTTCATGCCCATTGGCCTTATGTATATGATGGTTCAAATTGCTTCTTTTGGTGTAGATGTTATCTTTGACTTTGCCTCCTTTTTAGCTAAAGAAATTCACATTGGTTTGGTTGGAATTACTAAAGGCAAAGTGGAAAAAGATTTTGGCCATTACTCTCTATTGATGAACATGTTCTTGTTTAAGGGGGTGACATTTTTCAATAATGAGATGGAATTGAACAGAGAGGAAACTGGGGAAACATTGCCAGTCTAGTTGTGGAGCATAGTTATGACAAGGATGCAAATAATGCCAGTTTTGTCAAATTTGATAGATATTTTGCTTCTAAATTAAGATTTCTCATATTGAATGATAATCCCAGAATCCCTAAGGTACTGATGAGTCTCATCAGGCCTATGGATAGCCCCCATAATTTGAAAGCCTCACATAATTGGGGAGATGTTATTCCTTACCCTATTTCTACTATTTTCAGAATTTATGGTTTTAAAGGGAGTCCTCACGTCTTGCCTTACCAAGTACCTCTAAAGGTAGGAATGACAAAAATTTTGTGGCAACTAGGAGGAGTAGAAGAAATGTTTTTTGTCAAAAAGGAAACTAGGGTCAAATTTCCCTACCTACACAATGGCCCATCAGTTTGTAATTACAAAAGGGGGTTGGCTCTTTCTATATAAATTTTTGGATCAGTATATGATGGCTACCTCCCATCCCCATTTTTGTGATTCTGAGGGATTTTTCAATCAGACTTTGAGGCATAGAATTAAGCTAGGACTGGTCAAACATGATTCATATTATCTAGAGGACATCATAAGAAATGAATTCTCATTACAGGAGCAAGAAACTAAAAAATAAAAAATGGAGAGTTTACTCCCGGGTCCTAGAATTCATTCATTGTTTTGATTAGAATTATAGTCCTTTAGATAGTGATAATACAGAGGCTGATAGAATGAATAAACTCATGAGTAACTTCCCTACAATAATGGAAGTCATAAATGAGAAGAAATAATTGTTACTTGATTCTCATCCTGATAAGGCCAGAGACTTCATTAGGAGGTTGGTTTTCACTCCTAATATAAGAGCTGGTCAAATAATTGTACAAAGGAAGCCTAGTTACAATGTAATTCAAAACAAAAGGGCTCCTGTAGATAAGGGAAAACAAATAATAGGATCCACCAATACAACCCTACAGGGTAGCTCCAACACGCATAAGGTAATAAGAGAAGAGAGGCCTCAAGTCAAGGAATGTTCACCCACTCAATCTCCTTTGAGGATTGGAGAAGAACAGCTCATAGGTGAGCAAGTTGAGGAGATGGGATCATAGGGAGGTATTTTTATTACTCAAATAGAATTGGATGAAGGTAACCCTCCAGAGCCTCGTCTACCAAGTCTGGACCTAACAATAGCTGATTATAGAGGAAGGGAATTGGACCCTATATTAGAACAAGAAAGTCATCAATTTTTGGTTGATGACAATTTTGTGAAATCTAGGGCTTTTCAACAATTTGCTTGGAGAGAAAACATGAATATGTTTGAGGAAAAATGCAAAAAATTGAAAATAGAGAATTCAGAAATGGATGAAGCCTTTATCCAAGAACAAATAAAGGAACAAATGATGCAAGAGCTCCAGAACATTACCCCTAAAGAGGGAAGGAAAATGGTAAAGACTTCTAACATATTATTGTTGCCTAACTAGGATATTGCGGATGCATTAATTTTCAATTCTATTTCAATTAGATTTGAGTTGCAAAACCCAAATAAAAAATATTTTTAAGGCACCACATTTATTGAAGATCAAGCTACATTGATCAGTTGGTCATTGAGGAGAGGATCTAGAACCACATCATCACAACCAGATGAGTCTAGATTAATGGGGAATATACTTGTGAGAAGGGTTGGTGACACCTCCCATGTACAGGCAGCATACTAGAATGTGGATTCTTCCAAGTTTCTTTTGGCCACTGCTAAGAAGGAGGAACAAACCATGTTTGAATTGCAAAGCAAGTATGAGACAGTGGTGGATGCTTATAATAAAGAGGTAAAAAAGAGAATTGAGCTTGAAAAAAAATTATTAGGAAAATCTGCCAGGCCTAGAATAACATACCCTCGCCCCCCAGTTGAATCTTTCAAATCCAGCCCTCTCATAGAATTGCCAGATACACCCCAAAGGCCACAGTACTACACTGTTGAGGATTTTGAAGAAGAAATGAGTAAATTATGGGCCTTGCATGTGGAGCTAGAATCTAAATATGAAGATAAACTAAGAAAAGCTCTCACATATCTGGGGGACAAAGTTGAATGGCCACTAATCTATGATCAATTGGCCAAGGTGATTAATATCTAGGAGGAGTTAAAAGAAAATGATGAGGCTCTAAAGCCTATTGTGAATAAATGGGTAAGAAGGGAGAAAACAATAACATTTTTGTGTTTCTCTATTATAGATTATTCTTTTGATCAAATTGAAAAAAAAATTGATATTGTTTCTAATCTTGGTGATTTTGACAATAAAAATATTCATTTACAAAAAGTAATAGTAGGCTACTTAAACAAGTACAAGAGCCATAAATTCAGTTTGTTTCCTCGTGCCCTCGACAAAAGAAATAACTTGAAAAGCAAAGAGGAATGGGCAAATTAACTTGATGATTTATTTTTTCTAAGGATGAATCAAGTCTTAAATGACACAGGGCATGCATGGTGGGCTACCACAATAGAAGAAATGGTGAAGGCCCAAATATTCTTTGATTCTTTAAAGCAAGAATTTGTTGCCATTAATAATGAAGCTGAACATGTGCTAAAAAGACAGGAATATTTTGTAGTTCAATTGGCCAGATGACACATTATTTGACAAGTGGATGGTAGACATGGCTCTTGGTGAATAGTTTAATGAAGATGAAAATGACAGTGATGAGGTATAAAGTGACGAGATCCAAATCATTGACCCTATCACCACTCAGACCCAACTAGAAGAAAAAGACAAGGGTAATCTATTACCTTTAACTACAGATCCAAGACCACAGGATGCCGATACAACTAAACAAGGGGAAAAGGTAGAAGTTGTTCCCACAATACATGATAAAGATGGTGCAAGCCCACAGGTGGAGGTTGACATGCCATCATTAGAAAAAACTTCATCATTGGTTGATTTGGTTGTTGCATACAAGGAAGGATCAGAATAGCAGCCGACTCAGTGACATTAGAACATGTGACAGAGACTGACCCACCAAAAAGAATGTTTTGATTTGGACGTCTTCTGTTACCAACATTTTTGTCATTTTGTGATAGGTGTATGTAAATTGTTTCCTGTAAAAGAAACCTATCACTTTCTCTTAGACTAAAGCTTGTTGCATCTCACACTATTTAAGTGAGATTCTAAGGCTAGAGAAGGGTCCAAATTCTATTTTTCTAAGTGATGTGCTTAGTCTGTCTTTGGTCCAATTTTTTGAAAGCAAGTTTGTGATTTATTTTCTCTATAATTTCTCTAAGAATACATGAATATAGAATGAGTTGTGTTTCTTTCTAAAGGTCATTCTAATTCTATTGTAAATTGTATACAATTTTCGAGGAAAATGAATACGAATTTTGAACTGTCCCCATATCAGTTCTTTCTAAACTTTGTCTCCTTTTGATTGCTTGGTTGTCTTGATGTTGTATAGGTAAAGGCCTATGCAATTGAATGCAATCCAGTTAGGTTGTATATCTATTTATCACTACTGTTAATTCAATGGATTAAGTAAAAGCTTTGGTGAATGTGATAAGGTTACTATAGTAGTGGAAAGGGTTTTGAATGATAAATTTTGATAAGAATTGCTGATAAAATTTGTTGTAAGGCAAAAAATTAGATCTAAAAATTTGTAGTAGACTCTGAACCCCAATGGATTAGGCATTGATCAAATTGATTCAGCTGAAAGAGGAGTATGTCAGAAATGGTTGTCAAAATACAACATCAAATCAATTTTTACTTTTATTTCCTGTAGATCTTAAAAGTTGGTATGTACTTGTCTGCATGGAATGTTTTAACTTCAGTTAGCCACTATTGTTGAGAACATCTGCAGATCTATAGAAGAATTTTTGGCCATATCTATTATATGGGATGTGTTTATCAAGTTATCAAGAATTGTGTATGTATCTGAGGGTTTGAGACAAGAATCAGAATGAAACTAGAAATAATCCTCATATAGTTTTCCCAGTCTTGAATCATCCCTGGGTATACCCACCCTAGTTTTTGCAAAGCCAGAAGAGTAGAAAACCACCCTTGGTTTTGTTGAAGTTGGGCCCAAATGCTTTGCACATGCAATTGCTAACAAGAATTGGCTAGTCTTTAGATTGTATGAGTATTGTCATCTTGGTATTAAGCATTTTGTTGCTTATTAGTTTTGGTTCATTTTAAAACACCAACAAAATGGTGACTCTGCTGGGGAGTTCCAACACATTTGTGAAAAGTACTATAGTTTCTTTGGTCTTGTTGTGTACATGTGTGTCAGGTTATCTTAGTGTTGCCTATGGGTATAAGGGAATATTTTAATGACAAACTTTGAGAATTTAAAAAAGCTAATGGCCCAAGTACCACAGCTACACACTAACATATCTAACTTATCCAAGTGTCTTATCTAACAAGCAAGATTTGTAGTCTTATGATCTCAGTTATTGGTCTATCCATGTCAAATATTTCTATTTTTACTTGTTTATTGTCTTCTTTGAGTCAACAATAAGTGTCATTGTATGTTTTCCCAAGAATAGGGTGGCGACTCAGTCAAGGTTTTGAAGCTAGTGCTTATTTTAACAAAAGGTGAATATGGCTGACAAGAGAAAGAACACAAGAGCTTACATGAGAGCCAATCTTGATGTATCAATGTATACTGATCTACCCCAAGGTTGTAGGAAGAATCAAAATAATAAAAAGACAGATCCAAATTCGACTTGGAAACCCAAAGGCAACGCATCCATCAATTCCTAGTATCAACCAATATTAGGAAGAGAGTCTTCTTCACTTAATTCAAAATTTGAAACTACAAGACTCTTAGGAGGCATTTTCAGTACCCCATTACCCAATAAGAGAGTCGTTCAGGACAAAGATGTGTCCACAGTAGGAATTGCCTCATCAAGGCCAGATCCTATAGCAGATATGAACTATAGGCTAGGATTTAGGAGTTCATTTGATAATCCTTTTAATCCCAGAGTAGCCCCATATGTGGAGCCAAATCTTATAGATCTAGAAAATCTTGCTGATTTAGAGGCTACTTCTATAGATCCTAAAGAGGTGTATTCTAAGATAAGAGTTTTGAAGAAATGGATTGCTGAGGAAGAAGCTAAACGCATTCATCTTGAAAAAGAAAAGGGGCAAGCCACCTTGGATATAATAGAAAGGGATGCTTTGTTGAGAAGGATGGCTGCTTTGAAGGAGCAGAACAAAAATTTTGAAGAAAATACCACAACTCTCCATACTGATGTATTTGGAGATGTATACAATCTAAGAGCTAAAGTTCAAGAGCAAGAAAAATGCCTAAATCAAAGGCAAGAACCGGTTATTGCTCAAGTCCAAGCCTATAAACTTGTTCCAAGTGGACCCTATAGAGCCCACTACAAAAGCTCCAGATAAAGGGAAAGGCAAAGATATAGGAATCCAAATAAATGAACCTCAAGCTATACCAAGCAAACCCATACAACCCTCCATGTCAAAATTGGATCTAGATCTAGAGAAGGCTAGAAAAGAGAAGGAAGATCTTGCAAAAGAACTTGAGAAGGTTGAGAATGAAGCTCAAGCTGCAGAAACTAGGAGAAAAATCTAATTCATAAAATCTAATTTTGCATTGGCTTCGTGGCCCAATTTGTTTATCCCACTTGCAACTCCTGCACCAACTAGTAGTCCAATAATCTCAACTCAGGGAATATCCCAATCTGCTCTTGCCTCATCATCCACTATTGGCACCCAAGTCCCATTTGCCCCACCTCAACAATCCCAAGCTGCTCCTCTGAGTCAAGCTAATATAGCTAGTACCTCAAATGTTCCCAGTTTCCAGAAGAAACTTGTATACCTGGAAAAGTATAGACAAATATCATTTGCTAGTATTCCTAGTGCCCCACATCCCATATCATTTGATTTAAGAGACAAAGTGGTTAAGTTCTCTGGGAATAATGTTGTTACTAGTGAAGAACATTTGAGAATTTTCATTGATATGTCGAATGATTATGAAGTTGAACACAAAGATATGGTAATGAAATTGTTTGTGCATTCACTAACTGAGGATGTAAGGGATTGGTTTAGGAGGTTTCCTGATGATAGTATCACCTCACGGAGTGAGTTGGAGAAATTATTCAAGGAGCAATATGGAGACAACAGTAATGCAGGATTCATGTTAAATGAATTCAACAACATCAAGAAGAATCCAAATGAGTCCACATTCAATTTCAATGTAAGATTCCAGAAAGGTATGTACAGACTATTTCAAATTATGAGGTTGAATGAAGATGTCTGTCTCACAACATATTTCAATGCTTTTGATAGCAAAATGGCTTATCAATTGAGGGAGAAGGATCCCAAGACTTTAAAGGATGCCTATAAAATTTTAGTAAATATAGAGAATAATAGGAAGGCGTCTAGAAAACTGGGTAGGAGGGATGATCCAAAGCTTTTCAATCCTAAGAAAAATAATAAAAGGGAGGGTGATAAAATTCCTATAGGAAAGAAGCCAGAAGAACCCACTATAGGCCAGATTTTGGAATTGCTCAAGAAGATGAATCCCACTAATTTCAATAAGCCAAACGTTGCTAAGAGAACCCCTATGAATAACAACAGTTTCAATAGGCAACCTAGGATGTAAAATTACCCTTACACCAGTGGAAAGATGGTAAGCCAGTCCCCAACCAGACACAAAATGTGAAAGATAAGGGTACCTCAGATCCCCTACAAAGGAATACTGTAAATCTGAATGATGATGTACCATGGTACATTGTATGTCAATCACCTCATTCTGTTTATTATTGTTCTATTTCTCATTCATTTGCCCAAGGTCAAGGTGTGCAACCTAAAGAAGAAAGTGAAGAGAAAAGCCATGATGATATAAGTTGCAATATGGTAAGCATGTGTGACAATCTGATAGATTCTGATTCAGAAGAGCCTAAAAATGATATTACCAGTCAAAGAATTGCTTATCATTTACATCATCAGCAAGTGCTTTTAGATGATGAAGGTTATGATGTAGATAAGATATGTGTTACATCTTCCAATGTAGGACACAAGCTTAAGGATGCCCTCTAAGGAGGAGATTGACAGAATCATAGCTGAAATGATTTCTTAGGTTCATAGTAATTACAATTTGAGAAGTAGAATGGTAAATAATGATGCAGGAAAGCCATCCAGTGTATTCATCTAAGATATCACCCATAAGATGAATGATCAAAACAAGAAAGTCAATGTAGATGTGTCTAAGATCAAGGAAAATAAGGGTAAGAAATGGGAACCAAAAAAGTGTAAGGAAACTTGGCAATAAAGAATATAACCGTTTCCACATAACCCATAATAGATCTGAAATAAACATAGAATTAAAATCCACATGCAAGAGAATAGAAAACATACCCATAAAATGTGACACAAGATATACCCTGGTAAACCCTCATTGAGGGAAAAACCTAGCCTCCAAAAGCATCCATCACCATGTATTATTCAGCAAAAAATACCATTTCCATACAACCATGGAAGCCTTCATGGCCATAGCCACAACCGAGAAAACTATGTGAACAAGCATGAATCCACACATCCCATGCCATGCTTTCAACCTTCACAAATGCTCCCTTGGCTAACCTGTCAAGCCTTGTCCCACTCGACTCTTGCCTTTTGTCTTCTCCTTGTCACTCTCTCTCTATCTCTCTACAACAACTACCCTTGTGGCTACTTATATAGTAGCAAGTCCCACAAAACCACTAAGTGGTATTACATAAACCATGTGCTAAAACCATGTGCTACCTAACCCACTGACCCCACATTTAATATTAGGAATTTAATTCTTTTCCCCCAATATTAAATAATTACATAAAATATTATCACAATGTTACAATACATCTCATCAAGAATATTCCATGGGAATCTTTACATGTTGCACGTCCATCTAGGCACAACATTACATAATAAAATAAAATAATAAAATAAAAATATTATGCAATGTGTGCAACACCCATTATCTCAACAAAAAGAAGGTTCAATTTCAGAAAATTGAAGCAACAAAACTAGTGGTGCAACCAAAGAAATCAGAAACTGATACTATCAAGCAAACAGTGATGACTGTTGTTCCAAAGGCTTCAAGTCTAGGTACTCTTGTTAAACCCACTATTATTGAACCTGTTGATATGATATCTATGTTTTCCCAAATAACTATGAAAGTACCTTTGTCTGAACTTCTTAGAATTGAAGAGCATAAGGGCAAGGCTTTATCATGGTTGGGTGGGATAGGAAACAATAATATTGTTGTAGATCAAACTGTTGCCCAAAAAACCCTATTAGTAATAGAGGATAATGGTATCATATCCTAGATTCCCCAAATGTTTTTAGATTATTCCTTAGTGGAATTTATAGAAGATATTGACCATTTTTTTCCTCAGTCTAATCATAAAAGGGAAGACCCTAAAAAACTATATGATAGACTCAGGAGCTTGAGCTTCCAACACCATAATTCCTTTCAAAGTAATGGAAGCCTTAGGATTGAAAGTGGATACCAAGCAGGGCAGATGCAGAGGAATGGATGCTAGGGAAGTCCCAATCATAGGTACCATAAATACTTTACCATTCAAACTAGTTGCATATCCTGACGTAGAGTTAACCATGTCTGTCTTGGTGGTTGATATACCTCTACACTATGGAATGTTACTCTCCAGAAAATGGAGTGTTGCCATGGGGGGAAACCTATAGTTGACTCAACCTATGCTACTTTCCACATTGGGGATAAAGTTTTCAGGGTAAATAGAGAACCAAGGGTTAATCACATTTTAGGGGAAGAAATTGACAAAGATGCCACTTGTTTCTTAGATACTGGGGTCAATGCTTTTAGAGCTGAATTGATTATTCAAGAAGTTGAGAATTTACCAGCTATAATTGAACATGAAGTTGAATGTTGCATGAACTCACCAAAATTATGGACAATGTTCTTTGATGGGGCTAGTTCTAAAGAGGGTGCAGGGGTAGGTGTATTTTTTGTCTCCCCTGAGAATAATACCTTCAGATATTCATTCAAGTTGAAGTTTTCTTGCACAAATAATATTGCAAAATATGAGGCATTGTTGCTAGGATTGAAAGTTGCCACACATCATGGGATTAAAAAGTTACATGTCATAGGGGATTCTGAATTAGTCATCTCCCAGATAAAAGAAATTTATGAATCCAAAAATAAGAGATTAAAGTAGTATAGAAATGCAGTTTGGGATTAGATAGAATCCTTTGATTCATTTGGTATCTCATGGAGTGATAGGACTCAAAATAAGATGGCTGATTTGTTAGCAAATGTAGCAATCAAGCCTAAGGAGATATCATTTGCAGGAATATCTCAAATTGAGGTACAAAATAGGCCTTCCATACCTGATAACATTGAAAATTGGCAAGTCTTTGAAGATGACAAAGACATTAAATTTTTTTTGTTAAATGAAGACAAGTACCATGGTCAGGAAATGGATTACATTGAACTAATTGAAACCATAGATGGTAAGGAAACCATTTTTGGCCAAGAGATTATGCAATTAAAGACCAATAAGGTGCCTAAGGGGTTAGTGGTCTTGGAAAATATCTTTGATAACTAGGATAGAGTAAAACTAGGAGTTAAGGACCCTAAGCCTTAGGAATTAGAAGAAGTAAATATTGGTACTAATGAAGCTCCTAAAAGGGTCTATATTGGCCAAAGTCTGCCTGCCAAGATCAAAAAAACATTGATTGACTTGTTCAAAAAGTATAGACATTGTTTTGCATGGTCATATGATGACCTTAAGGCTTATAGGGAAGATTTGTTCCAACATGTCATACCATTAAAAGATAATGTGAAACGTTCCAGACGGAAACAGAGACCAGTAAACCCTACACTAGCTCCCAAAATGCAAGAAGAGTTGATGAAACTAAGGGATGGGGGGGTAATCAAACCAATTAGGCATTCCACTTGGGTTTCAAATTTGGTACCTGTCAGAAAGAAGAATGGAGATATAAGATTGTGTGTCAATTTCAAGAACTTAAACATTACATCTTTGAAGGACAATTATGGATTACCCAATATGGAAGCCATGTTGTAGCAAGTGACTAGCTCTGAGTTAATGTCAATGATGGATGGTTTCTCTGGATATAATCAAGTTCTAGTAAAGGAAAGTGAATAGTTCAAGATAGCCTTCCCAACCCCATGGGGAACATATGTATATGTAAGGATGCCATTTGGCCTAATTAATGTAGGAGCTACTTTCCAAAGAGCCATGGATGTGGCATTTCATGATTATATTGATAAATTTATGGTTGTGTACCAGGATGATCTTACAACATATTCTAAGAAGGATGAGGATCATTGCAGACATTTGGAAAAAATCTTTATCAAAGCTCTGAAATATGGAGTATCTTTGAACCCAAAGAAATGCACATTTGGGGTCACAAAAGGCAAATTACTAGGATATATAGTATCTAATGATGGGGTGAAAATATACCATGAGAGAGTAGTAGCTATTGATAAAGTCCCCAAGCCAAAAAATGTAAAAGGAATTCAATCCTTCTTTGGCCAAGTCAATTTTCTTAGAAGGTTTGTTACCAATTTTGCTGAAATTAGTAGACCTATCTCAAAGATGCTCAAGAAGGGAGCTACTATAGATTGGAATGATGAGCCTTCACAAGCATTCTAGGATATTAAAACTATAATAAAAAATGCTCCAGTATTGAGAACTCCAAATTATTCAAAACCCATGCATTTTTTTCTTTTGCATCCTTCCACACTATAGCTATAGTCTTATTGCAGAAAAATTAAGAAGGATATGAGCAGCCCATTGCCTTTTTCAGTAAGTCATTGTAGCCTACTAAACTAAAGTATGAAATAAATGAAAAAAAATCATATGCTTTAGTAAAGGCTATAAAAGCTTTTAGATGTCACCTAGTAGGTGCTAATGTTATTTCTTTTGTACCTAGTGCTGCAGTCAAGGATATATTTTCTCAACAGGAAGTATCAAGCAAAAGGTGTAGATGGATCAACAAGATCCAAGAATTCAATATTGAGACACAGATAACTAAGTTGGTAAGAGGTCAAGGTTTGGCTAAACTCATGGCTGAATCTAATCTAGAGGCTAATCAGATAAATTTGGTAAGTGATGATCTCAGAGCTTACTTATGTTACATGGATTAGTGTGATTGGTACACCAATGTTATATATTACTTGCAACACATGGAAGCTCCTCCCTATTTGCCTTAAAATGAAAAGAGGAGTACTAAATTGCAAGCCATCAAGTATATAATTGTCCAAGGTAGTTTATGGTGGAGAAATTTTGAAGGAGTGTTGCTGAAATGTATCAATCAAGAAAAGGAAAAAGAAGTTTTGAAGGAAATGCATGCTAGAGTGTGTGGAGGACACTATATGGCCAAAACTATTGCACATAAAATAATGAGGGCTAGATTTTGGTGGCCTTCCCTTTTGAAGGATGCTCAAATTATGATTAGGAAATGTGACCCTTGTCAGAGGTATTCTGGAAAACTGAAGTTCTCAGGTAATACTCCACTGAAGCTAGTGGAGGTTCAAGCACCCTTTCAACAATGAGGTCTAGATTTCATAGGAGAGATTTTCCCCAAGTCTAGCACTGGCTACTCTTGGATTTTGGTGGCTACTGACTACTTTAAAAATTTGGTAGAGGCTATCCCCACAAGAAATGCAACAAGTAAAATTGTCAATAATTTCCTACTAAATAATATTATTTCTAGATTTGGTTGTCCTTAGAAAATTTTAATAGACAATGCTATGTGCTTTAGGTCTAAGGAATTCATTAAATTTTGTGATAAATATGGAATAAAAAGGTCATCATCCTCTCCTTATCATCCACAAGGAAATGAACAAGCTAAGTCCACAAATAAAAGCCTGGTAAAAGTCATTAAAAGAACCTTGGATGACAACAAGAAGGCATGGGATTCCAAGTTACAGTTAGTAATATGGGCTGACAGGATAATTGTGAAGAAAGCCATTAGTGTAGCTCCATTTGATATAGTTTATGGAATCCAAGCATGAATTCCTCAAAACAACTTGAGAAGACTCTACAATTACATTCAGTTGTATGATGCAGATACTACAGATGAAATGCAAGAAAGGATGGATGAGCTGGTAGGACTGATAGAAACCAGAAGAGAGGCATCTCTTAAGAACCAAAAGTTGCAACTACAAGTTAAGACACTCTATGACAGAAGAACAGATCTAGTCTTAATGTGGAACACCAGAATTGAGGATAAAGGGAAACATGGCAAATTTGATCCTATCTGGTTAGTCCCTTATTTGATTGAAACTACTTGGGGTGAGGATTCTTATATACTCAAAGATCTATTAGAAAATATTCTTGAACTGCCAGTTCATGGACAGTTCTTGAAGAGGTATTTTTCTTGAAAAAATACTTGTTATTTCCCTAAATAGTAGTTTAGGGTGTTCTTGTACATATCTGTAAATCCTTTTGTCTATGTATAGTTTCCTGTGCATAGTTTTTCTTGTGTGTGTTGTTCTCTTAGTAAGTGGTTGTTTTGTTGGAAGCATGTGTGTGGTCTACTTTCCCCAAAGATCTAAATTCTTGCCATGCCCACAAGGGACATGCTTCCCCAGATAGAGCCACTGTTGGTTTGAATTTTTAATTAATATTTTCTGTTGTCCAGGTGAAAAAAAAAATCAGATTTAAATCTGTTAATGGTGAGTAGGGTTCCTAGATAAATCTTATTGTTGTTAACCTTTGAAAATTTTGTTAAAACCCTATGCCCCATTCATTTTAATTTTTTCCTTGGCGCAAAATTTGTAAAAGTAGGAGGGTATGCAAATTTTTTCCCGCCTATGTTAAGTCTGTTGTGCAAACCCTATGAAAGTAATTGTACCCCATAGTTAGATCCTTTTGAATCCACGGTCATTGTTAACTCGCTATGAAAAAATGCTTGATGGTTACATATAGCGAATTAGCAAGGCAATGACACATGTCTAGTTACTGAAAGGTGGAATGTAGCACCGAGAATCATGATGACATGAGGTAAAATTTTGCACGTGCTATATCCCAGGTTTGTCAATTTTGAAAAATAAATGCATGTGAAGAAAGTGGTGAATTTGGTCATCGGTATCTAATTTTCTCAGCCATTCGCTAAGTCCCTAATCGGAGAAATCAATGCAACTTGTTGGTGGCGACATAGCAAATGCCAGATCAATGCAGAAGGACAGTGCTCTTTTAAAGGGCAGATATGATCATGGCGGTTCCATGTAGCGTTACAAATGTGCACAACCACCTTTTATGATGCCAACATTAATTGATAGGATTTTCAATCAATGTACATTTTATTCTTTATGCCCAAAAATAAGAATTTGTCAAAGTTCGCTATAATCGCTAGCTAGAATAAAGTACCACTTTCTCGGTAGTGACTTAGAGAGGACCTGATCATTGGAAAACATGATGCTCTTTTATAGCAGGAAGTGATTTTTTGAATCTCGAAGAAAATCTTGTGCAGATTTTACTTCTATTGCTATGCAAGTGGAGTTTTTTCTGGTGTCTGTCTACCGGGAAGTCGCTAGCTGGATATTTGTTGTTTTTGCTAATAGCGATATGGCAACTTGCCTAAAGATCACAAACTTGGCAAGGCCAAGAACCCATGATGTCATTAATAGATAAAAAGGAGTACATATGTGTGCTAGTGTGTTTAGCCATCTCAGCGGCAGCAATATATGGATCCACTCCCTATGTATGAAGCGCATAGTGAATTCAGATCGTCAAATCAAACCAGGATCAAAGGACATTATTTATTCACTATGGAAAAAAACATGAAAGATAGGTGTAGCAAGTTAGTGAACGATGACCCACCGCTATTGCAGTAAGTTGTTGTCCACAAGATCAAGTGTTAATTGATGGTGCTCGTTAACTCGCTATGAATAGATGTGCGAAAGATAAGTATAGCGAGTTAACAAGCGAGGGACCCACCATTGTTTTCTTAAAAGTTCATTTCAAATATCTACCATACGATCAAAGTAAGATCAGTGGTTATCATTAGCTCGCTATGGAAAGGTGCTCGATAGATAATTATAGCGACTTAACGAATCGATGACACGTGTACTTGGTCATCCGTGGGCCCATTTTCAAATGCCAGTTTTAAAGGAAAGATACAGATGGAGATAGTTTATTGCATTGACTACCAGCATGCTAAAAGGAACATTGAGTTAGGCTAGTTTTCATTCTTGGATCATAGGATTTTTCAAGAATCAACGATGCAAATTTTTTAAAAAAAGGAAGTGTGATGCTACTCTATTTTCCCGTTATGTGCATTTATGATGAATGAAAGCTTCATGTGTGAAAAAATAGAGTGTAATACAAATGATTTTTCATTCATTCCAGTCCCACACCAACAAAGATTTCATGTTCTTTGAGCCTAAGAACCTGTCGATCACATAGTTCTAAGTTTGGTAATGACATGAAGCAATCCCACATCTATTCGAAGAGGAACTACAGAAGTTCAAAGAAGGATAATTCTAGCAAATCAAGAATGTCCACGATGATTTGTTAGAATTACTCCCAGGATCTACTACAAAGCCTGCACTGGTTAAAAGATTAATTTCATTAAACCCTAGGCTTAAAATTGTTGATGGCTTATATGACAAGGGGGACTAGGTTAGGGATGCAGTAACTACTCAAAATGGCCTTGTTTTGTTTAAGAAGTGGTTTTTAGAAAGAAAGTTGTTTGCCCCTCACACTAATATCTAGAATTTTGATTTGGGAAAGCTAATAGTTTTGAGTGTTTTCTTGCATTATGATTTGCTAGAGGATATTGCCAAAAATTATGATCAAGCCATTAGGGTTGTGAGAAGAAATGATGGTGTGCCTCTGGTCTCAATTAGCCTTGAAGAAATTAGAGAAGTTTTTCACTTAGAACCATTATCAGATTACCATGTGCCCATCAATTTGCTACAATTAGAAAAAGAATACAAAGAAAAGAGAGATGTAATTAGGGGAGATGCACTAAGGGCACACATTGGTGCTATCAGAACTTTGCTAGTAATTACTACAGCCTCTAGAGAGCCTTTTAAGAAGAGTCTTTTCACTTCCCAAGTTGTAGAAATATATAGGACCCTTTTTCATTTTTTTGGTGAGGATGAGTAGGATTTCATGCCCATTGGCCTTATGTATATGATGGTTTGAATTGCTTCTTTCGATGTAGATGTTATCTTTGACTTTGCCTCCTTTTTAGCTAAAGAAATTCACATTGGTTTGGTTTGAATTGTGAAAGGCAAAGTGGAAAAAACTTTTGGCCATTACTCTCCACTGATACACATGTTCTTGTTTAAGAGGGAAACATTTTTCAATAATGAGATTGAATTAAACAGAGAGGAAAATGGAGAAACACTATCAATCCAGTTGTGGAGCACAGATATGACCTGGGATGCAAACAATGCCAGTTTTGTCAAATTTGATAGATATTTTGCTTCTAAATTAAGATGTCTCATATTGAATGACAATCCCAAAATCCCTAAGATACTGATGAGTCTCATCAGGCCTATGGATAGCCCCCATAATTTGAAAGTCTCACATAATTGGGGAGATGTTATTCCTTACCCTATTTCTACTATTTTCAAAATCTATGGTTTTAAAGGGAGTCCTCATGTCTTGCCTTACCAAGTACCTCTAAAGATAGGAATGGTAGAAGTTTTGTGGTAACTAGGAGGAGTAGAAGAAATTTTTTGTCAAAAAGGAAACTAGGATCAATTTTCCCTACCTGCACAGTGGCCCATCAGTTCATAATTAGAAAAGGGGGTTGGTTCTTTCTATATAAATTTTTGGATCAGTATATGATGGCTACCTCCCATCCCCATTTTTGTGATTCTGAGGGATTTTTCAATCAGACTTTGAGGCATAGAATTAAGCTGGGACCGATCAAACATGATTCATATTATCTAGAGGACATCATAAGAAATGAATTCTCATTACAGGAGCAAGAAACTAAAAATGAAAAATGGAGAGTTTACTCCCAGGTCCTAGAATTCATTCATTGTTTTGATCAGAATTACAGTCCTTTAGATAGTGCTAATATAGAGGTTGACAAAATGAATAAACTCATGAGTAACTTCCCTGCAATAAAAGAAGTCATAAATGAGAACAAACAATTGTTACTTGATTCTCATCCTGATAAGGCCAGAGACTTCATGAGGAGGTTGGTTTTCACTCCTAATATAGGAGCTGGTCAAATAATTGTACAAAGGAATCTTGGTTACACTGTAATTCAAAACAAAAGGGCTCCTCTAGATAAGAGCAAACAAATAATAGGATCCACCAATACAACCCTAAAGGAGAGACCTGATGAGCCTAGTCCCAAGAGGCAGAAGGTAATAAGAGAAGAGAGGCCTCAAGTTGAAGAATGTTCACCCACTCAATCTCCTTTGAAGATTGGAGAAGAACATCTCACAGGTGAGAAAGTTGAGGAGATGGGATCACAGGGAGGTGTTTTTATTACTCAAACAAAATTGGATGAAGGTAACCCTCCAGAGCCTCCTCTACCAAGTATGGACCTAACAATAGCTGATTATAGAGGAAGGGAATTGGACCTTATATTAGAACAGGCAAGTCATCAATTTTTGGTTGATGACAGTTTTGTGAAATTATGTTTGAGGAAAAGTGCAAAAAAATTAAAATAGAGAATTAAAAAATGGATGAATCCTTTATCAAATAAAAAATAAAGGAGAAAATGATGCAAGAGTTCTAGAACATTACCCCTGAAGAGGGAAGGCAAATGGTAAAGACTTCTAACATATTATTGTTCCCTAATTGGGATATTGAGGATGCATTAATTTTCAATTCTGTTTCAAGTAGATTGGAGTTGCAAACCCCAAATAAAAAGGATTTTCAAGGCACCGCATTTATTGAAGATCAAGCTACATTGGTCAGTTGGTCATTGAAGAGAGGATCTAAAACAACATGATTGCAACTAGATGAGTCTAGACTAATGGGGAATATACTTGTGAGAAGGGTTGGTGACACCTCCCATGTATGGATAGCATACTGGAATGTGGATTCTTCTAAGTTTCTTTTGGCCACTGCTAAGAAGGAGGAACAAACCATGTTTGAATTGCAAAGCAAGTATGAGACAGTGGTGGATGCTTATACTAAAGAGGTAAAAAAGAGAATTGAGCTTGAGAAAAAATTATTAGGAAAATCTGCCAGGCCTAGAATAACATACCCTCACCCTCCAGTTGAACCTTTCAAATCTACCCCTCTCATAGAATTTCCAGATACACCCCAAAGGCCACAGTACTACACTGCTAAGGATTTTGAAGAAGAAAAGAGTAAATTATGGGCCTTACATGTGGAGCTGGAATCTAAATATGAAGATAAACTAAGAAAAGCTCTCACATATCTGGGGGACAAAGTTGAATGGCCACTAATCTATGATCAATTGGCCAAGGTGATTAATATCTGGGATGAGTTAAAAGCAAATGATGAGGCTCTAAATCCTATTGTGAATAAATGGGTAAGAAGGGAGAAAGCAATAACATTTTTGTGTTTCTCTGTTATAGATGATTCTTTTGATCAAATTGAAAAAACATTTGATATTGTTTCTAATCTTGTTGATTTTGACAATAAAAGAATTCATTTACAAAAAGTAATAGTAGGCTACTTAAACAAGTACAAGAGCCAAAAATTCAGTTTGTTTCCTCATGCCCTTGACAAAAGAAATAACTTGAAAAGCAAAGAGGAATGGGCAAAAGAACTTGATGATTTATTTTGTCTAAGGATGAATCAAGTCTTAAATGAGATAGGGCATGCATGGTGGGATACCACAATAGAAGAAATAGTGAAGGCCTAAATATTATTTGATTCTTTAAAAAAACAATTTGTTGCCATTAATAATGAAGCTGAACATGTGCTGAAAAGACAGAGGGATATTTTGCAGTTCAATTGGCCAGATGACACATTATTTGACAAGTGGATGGCAAACATGGCTCCTGGTGAACAGTTTGATGAAGATGAAAATGACAGTGATGAGGTACAAAGTGAGGAGATCCAAATCATTGACCCTGTCACCACTTAGACCCAACTGGAAGAAAAAGACAAGGATAATCTGTTACCTTCAACTATAGACCCAGGACCACAGGATGCCAATACAACTAAAAAAGGGGGAAAGGAAGAAGTTATTCTCACAATACAGGATAAAGACAGTGAAAGCCCACAGGTGGAGGTTGACGTGCCATCATCAGAACAAACTTCATCATTAGTTTATTTGGATATTGCATACAAGGAAGGATCAAAATAGCAGCCAACTCAGTGACATTAGAGCATGTGATAGAGACTGACCCATCAAAAAGAATTTTTTGATTTGGATGTCTTTTATTACCAACAATTTTTGTCATTTTTTGATAGGTGTATGTAAATTGTTTCTTGTAAAAGACACCTCTCACTTTCTCTTAGACTGAAGCTTGTTGCATCTCACACTATTTAAGTGAGATTCTAGGGCTAGAGAAGGGTCCAAATTCTATTTTTCTAAGTGATTTGCTTAGTCTGTCTTTGGTCCAATGTTTTGAAAGCAAGTTTGTGATGTATTTTCTCTATCATTTCTCTGAGAATACATGAATATAGAATGAGTTTTGTTTCTTTCTGAAGGTCATTCTAATTCTATTGTAAATTGTATACAATTTTCAAGGAAAATGAATATGAATTTTGAACTATCCCCATATCAGTTCTTTCTAAACTTTGTCTCCTTTTGATTACTTGGTTGTCTTGATGTTGTATAGGTAAAGGCCTATGCAATTGAATGTAATCTAGTTAGGTTGTATATCTATTTATCACTACTGTTAATTCAATGGATTAAGTAAAAGCTTTGGTGAATGTGATAAGGTTACTATAGTAGTGGAAATGGTTTTGAATGATAAATTCTGATAAGAATTGCTGATAAAATTTGTTGTAAGGCAAAAAATTAGATCTAGAAATTTGTAGTAGACTCTAAACCCCAATGGATTAGGCACTGATCAAATTGATTTAGATGAAAGAGGAGTATGTCACAAATGGTTGTCAAAATGCAACATCAAATCAATTTTTACTTTTATTTCCTATAGATCTTAAAAGTTGGCCTGTACTTGTCTGCATGGAATGTTTTAACTTCAGTTAGCCACTACTGTTGAGAACATCTGCAGATCTATAGAAGAATTTTTGGCCATATCTATTATATGGGATGTGTTTATCAAGTTATCAAGAATTGTGTATGTATTTGAGGATTTGAGATGAGAATCAGAATGAAACTAGAAATAATCCTCATATAGTTTTCCTAGTCTTGAATCATCCCTTGGTATCCCACCCTAGTTTTGCAGAGCCAGAAGAGTAGAAAACCACCCTTGGTTTTGTTGAAGTTGGGCCCAAATGCTTTGCACATGCAATTGTTAACAAGAATTGGCTAGTCTTTAGATTTTATGAGTAGTGTCATCTTGGTATTAAGCATTTTTTTGCTTAGTAGTTTTAGTTCATTTTAAAACACCAACAGGGTCACCAAGGACTATCCATATAAATGGAAGGACATGTTTTATGTAAGCTCAAGTACTTGATATGACGATGATAGCTATTGCCACTTTATAAACTAGATGGTAGGCAATGCATGGGGATGGACATGCCAAGAGGTGTATTTGAAAAATATGTTGTGTATTTCATGTCCTTACTTTCATCAATACCAGGATAGAAATTGTGATAGGAAGATAATAGGATCAAGGTTGGGAAAAAAGGAAATGTGGAGTTTTGATAGGATAAGGGGTATAATGGACATATGATAAAATGAAGGAAATGATAGGGGAAAATATGAGTAAAACCCACCTCCAAGTATGGAATGCAAGATGTTCATAGGCTACACATGATGCCTATTTGCTAGGTTTTCACTATTGGACAAAATGATTTTTCTTTTTTCCTTTTTTTTCTTTTTCCCAAATTTCTTAACTCTTTTTGACATTTTTAGAAGATAATGAATGCATGATGTGACATGGATGAAGGACTCAAGCATCTTATTCTTTGGACAATCCTCTAGAAAGGTATCTAATAATGGACCATGACTATGATAGTAGGCTCAAAGATGTTAGTAGGGTAATGAAAATGGGCAAAAAAGGGATTTAGGAAAGGGATAAAATAGGCTCAATGGAAGGATAGGAAAAGTACATAGGATGATGGGGGAATGAAAGAAGGCTTTATGTTTAGTGGATGGAAAATGATGCAAGAAAAGCATTGGCACACACCTTGAAGGGCAATGGAATGATGGAGGAAAAAGATATTTTTAATTTGGTAAATGAAATGATCTAGACTTTGGGACACAAGGACCAAAAATAAATTTGGAAGATGGAAGGGTTTTTGATGGAGGAATAGAAATTTTGGATGCCAAATTTGATCTTTCTTTAGGACTTTGTACTTCAAGAAGCTTTTTGGGAATCCACATGTATTTTTACTTTTAATTCTTTTGTGGGTCCTTTGATTGTATTGATTGCAAAAGAGATTTAAGAACCCATACTTCTTTTGACTTTTGTTTTTTATTTATGTCCTTTTGTGGCCTTTTTGATATTTCTTTCATTTGGAATCATTTTTTTCATTGTATTCACATGACAATTATATTGGACATTTTGATCCTTAATTTCATGTGGATTTATTGACTTATAGACCTTATGATTGGCATCCAAATTACTTGGAGAGGGAATAGAATTAAGGGATGGATATGAATTGTGTGGAGGACTTTTGGATGGGTGAAGGGTTCTCAAGGATGTGTGCCATTGTTTACTTGAATATGGGAAAGAGTATGTGGATTGTGAACTATTGGATGGAGGAATATATGGACCTAAAATGGATGGAAGGGCTGATAGAGGAGGTATACGTTTGGATCTAGATTTAGAAGGGATACCAATGCCTTGAAAGTGAGCTTTAGGAATGTAGTCATGACCTTTAGAATTTTATTTGATATGAAATGGTTTTGACATACATTGTTCTTCAATGTTAGACCCTTTGACTTGATAATGCTTTTGACTAGTGGGATACTTGCTACTAGATGCAAGTCTGGGTTTAGGTGTATATAATATGGAAGACTTGATAGGATATTAAATTGGACTAGATTGTATAGAACTAGGAGAACCCATTTGAAGTGAAGGGGGTTCATTAATATCTTGCATAAATGTGTGTAAACCATGAGGGGGATCAAGTAGAACAATGGGATCCGTCAATATAATGGGAGTAGTGATAAGATCATCTAGTAGGATGGGATCTTGTGGAGAATTTGGAGGGGTGATAGGATCTTTTATAGTATATAAAGGAATAATGGAGTCTTTTGGATGATCTATGAGTGAAGGAATACTTTGATATTGAATTGGATTTGGATCAGTGGGAAATATGGAAGGGTGATCTTGATCTTTCTTAGAAAGTTAAAGGTCAAGGGGAAATGGATCATCTTGGAAAATGGGGTTATTGTAAAGCTTAATGAAAATTAGGCCTTGAGAAAAGATTGGATTGGCTTGGATATTGTTTGGATCTTGATCTTGATTATTTTTAGGACTTATTAATATATTCTTTAAATCATCCTCTTGACATGGGCTATGAGAGTTTGAAAAGGGATTAATGTTTGAATTTGATGGATCTGGACTTTGAGTTGGACTATTTGAAATAGGATCTAGAAATTGGGATTCATGAAATGGACTTATGTCAAGGATGGGACTAGTTGAAAGTTGTTCTATGGATAGTCCTTGGGAGGTTTCAACATTAGAAGTGAAACTTGAGGGTGATGAAGGAAAATGTTTTTGTGAGTTTTTGGGACACAAAGGGATGAAGAGAGATATGGATTGTAATGTCCCCACTAATAAAGTTAGTTAGGGACAAGCTACACCTGCAAAATAAATGTTAGAATCACAATAATAATAAAAATAACTATATTATTCTACCCTCTAAGTTAACCCCAATCTTAAGGACATCTCCAAATTGGGCTTCTTAGCTCATAGCTACCTCACCATCATCCTAGGAGTGCACCCTTTAAGATTCTTCTTGGATTAGCATCCTCTATCCAAGGCCAATGACATATGCATATGTTTGACAACATCAGAATATTTTGGCATATCGATTATCGGTCATGGCAGACAAATGAGATCTTAATATCTCCATGCTCCATGCTTTGATATCAATTCTTAGCCATGAGAGACCATGTAGATCTTAATATCTCACATGATCCATGCTTTGAGTTCACATTGATTCTCAACCATGGTGGACAATAGAGATCTTAATATCTCCATGCTCCATGCTTTGAGTCTCATTAATATTCATGGTGTTTTAGATTAAGGTAAAAACAAGTTTTGAAGGGTAGCTAAAAGCCTTAATAAAAAAGAAAAAGATAAACTAGAAAGCACAACTAGGTTTTATAAGGACCTAAAACCTATAGTTTAAAAGTTACAAAATCAAGTTTTATAGGGATCTAAAACCACAAAAAAAAGACCATAAAGAAAAACCAAGTTTTACAAGGACCTAGTGTATATGAGCAATGTTAGTATGCTAATAGAAACCAAATTTAAATAAAGCTTCTACAAACTAAACAAAATTCATAAACTTCAAGATAGACTAAGATGAGCTCTCAATTGAGAATATGAGCCATTAATGGGCTCTCTCAATGAGAAGCTCTCTTGTTGCGTAGCTTTGTCTAAATAGATAGGATGTATGCTCAAGCTTATGCTTCAAAAAGGGCTTCAAATGGAGTTGGAATTTGGGTGTGGATAGATGGCTTTAGTATGGATTTGGCTCTCAAAATAGCATTATAACTTTACTTCATGGATTGTGTTATTTTGCAAAGGGGAAGGATCCAATTTATAGGCAAGAGGCTTGAGGGTTTGAGGGCTAAGATGCAAGGATGGGAAAAAGCTTATGGAGGGCTCAGATTGCATGAGAGGAGAGCACATGGATTGTGCTTCCTTATAGCCAATCAAGGAGTGACACATGTCACATGGTGAGAGGATGGAGGAAAGGGGAAGGATGAGTCAACAAAGGAGGCTCAAGGGATAAAATCTTCATAAAGACCCTCATAATGACTTGTAAGAGCAATAAAAGGGCTTGTAAGAGTCATTTATGACCTAGTGAACTTCATAAAGTTTTATGGTTGAGATATTTTGAGGGTGATGAGAGCAATTTCGACTTGGACTTGATTAGGAAGGTTTTAAGCTTGTTTAGGCTTGTGCAAATGATTAGAGGATGGATTAGGATGGTTTAGGATTAGCTTAGGGATAGGCAAGTGGATAGCATTTAATGAGGGTGGGTGAAAGAGGAGATATTTGTTAACTTTGGATTGGGTTAGTAAGTTTTAACCCATGTTTAGAGAATGTGACAAGGTTAGGAGGGGATTAGGATTAGGTTTAAAGACATCTTCTAGAAGAGTCTAGACTTTGGATGAGGATAAAGACTTTCTAGAATAGTCTAGAATTTCTTAGGATGAGGATGAAGACTTTCTAGAAGAGTCTAGAACTTCTTAGGGTGAGGATAAATTAGATTTTTAGAAAATAAATAAAGTTTTATTTATTTCAAGGGTTTGGGTTGAGGAGATATTTATTAAAACTTTTTTAATAAACATGAGGATTAATATTTAATCTTAATTAAATATTTTGAGTTGGGATTAGGGGTAGGAAATAATGAGATTAGCCTTTAATCGAAATTAAAGAAGGATTAGAAGATTTTGGAAGAGGTTATTGGTCATAAGGAAATTGGCCAATTTTTGGGCAAAAAATAAATTTTTTATTTATTTTAGGATTTTTGGTCAATTTATTAATTAAATAATTAATAAATAAGGAAATAATGTTTAAATAAGATTTAAACATTTTTGGGAGGGATTCCTTAATTAAATATTTTTAATTAAGATAAAGGGATTTAATGGCATAAAAATTAATTAATTAATTAATTAAATAATTAATTAATAAATTAATAAATGATGATGTCATCAGGGATTTTTTTTCAGAAAATAAAATATTATTTTCTAAAGGATTTTTTAGGTGTCTACACCTAGAACCTAATTTTTAAACAAAATGAACAAAAACTAGATAAAAAACCTAGACCAGAGACCAGTTGCCATGACCACCACCAGAACAGAGACTAGTTACAAGGGACACCACTAGCTACTACTATAGCTCCTTGATCATTTTCACCACCTCTTTGCCCACCTTTTTAGTACTTTGGATGGTATCAGCAGCAAATCCCCCAGTTACCTCAATCACCTTCTTTCTTGAACTCTATATTGTTCTTTTTCTTAGACCACCAGGACACATGATTTCTTAATTATTTCTCTTCCCTAAGTTTGTAGTAGCTACAAAAATGCTAGAAGTAACTTGTTCTGTCTTATTGCCACTCTCTTTGATCAAAAGATGAAGTTTGTGTTCATATTCCTTTAATTTATCTAGTATATTACCAATCTGAACTTCCATCTTAATGATCTTTGCATGGTCAGCTTTCTGGTCCTGCTACATCTTTCCATTAATATTCATGGTGTTAACCTCATGAGCTAACATAGTACTATCCACAAGTATGATTCATAAATATAAATAAATATATAAGCATATGATTTCTTCATTATTTCTCTTCCCTAAGTTTGCGGTAGCTACACAAATGCTAGAAGTAACTTGCTCCATCTTATTGCCACTCTCTTTGATCAAAAATGAAATTTGTTTTCATATTCCTTTAATTTATCTGGTATATTACCAACCTGAAATTCCATCTTATGATCTTTGCATGGTTAGCTTCCTGGTCTTGCTGCATCTTTCCATTAATATCCATGGTGTTAACCTCATGAGCTAACACAGTACTATCCACAAGTATGATTCATAAATATAAATAAATACATAAACATAATTAAACAAATATAATCCATAAACATACATTTCTTACCTTCTTCTTTTCTTAGCCTATGTGGCTTTATCCTTAGTTGGCTCTTCAATGAATTATTCCTTCTAGATTAGCTCTACTCTATATTTACTTTCCAAAAATCTTCATTTTCTAATTATAAAGAAAGGAAAAAATATACTTTTTCATTTCTTCTTTTCCATGAGTCAAAACCTTTCATAATACAAATCCTTTGAAAAGTCACAACACTTCATAGTTATAACCCTTTCAAAAGGTCACAACACTTCATAACTAAAATCCTTTGGAAAAGTTCCAATACTTTATAATCAAAATATTTTTGAAGAGTCACAACTGTTCATAATTATGACCCTTTCAAAAGGTTTGCATCCCTTCAATATCATTGACACCTTTTCAAGAAGTTACTTATTTTGTTCATATTACTATCCTCTTCCATTTTCCCTTTTTGAACTCCTCTCCTCTTCTCTTCCTTTTTTCCCCCTCTAAAATAAACTATCCTCCCTTTTATATCTTTATTTTAAGGAGTCATGTCTATTTTTTAAACGTCTCTTGACTTTTCATTAGATTTACTTAATTTATATTATTTATTTACTTACTTATTTGTGTTTATTTTATTTATTATTAAATTCTATTTAGAAAGTTAACATAATTTCTACAATATTGTCTTTTGTATTTAATTTTATTTCTTTCTTTACTCATTAAAATTTTCTTATTTTTTAATTATTTAAAATATCATACTAAATATTATTTTATTAATAATATAAATTAAATAATTATTTTCTCCTTGTTTTATATTTTAGTATTAGTTTTAATATAACTTTATTATTTATTTAATAAAATTGTATTATCTAATTATTATAAAATTTCTATCTTAAAATGAGGAAATGACATGGATGTTTCTTGAAGGTAAGTGTTTTGAGGGGACATTGGTGTTGCATTAATGTGAATATTTTTGGATGAGCCATTGCTAGACATGGGTGAATCATTATCGTCATCCTTTTCAAATAATTTTAAAGAATTTGCTTGGCAGTATAATACTTGGATTTCCTTTGCTTGGGTGATAGTGTTGGTGATGTAGAATTGATATTTACATGTTGTACAAGTTTTTTGGATATATCATGTTCCTCAAAAGTAATTTGATTGATTGTGTTTGTTTGGTGTGAAAAATTTGACATACTTGAGTTGGTGTTTTTTTGATAAAGACTTATTGGATTTGTTTGTGAGTTTGAGGAAACAAAGTGTTGTTGATCAAATTTTGTTGAAGGCCAAATTGTTTGTGATTGAATTGTTGGGACCAAAGGTTGTGACATTTCTTGAGATTTACTTGATTTAAATGAAATAGGATTGGATTGGTCATATTTAAGGTCTTCATTTAGAAGTATTTGGTTGAATTTTTTCTTTACCTTTGCAAATTGTGCAATAAGTTTTGGAATTTTTTATCTATCCATGAGATATTTTATGTGAGCTTTAGGAAAAGTTTTTAATGGAAAATTGTAAAGTTTAGCCATATCGTAGCCTCGTTCTATACTAGATTCCATTTGGTCTTGAACCTTTTTGGCTTCTATATCCAATTTATTCTACAACCTTTCCATAAGGAGTATGCAAGATTCAAGTGACTGATCATAAGTTTTTGAGTCAAAAGCTGTTTGTGAAGTATATATTATGTTTAGGTGAAAAACTTGTTATTGCACATGTATGTCTTGTGTTGGGTCAAAGAATGTTTGTGGGTTTTTTTCATTCGAAATGTACATGGTTTGGTATGGACCTTGTTGCCTTGTCAAAGTTTGTGATCTTGTAAAAATTGGAATGATGTCTAAGAATGTATGCAAATGCACCTAAGTATGAAGGTGTACACAAAATGCACTTTGTTTTTGGATTTTGGATTTTTTAAATGAAAATGCAAGATAAGGGTTTATGCATGCAATGTGTTGGGTGTTTAGGACATGCAAAGTTAAAGTATAATCTAGGGGCATACAAAGGTTTGACTATGCAAAGAAATGTTTGGCTGAAATGTTTTGACTTGGACAAAGGTTGTGTTTGATAGTTCTCCTTGGACTTTGGAGGCTTTTGATGTTTGGACAATTTTTTGAATGTGATATGAAAATGTTTTGGATATTGATATGCAAATGCAAAATGCAATTTTTTTTGGGATTTTTTGGACTAAGTATATGAAATGTGAACCCAGGTTTATGCAATTATGGTTTGAGAAAACTAAGATAATGAAAAATGAGGAGAAGGTTATGCAACCTAAGGTTATGAATGATGAGGACTATGAAAACATAGGACATGCAAAAGAGGGTTTTAATTTTGAGGAAAATCTTTGGAAAATACAAGGCTAAGAGTCTAACCTAACAAGGATGAATATTGGATCTTGACCAATAAAGAAAGGACAAAATTGAATGGATAATTTTGATAAAAAAGACCAAGTCAGATCCATCAGGACATAGATAAAATTTGACTCAAAGAAAATGATAAAAGGAAAAATTATAAAAAGACCAATTTCAAGATTCTTTATTCATCCAAATAAGAGAATACTCTAAGACTCATGTTTTGTTTGGATTTTCAACAAAAGATTAAAAATGAGGGCTATGATGGGATTAAAATGAGGAATTTGACAATAAAAATGAGGAATAGAATGTGCAAAATGAGGATAATGTAAGGTATGATAATTGGAAATGAGGAAAATGTAAGGATCAAGATGAGGGCTATGCTATGCAAAAGGGATCTTAAGTGTAAAATAAACAATTATGCAAGGAATGTGATAAGGACATGATATGAAATATGCAATATGGATATGTAAAATGATTTCTAAGACACATGCTATAAGATCCTAAGGCAAAAAATTTGAGTTTTCATGTGATTGTAATGTTGGACAAGTTTTAACAAGTGTATGTTTGCAAAATATTTTTGAAGTTTTTGAACAAGTTTGAAAAGTGTATATTTTACAAATTTTTGAGCATTTTGGACTTAAGTTTGACAAGTATATGTTTACAAAAATTTTTGAAGGTTTTGAATGAATTAGAAAAGAGTTTTTTTGCAAATGTTTTGAATGTTTTTGAAAAGTGTTTTCAATTTTATCAATTTGGAAATTATCTTGATTAATGTGAAACACTCACACAAGACACAATAGATAGAATGGGTGTTGTTAAAAGTGAACAAACACACCACAACCTAGGCTAAAAGGATAGTATCCACTAAATGTGCACTCGAACTAAAGTTCAGCCAAGCTTACCTAAAGTGGAAAACCTATAATCTTGTTAGCATAGACTCCCCCTTATAGTCTAGTCACTTCTCAGGCATACCAAGATCTTCCACCCAAGGGGCATTACTTCCCTAGGGATTGTTGTCTCTAATAAGGACTGAAAAAGTATGAGATATCTTCATGGGCATGGGTGACCCCTTGAGTCAGGGGATAGAAGGATTTTGGAAACTACAAAAAATGGCTTTAGTCTAGGACACTTTATTTAGTAGGTGGATGATAAACTCCCACAAGAGGTCTCCTAGCCCTGAGAACTAGGGTTTGACACACCTCTAAGGGTATTGGAGGAGAGCTATCACCCAACCATACCATCAATTGGGTATTACCCACAATTGAGCCTTTATATATCAGTTAGAGTGGAGACCTGGCTTTGGTTTGTTACCACTTTGAATTCATCCCCTAGCATACCCACTATCAAATATCTTGGTCCAAGGTAGGCTTCTCTAAAAGAATTATATAGATTTCTCTTACACCCAAGATCCACGAAGGCAAGGGAAGAAAATATGTCTTTATAACCCTTTGGGATTTTAGACACTATAGACACACCAAACAAAATAGAAAATTTTCATTTTAGGACCCAAATGAAGTGTTTGATAATCTAAGAAATCACAGACACATTAGTTTCAAGGAAAACACACAAGGTCTTCAAACAATGCCCTGTATTAAATACATTAGTAGTTTTATGATATGATCTTCATCCCTAGATTGCCACAAGCTAAAAAGATACCATTAGTAACACCAAAAATGCCACTTTAAAATAAATACATAGATTTCTCTTCATCCAAGTTCTACAAAGGTGAGGAAGAGGATATATCTATATAGCCCTTTAAGATTCAAAAATGGAAAATTGCATGATAATTGTTTATTAACCCATTAAGAAAGGAAGTTTGACAAAATATGAAAATTTGTTATTCGTTTCCTTCCTAATTAGGCTAAATGAGATTTGTTGTTAATTTAGCTCCTAGTTAGATCTAAGTGACTTTTTTGTTCATTTGATCCATTAACAAAGGAAAATTTGAGAGCAAAAAAAAGAAGAATTATTGCTCGTTGATCCTCCTAATTAGGCTAGATGAGATGGGGTGATATTCATTAATCTCCTAATTAGACTATGTGACCATTTTCTACATTTTTGTTCTAAAAACAAGAAATTAAATAACAAATAAAATAAGACTCCAAGAGTGCTCCAAGATTCTTCCTTGTACCTAAAAGCACACAAGAAAAAGAAAGAAGATTAGTAAAGCATGTCCATGTTGGGTTCACCAAATGTAAGACTAGAAAATAGGTAAATTTGCAAAATGAAAACAACCGCAAACTTTCAAATAAATGCAAACCAATCTAATCTATCATTGAAGCCAATGAAATGAAGGTGCATAAATAAACATGAAAAAATCATGAAAAACACTCCCTTCACATGATGCTCCAATGTTATCCTTTCTCCTCCATAGAGTTGATGTTGGTGTAGCTCCAATTGACAAGATGCACCTACAACTGAAAGCAAGATAATGATATGATAGCAAGATGATATGATAGTGAGAATACTTGATTGTAGTTAGCCAAAAAAGTGCACAATGGCTCAATTTATAGGGTTTCAAAGCCAAATGAAAGAAATGGAAAGAAAGAATGAAAAAGAGAAAGACATCATAATCATGTGTGAATTTTGGAAATTACTATGACAAAGAGGTGAAATTGGAAAATTATGACACAATATGACAAATTATGACAATGTGAAAGAATTATGCATAGAAATGTGTAAGAAAAATGGAAGAAGAAAGTGTAAGTAAAAATGCATAGAAAGATGTAAGAGGTGTAAACTAAAAATTAGGAATGTGTAAGAGTGGGAAATTTTGAATTTTAAAAACTCATAATTCCCTATAAAGTGAAAATTATAAATTATAGAATTAGGAACTAGAAAATGGAAAAATGGGAAATTAGAATTTAGGAGGATGAGAAATTAGAATTAGAATTTAGGAAATTAGGAAATTAGGAATTCCCATAGTTCATGAAAATAGAATCAATTAATTAATAAAGATTAATTAATTGAAAAAGGTTAATTAAGAGGAATGGTTAATAAGAGGGGATGAAATTAAATGATTAAGACATAGGAATAGATTGTGGGTTATCTAATCCTAGAGAAGAAATTAACAAATTGATTGGCTGAGATGATGAAATAAATGCAAGATAATCCTATTAAAGGATTATGATGAAAAATATGAATCAAATGTGATGATATTGGATTGAACCAAATAAATGATACTAGACAAATGACAAAAAATGATGACTTGTCAAGGACACATGACAAGGGTTGATGACATATGAAATTTAATGAACATTATAAATGCCACAAGATGGTTTGAAATTGATTGATAGGGTTTATCACAATAACATCAATAGACATAGTCAATGCTATTAAATTGATTAAATAAAGACATAATTAGACAATGAATGACTCAACAATGTCGAGGATCAAATTGATGAAAAATGATGATATGCCAAGGATACTTGACATGTATTTTTGAATGTTGATAAGGCATTGAAGGATGTAAAAATGCCTAAAGCATCAATGATGATAAGATGGTATTGAAATGGTTTTGAATTGATTTTGAGATGATCTGCATTTTGATTGAATGATGATCAAGTTGGAAAAAAGATCAAAGTTAGTGAAATGATAAAATGGGACAAGTTAGGATGTAAAGGTGATAAAAGAGTAGGCATGAACCATTTTTGAGCATCTACACTAACAAGGCTCACTCCTAAAAGGGTGATTGAAATCCTTTAACCAAGTCACATCTAAGAATGTGCACTATAACCTTTAATAGGGTTGGCCTTTCATAGGGCATCACTTCAAAAGAGTGAGAATGAGTATCATGTTACTAGTGATTTTTCCCAAATTGGGTTCTCACATTAAATCATTTTGTCAAATGTGTTATTGAATCTATTATGGTTCATGCTTACATTTTTACAAAGTTGATTTGATAGTAAACTACGAGTTTAAGTGCTTGTATGATCTAATGGATGCATGCATGATGAAAATGGTTTATTGATATGGGTTCACTAAGCTATGAAAATTTTGAGTTATACATATGGACCTCAAATAACTAATTTAGCCCCCTTTCAGTTATTCTAAATAATTCCAATAGATTTCTCTCTTCTTGAAGTCAATTTTAGGGCCCTTTATACATTGTTAAATCCCACATTAAATGTAACTAGAATCTATGATGACTTTACATACCTTGTTGAGAATCTTGCAATTAATACTAATAATTTGTTTGTCTTCTATTTCTATTTCATAGCTATCTAAAGTAATTGAAGCAACACTTAAAATCTTCATTACATCCACATCAAACACTTTGTTTTCTATCTATGAGTTGATCTTGTTAGTGAACATATTCAAGATAAATTGGAAATTAATATGTTGGATATCATTTACTATTTATGTTTTAAAGAAAAATTAAAATATTATGCTTGAGTGGACTAAATTAATGGAGATGTCAATCTCTTGCTTTTAGGAAATGTAGAAGGAGGCCCTAGTTCAATATGAAATCTCAATTGATATGCATAGGACATTAGGTGGAGCTAAAAAATACAACTTGTTTGCATTTTTTATATAGGTCATTAATATTAAATGTGGTGCATTTTTTCAGCTCCACCTATTGTCCATGCATATGGAACATTTTTGTACATATATTCTCAATTTAGAGTGGTTTAATCTTATTTTGGATGGGACAGAGAAAAACCAAAGACATATGGATGCTTAAGTGGCCACACACAATGATTCTTCACTATTTACATTATAGTTCTATCTTTGAGTTCCTTATTTTAACTATTTCTACATTCCTCATTTTGATTTTATTAAAAGTAATGTTTTGTTTCCTTTTTTGAAATGTTTCATGCCTTCATTCACTAAAATTTATCTCTACTAATTGCAATCACATTGGTAACATGTTGATCTTAGTCTTCTTAAAGTTGTTGTTATAACACTGTAGATCCTAATATGCATATAGCCCACTCACCAATTCAACAAAACTTGAACATATCTTGAAACTTTTTAACATCTTTTGTAATGCTAATTGATAATCATTTCATTGTATTTGGTTGTAGGGTACCAAATAGTAGAACTAAATGAGAAATTGAGGTTGTGGGTAAAGAAAGCATCTCTCTATTATTTGAGGGTAATTCTAGGTAAGATTTGAATCTAGAAGGAAAGTATCGATGTGAATGTTTTTTTTAAATTCTTACATAATTTTTTTGTTGCATATTTGGTGTTGAATGAGGGATGACAATCAATGATCTTCTCCTTCTTATTCCAATTGGATTAAATGTTATTAAGGCTTTTCTAATTGTAGTAATCTATAAAGAATAAAATTGTAATATAAAATATCTAGTTGATCCCCCCTTGAAAAGAGTTTGAATCCCATCTTATATCTTGCAAGTATTTGAAGAGACGCACCCCTCTAAGCATAGATTGGTTGGTTATAAGTGGGCATTACACACAATGTTTAAATAAGCATAAATTCTCAACTATTAGTAAGATACAACTTCTCACATCATCCACCCTTACCAATGTGGTCTAGAAGCACCCTAGGGTCTTGTTTAGATTCTAGTTTAGTTTGGCTTGTAGGTGGTTCTAGCCAACCACCAAGGTAATAAGGAATGTTGATAAGGTCCTAAGTTAGGTGTGATGTGTGTTTTTGGATAGGTGTTCATAGAGTCATTCTTGTGGTCTATTTTCAATAAGTCTAATGTTGAGTCCTAGAAAATTCAACATGGGTTAAAGGTTGACCAAGTCTCCAAAATGGAGTGGCAATTATAAATTCTATTTTTTTAAGTGTTTTTATGACCATATGATGTGATTTGTGTCAAATTGTGCATGGGAGGATAGTAGAAATTTAAAATTGCAAAAAGTTGTAAAGTTTCTCATGAAAACTTTACAACTTTGCAAAGTTATCAAGACAAAATTTCCTAAAATCTAGGAAATGGCTCTAAAGGAGTCCTAACCCTAACCTTAGGGTATTAACATGAGTGGTTGACATATTTAAAGTTAGAAAAACCCTAATTTGGGAGTTAGTTGTTAGATTGTACTATTTACATTGTGAAAGACATTGAATTATGTAGACAAAGAGACTTTTACCTTCATCCAAACTCTAAATGGATTAATGTGAGCTATAGAGGCATTTATTCTTGTTGTGTAATTTTTGTGGAGTTGATTTCAAGTGCTTGAATTTTTCTTTTTTCATTTTGAAAAATATTTATTTCCTTTGGTACACTATCTTGAATAGTGCAAGTTATGTAAATATGAGCCCTACTTGAATTCCCATGGTTGAAATTTAATGGCCACTTGGAATCAAGTAAGGGAAACCATAAATAGTGTAAATATATGTTTTAATGTTCTTTTTTGTAGGGGATCTATTTTTTCCATGAATCCTTAGGTGAGTGCATAGGCATTTTGGCTAGGAGTTTGCACCTAATGGAAGCCAGCAACCCAGACTAGTTCACATGCTCTAAAAAAACCCAAGAAGATGGGGGTTTGGTGACAGAACTATGTATGAACACCTTAGAGATCTAAAAACTATGAGATCTTGAACCCTAGGAAGTCCTTAGAAAGAAATGCTAAATAGGTTGGGATTGTTTTTGGAGAAGCTGAGAATTATTCCAAGAACACTAATTATAGGAGGCCTAATTGAATTAAAAGGGCTACAAGGCCTAAAACTTGAAAAGTAAGAAATTGATGGAAAATATAAAGAATAATCCATCCAATGTTAGAATTCTTTAGAATAACTGAGAGGGGGGGTGAATCAGTTATTCAAGGTCCAAAATGCCCTATTAATACCTTTCTAATACTTTTATACCCTTTTCATCTGTTCAAACTTAAAACAGTCATATAAGCAAATTACTGTAAATCAACATGCAAAGATAAAACATTCAAGATCAACACATAACACAATGATTTACGTGGAAACCCAATTTGGGAAAAACCACCAATAACATGCTACTTGATTCTCACTCTTCTAAAGTGATGCCCTGTTAAAAGCCTGCCCTGTTAAAGGCTTACACCACACTGTTAAATGTGACCTTGTTAGAGGATTTCGCCAAACTGTTAGGAATGGGCCTGGTTAAAGGTCTTTAGAACATCCACTTGGAATGTGACCCTGTTAAAGGATTTATCTAATGGATGTTAAACCAACCTAAGTCCATAGGATTTATCTTACTGTTACAATTGCTAGAAAGTAACGATAATGGTCTTTTGATCTGACATAACTTACAACATACTTTGCAGATTTTAGATCACTCTTTCAGTTCAATCCTTATACTTGGCTTCAATCACTTTAGTTCTGACTTGCTTGTCTCTCTCTCAAGCTTTTTCTCCTTGATTTTTCCTACTCATTCTACCAATGCAATCATCCTTATGGTCATCTATCCAAACAGAGTTCCTCAGCATTTCATGCTTTAATGCTTGACCAGGGCTCTCTCTCTCTCACTGTCCCTTCTTTTTCACTCTCTTCCACTATATTTTCCATTAACTTATGTCTTCTTATATACATGTCTGATTTTCCTTTGCTGCTCAATTCTCCCTCTCTAATTTTAGGGTTTCAAAAATGGATTAGGTAGGATACAATGCATCTACCCCATATCTTGTTTTCTTCACCAACTGTACCTTAAAAATGTTCTACATGGTGTTCTGTGCCACCAACTCATCATTCTTATCCTCCTTTGAATTCATAGATTTCTAGATAACAACTTTGTTAGCTTTGATCTGACGAATCTTTGATTTTCTAAATAATGCAGCAACTCGGTATTATTTAGTTACTGGTGCTCGGCACCTCTATATTACTCGACATCATTGAGTTAATGGTGCTCGACACCTCTATGTTACTTGGCATCATTGAGTTACTGGTGCTTGGTGCCTCTATGTTACTCAGCACCTATACCTACTCGGCACTTGAACTTGCTCGGCACTTGAACTTGATTGGCACTTGAGCTTGCTCGACACTTGAACTTGCTCGACACTTGAACTTGCTCGGCACTTGTACTTGCTCAGCACTTGTACTTGCTTAGCACTTGAACTTGGTTTGAGCTTTACACAAGACTTAGCTAAAACCTTAAATCTTTGATATGTTTCAGTGTGCTCATTCTTTATATCTTTTAGTATGTCATCCAATACACTATTTTATTAATGGCTTGACTGATCCTTATACTTCATTACAACATCATAACTTCAACCTTTCTCTAGGTGTTCTAGTTACATCTTATTGATTGCCTCCACCTTGACAATCAACTAATTGATAGTATTTGGATCACTAAAGCAATTTTCATCCCTGCAAGTAGCAAGTTTGACATCAATGACAAAACAATGATTGAGGACATTCTTTACTGGTTCCATATATTATTCCAACAATTGTTCTTATGATCACTTCAATCATTTCCAACAATCTCCCTCTTTGGCATTGATGGCAAACCAAACTGATCAAGTAATCAATTCAGTTACCACCAAGATTGTATTAATTTGCTGCATTTTCACTACTAATCACATATATCTCCCTCTTTCATATATATCTCCCTCTTACTTTGAATTGATCAATTTTTTGCATATTTCTCCCTCTTTGACATAAATGCCAAAGATGTAGCATCTTTATTATGCAAAATATAATCTTTGGCATCATGTTGTCTTTCTCCCTTTGTCACCATGCTTGTAACTGATTTGGAGTTTTTGTTCTTGCTGTCATCCTTTGCATCAACTTCTTAATATTTCAATGATTTATTCATGTTGATGCAAGGCAGCTTCCTTGTTGCCTTAAACTACTTGAGTAGGGGTATAACCCCCAGCTTGCCTCTAAGATTTTCATAGGCATCCTTGGGCAATGGTTTGGTGAAGATATCTACAGTTTGTTCCTTTGTGTGAATGTATTCCAACTTCACTTATTTGTCTTCTACCAATTCTCTAACATAATGATACTTGATTGCAATTTGCTTGGTTTTTGCATGCATCATTGGATTTTTTGATATGTTTATAGCACTTGTATTATCACAATATAATATCACCGATTTTGTTACTTCTTCTTTCATTCCATTCAATAGATGTATGAGCCATACAATGTTTGTACAATTGACTGTAGCTACCACATATTCTAATTCTACAGTGGACTGGGATATACATGTTTGTTTCTTGCTAGTCTAGGTAACCAGCCTTTTGCCTAAAAATAATGCACCTCCACTTGTGCTTTTTCTATCATCAATGTTTCCTCCTCAGTCTGCATCAGTCCCTTTGAGATATCTCATTATTCTTTTTACTGCTATTAGATGATTTTCTTTAGGATTGGCAGAGAACCTAGCCACTATTCTGACTGCTAATGCTATGTCTAGTCTATTATATACAACATATTGTAGTTTTTCAATCATGGATATGTACATTGTTTGATTGACTTCAGCTGACTCATCATTTTTAGATAGCTTATTCCCTGTGGCCATTAGTGTGCTGACTGGTTTGGGTTCCTCCAATCCAAATGTTTTAAGAATTTCTTTGATGTATTTTGATTGTGCAATAAATATTCCATGTTTGATTTGATGAACTTGCAATCCAACAAAAAATTTGATTTCACCAAACATAGACATTTCAAATTCATGTTTCATTTTGTCAGCAAAGTCTTTGCAAAGTACTTCCTTACCACCAAATACTATGTCATCCACAAAAATTTCAGATACAATAATGTCTTTACCTTCTTTTTCTTTGATGTACATGTTGTTGTTATCATCAGTTCTTTCAAATCCAATTTGCACTAGATACTTGTGAAGTCTCTCATACCATGCCCTAGGTGCTTGTTTCAAACCATAGAGTGCTTTATGTAACTTACACACCATATCCCTATTATTTTCATCAACAAATCCTTCTGGTTGTTCAATGTAGACTTCTTCTTCTAGTATACCATTTAAGAAGGCAGATTTTACATCCATCTGATAGACTTTGAAATCTTTGTAGGCAGCATATGCAAGTAAAGTTCTTACTCCTTCCATTCTTGCAACAGGAGCGAATGTTTCTCCATAATCTATTCCTTCTTCTTGAGCATAACCCTTGCATACTAATTTGGCTTTATTTCTGGTAATCTCACCATTCTCATCTAGTTTGTTTCTGAATACCCATTTGGTGCCAATCACATTCTTGTCAGTTGGTCTCGGAACCAAACTCGAGGTTTTATTTTTTCTTATTTGATCAATTTCTTCTTCCATAGCTTTATACCAGTTGCCATCTTGTAATGCATCATATACTATCTTGGGTTTAGATTTGCTGATCAGATTTAATGTGGTTCACCTAATCCTTGGGCTACATCCACCAACAAGTCCAATATTATGATTATCTAGTGATTAAAATCTACAATCCCTTACAACACAATACTGCTGCAAGAAGCTACAATATCACCTAACATTATGAAATCCCTAACCCTAAGCCATTTTATAATAGCTTTTTCCACTAAAAAACTTAGGGCCAAAATAAGTCATCCAATAGAAAAATAGTAGTAGATGCCCCTTATGTTAGTAGGGCCATTTTTTAACTTTAAGGGCACTTCCCACAAAAACCCTCATGAGGGTCTTTCCCCTCAATTTAATGTTGTACTACAATAGGGATGCACCTAGGGTGTTTCCCTAGGACACCTAAGGGGTGCATCCCCTTGACCCTATCTTGGGACCCTCATAGAAATAATTTGGGGGAAATCATGTTGAATAAACCTCTGAGTCTGATTAGGCTAGATATCACAACAAATTATTGTAGAAGGGTTTGATTTAGGAGATCTTGAGTCCATGTGTTATACCAATAGTATTAGCACTAAATAACAATGGAGAATGAAGGATGTGCACAATTCGTGGGTTATTGACTAGATCACAATCAAGTACAAATTTACATTTCTATGGATGGATTATTTTATGGACTACTTGAGTTGAGCTATATATATCACAAAGATAGGTATGAAGAGTGGGTACCATCAAATTTTCATCAAAGAAGGAGATGAGTGGAAGATTTCCTTCAAAAAAAGGGAAGGATTGTATGAGTAGTTAGTCATGCCTTTTGGGCTAATCAATGCATTGAAAAGTTTCATTAGGCTCATGAATGAGATATTGAAGGAATTTCAAGGTAAGTTTTTCATTCTTTACCTAGATGATATTTTTATCTTTAGCAAGACAATGGAGGAGCATTTGATGTATATTCATAAGGTGTTTGATAATTTATGGGAAGAAAAGTTGTTGATAAATTTAAAGAAGTGTAGTTTTGTGAAGGAGTTGGTGTACTTGGGATTCATTGTATCAACAGAAGGTCTGGAAATGGACCTTGAGAAAATGAAGGCTATCCCTGAATGGCCTACTCCAAGGAGTGGGATTGAGGTAAGATATTTCTAGGGACTGACTAGTTTTAATAGAAACTTTATCAGAGGTTTTAGTAGTATTTGTGGATCCTTGACTAAAAAAATGGGAGGGGATGGGAAAGAATTTAAGTGGATTGTAGGGGAAGAAAAGAGTTTTAATCTATTGAAATAGAAAGTTATAGAGCAACCTATTTTAGCATTTTTATATTTTAATAAGGTGTTTCAAGTATACTCTGATGCTAGTGATACTACAATATGAGCTTTTTTGAGCCAAGAAGGTAGACCTATTACTTATTTCAGCGAGAAGTTGAATGATGACAGAAGAAAATATTCTATTTATGACTAGGAATTTTATGTTATAGTTTAGGCATTGAAGTAGTGGAGACATATCTTCTTCCTAAGGGTTTTTTTTTTGTATACTGATCATCAAGCTTTTTAATATTTGAATAGTCAAGGAAATTTGAACCAAAGGCATTTGAAATGGGTTGAGTTTTGGAAGAGTTATACATTTTTTTTTGAAACATAAGAGTGGGAAGTTTAATAGAGTTGTAGATTTTCTTGGTAGAAGAAAATTTTTACTGACAGAGATACAGATTGAGGTGGTTGGGTTTAAGAACTCAATTTTTTTAATCCAAAGGATCCTAATTTTGGAGAAGCTTAGAAATCTTGTACAAAGCTTATTACACTTGATACGAAAAAGTGGTTAGATTTCATAATCCAATATGGTATTTTGTTCAAATGAAGTTAGTTGTGCATTCTTGGAAGTTCTGTGAGGGAGAATATCATCAAGGAAAAGCATAGTGAGGGATTGGTTGGACATTTTGGGAGAGATAAAACCATTAATTTGGTTGTTGAGAATTATTACTGGAAAGAGTTGCTGCAAGATGTGAATAATTTTGTATAGAGTTGTAGAGTATGTCATATGACAAAATGAGTGAAGGAAAATATTGGGTTGTATAAACCATTACTAGAGAAGTCATAGGAAGATGTTAGCATGGGTTTCATTTTTGGTTTACCAAGGAAACAATGAGGTCATGATTCCATATTTGTGGTGGTTGAGATATTTTTAAAAATGAAACATTTCAGTCCTTCCAAGATGACTAGTGATGCTATTCATTTGGAAAAAAATTATTTTTCAAAGAAGTGGTGAGACTACATGATCTACCAAAGAGTATCATTTCTAATTGAGATACCAAGTTTGTTGGGTATTTTTGGCATACATTGTGGAAGAAATTGAAGATAGATTTGAAATTTAGTTCATCACATCATATACACACTGGCGGAAAAACAAAGGTGGTGAATAGGAGTTTGGGGAGTTTACTGAGATGCTTTGTTGAGAATAAGCCAAAAGGCTGAGATTTGATTTTGCCATATGTAAAATTTTCATATAATAATTATGTCACCATGAGTACTAGTAAATCACAATTCTAGATTGTATATGGGAGTAGTCCTAGAAATACTTGTTAATTGAGATAGTTGGATAAAGGAGAAATAAGTAGTGCTAAAGAAGAAGATTTTTCTCTACATTTGAAGAACATCCATGAGGAGGTAAGGAAGCACATTATTTAGATGAATATGGACTAAAAAGATAAGGCATATGTGAGAAGGAGGTATAATAACTTTTTTATTAGAGATTGAATTATGGTTTATTTGAGAAATTCTATTCGGTATATATAACAAGTTGAAAATGAAGAAGTTTGGATCATGCAAGATAGTCAAAAGGCATGATTCTGGAAATTCCTATAAAGTGGAGTTGCTAGCTAAACTCAATATCTCACCATTATTTAATATTTTATATTTAATAGATTATTATGAAGAAGGTGAAGTTACAAAAGCACAGTGGACTATTCTAGTAGCCAGTTCAACTACAAAAGAGATTGAGGAGTTACTAGACAGTCATGTTGACAAAAGTACAAGAAATAGATCTTATGAACAATACAAGGTAAAATGGAAAGGGAATCCAGTAGAAGATTCATCATAGATAACAAGGGAGTAGGTTAATCATCTTTTTTTTCCTTTAAACACCTAAGATGTGATGAGGTCACTTGTCAAATTACCCTAGGTGTATGATGCATGAGCATCTTGATTGTAAGAGTAATCTTGCATCACCCAAAATTGTTTCCTTTTTGCTTCTTGAATAAGGGTTGTTTTAGTGTATATATGTTGTCTATGAAGGCTTGATTCTTAGTTAGTAAGTCATACAAGCTCGAAATGTCCAAGTTTTAGAGGTGAATGTTCATCTTGGATATATCAACCTACCAGTTGAGGCTCGATGCCAATTATGCATATTCATGGATTTATTGCAAATTTTTGGTGTGCAATTTGGCATAAAAAATTTAAGCCCATTTTTTAAGAAATTAGACTCCTTAGATGGGCTTTGAAATGGGTTTGGTTGGAGCCTATGTGAGTAGGGACATGTAGATCAGAAGTGGAGGATTATGAAAAGTGGTTATAATAGCCAATCAGAAAAATAGTTTGAAAGTAATGTCCTTTTGAAGTTGGGTTGACCAAAATTTCCAAAATAAGTGTCTAAGGTGTACCAGACCAACTCTAAATGTAATTTTAGATTTATTTAGTCTCAAGGGTTGGGGTTTGATGTCTAGAAACTTCCTATCTAGTGTAAAAATGTCTATTTAAGATATGACCATACGTTAATTAGGACATCTGGGTATGAGCAGGATCATGGTGTGCCAAAAAGTGGTGATCTAAAAATTATGTAGTTTTGAAATGCCTCAAAGCGTTTCAAAATCTATTATGATTTTTTTACCACCCATCTCGATACAAAACCAAAATACTAATACCTTTATAAGGCCTATTATTTCTTTGGATACAAACCCTACATGGTCAACTTTACAAATGTCTCAAAAACATGTTTTTTGTCTATTCTTGTGTGTTTTTTAGTTCAAACATGTGTTTGATGACTTTTTTTCACCCAAATTTGATGAAATTAAAAGGGTTTCTTAAGACTATTCTTATCTTTCTATAAATGTACTTTCTATCAAATTACAAGTTCATTGAGTAATTATTATTAATTTTCTAATGGAGTTGCACATAAAGTGTTGATTGACACACTAATTGAAAAATAAATATAACTTTTTAATAGTATAACATTTTTTAAATCCAAAAGATTTGTCACATTATATACTTCTTCTACTATAAGTAAAATAAAAGAAAAATTAAATTTTATAAAGTTTTGAATTAGTCAAGGTGGTCAAACACAGGAGTTTGTTTATTCCAAAAATACTATAGTAGAAAATTCATAATTAATTATTTATTTGGAATAAAAATACCCAAGATATGTGTGACATCCAGGAATGAGTCTAATCCTTATATATAGTATATTATTAAAAAATATTATCATTTTATTTTGATTAAGGTGGTCAGACATACACCTACTTCTTACTTTTTTCCTAAATTTTTTTACTATTGCATTAAAATTCAAAAAATGACTAGTCAATTTTTCCTTTGTTTAGATAAGGTCTAGTAGTTCATAAACTAAATTCAATTTCCTATAGATTATTTTCTCACAAATTTTGTATTGAAAGTTTGTAACAAGTCTAAAATTGCATGTCAAGTTGACATAACACCGATTTTGTGATTTTTATTGCCATTTAAGGGCATATTTTGGTTGACCATGATCCCACACATACCTAGCTCTGAGTGATAGTTTGTAGCTTTGTGCTGGAAATTATTGTAAAGAAGGCACCCATGTGGATTTCCATATTGTATTTTAAAATTATGAAATTTTGCACTTGCAATGATAATAAGAAGCCCATATTTTATTCTCACAAAATGTTGTTATTTCTTTGTTTCTATTATGTATTTGTAGTGTTACGGGGAATACCTTTCATCAATTCACTTACCAATCCTAACCTTAAAATTTTGATGATTCAATGCCACGATCAATGGTTTGAAGGTTATATAGTGATGCATCAATAACCTAAGATACACTGCAAGTTTTGACATCTGATAAGATTGTCATGCCAAATTTAAGTAGAATGTGATCTCTCCAAATTGAGAAAGATTATTGTAGACCTTTACATCACCATCCTATAGAATTTGATAGGTCAATAATAGCCATCATGAGCTTTGAGTTATAACCCTCAGAAGATCAATCTCCAAATGCACTTAGTGCACCTTGGGGATGCTTTGGTGTTAGGTGGCTGCGAATGTTATAGGATCTTCATTGATAGAATAGGGGTTTCACTAGGGTTCACCATCCCATCATGAGCTTAAAAAATTAACAATTTTATGTCATTATTAGTGGTTTGAAAATTACACAATGATGCACTAATGAATAGAGGTACACTGCAAGTTTTTGCATCAAACGAGATAGATGAGAAAAATTGAAATGGAATGTGATCTCTCTAAACTAAGAGAGATTGTTTTAGACCTTGTTATCATAATCCTATAGTATTCTATAGATCACTAATATCCCTTATGAGCTCTAAGTTATGGCCCTCATAAGATCAATCTTTAAACATACTTAGTGTACCTTGGGGATGCTTTAGTGTCAGGTCAATGTGAACATTCTAGGTTATTTGTGGACAAAATAGGGGTGTCACCAGGGTTCACCCACCCATATAGAGGTAATGGTGTTGATGATTTGATTATATGATCAAGAGTTTTAAATTTACACAATGATGCACTAACAAACTAAGGTACACTACAAGTTTTGGTATCGATTGAGATCATTGTGTAAGATTCAAATGAAATATGATCTCTCCAAATCAAGAGAGGTTTTTGTAGACCTTGGCATCACCATCCTAGAGCATTGGATAGCCTTCATGAGATTTGAGTTACAACCCTTGTAAGATCAATCTCCAAATATACTTAGTGAATCTTGGGGATGCTTTGGTGTTGGGTGGTCACAAATGTTCTAGGCTCTCTATGGGCAATCATTATATAGTTACTAAATTTTATTATATAGTGTTAAATAATTATAATTATTGATTATTATATAACTATTTTATATAGAGTCAGTACTTATTATACATTATTATATAATTATATATCATATATTATGATTATATATCATATACATAATAATTAAATGTCATATACATAATAATTATAAATTATATATATTAGCAACTAAAGTTAATAAACTATATGATGATGTATGTTCCTAGGGGTCTTAGGTATTAATGGACTTACATTTTGTGTTTGAATGGGTAGAAAGGGGGTTATGGAGTATCCTTTGACCCCTTTTGAGCTATTACACAATAGCATATGTTCGTAGGGGTCCTAGGATCCCTACAAACATACATGTTGTGTTCCAATGGGTCAAAAGGGGTCATAGAGTATCCTATGATCCCTTTGATCCATTACATGGCATATGTTCCAAGGGCTCATAAGACCCCTAATAACATATTTTGTCATGTAATTAATTGAAAGGGGTTTTAGGGTATCTAATGACTTCTTTTGACCCATTGGAACACAACATGTATGGTTGTAGGGGTCCTAGGACCCCTAGGAGCATATGTTTCGATGTAATGGGTCAAAAGGGTTCATAGGCTTTTGACCCAATGGAAAACAACATCTGCAACCATAAGGGTCATAGGACCCCTAGGAACATATGCTATCATGTAATAGGTGAAATTAGTCAAAAGATACCTTATGACTCCTTTCTATCCATTGGAATAAAAATAGGTATATTCTTACGGGTCTTAGGAACCCTAGGATATGATGCAGGAGCATCCTAGGAAACTCAACAATCTTGTATGCAGAGGATTGATGAATAATTTTATGGAGTTATTATTTGCATGGTTGTTTTATTTTTCAAGGCATATTGGGGAACCTTTCCTTAAGAGCACATAAGGATTGGATGGATTGTGTTGAAGTTAGAGTCATTTTACTTAGAGTTGGAGCTGTATTTTCTATTTTTTGTATTCTAGTTGCATGGCATGTAGCCATTGATCATTAATGAATCAATATTTTTACATTTATGGTCTTAAATAGGACATAAAATAATACCTTCAGTTAAGAGTGCATGTCCTAACTCATCCAGATTTGGGAGATATCATTTTTTCCCTAGGTATCAATTTTAAGCCAATTTCACATAAAATGTGGAGTTGTTTTTGTCTTGCATGGTTTTGTATGATGAAATAGGATCTTTTTAAGTTAGGGAAATGTTCTTTGGTCATGTGTGGACCTAAATGTAACTTGGCATCGAGTTTTATTCATATTTTCTATATTTTTGGTTTACTCTTCCAAGATAGACCTATAATGTAATTAAATGCTTGACTAGCCAACTTGTGGCTTAGCTGGCTATATAAGGAGCTTGGGTTGATAAAGGAAATGATTATTGTGGATCATGATTTGGAGGATTTAATATCATGAGTAGAGGAATATCTAAGATATAAAAGTTGAGAAAGCTACTGGATGTGGTTTACAAATAATGAGGTCACTTGGTGGCTTGCAAACACAAGTTTACATACCAGAGGTTTCTACCAAATTGTTGTTATGTTACAGATTTGGGATAGCTAGGATTTGAGTTGGATCTTGAGGGATCTTGCATAACTATTGTAATTTCTTTATATTTGGCCATAACCAAGAAGGCCTTACAATCCAATGCATTTCCTATAATTATATATTTTATGAATAAAGATTTGTGAATTGGTATCAGATCTTGCATTGTTGTATTGTTTCTACTATGTGGTTATTTGTTGGGGCCTAGAATATCTCCTTTGGGAATTTTTGAGTTGTCATTTTTCATGATGCTTAATAGTAGGAATTCTTTCAAACTCCTCTGTTGAAAAGCTAATCTGAGGATCAACTCTAAGGTTTCGAGTGATCTTGCAACCTATTAGAATCCTCTTAGTTGAAGATAAATATGAATATTCATGAGGAGGCCTTTGCTGGTTCTGAAATGATTTGGATAAGATGTATGATCTTCTTATTGTCTCAAAAGAATAACCACACAAAATGGAGTATTTTTTTTTTGTATTTTCTATTTTAAGATGAATGCAATCTAATAATGTAACTACATGAATTCCAAATTTAACCAAGGCATTAGTAAAGAAAATAAAAAAGATAAGGTGACAAGAAATTTAAGAAAATAACATGAAAAGTAAATTCTAATGGACATAAGCTATGGAAAGAACATGTTTGTGAGTTAAGCTTTCAAAAAGATCAGTAGGTAACTAATGAAAATAGGAGCTATGCTTCCTTAATTCCACTAATGCAATCATTGATGGGAATTCAGTAACCATACGATGTTTCACTTTTCATCAAATCGCAAGGCCATAGAAAGTGTGCTCATGTGAGACAAAAATCTATGCAGGAACATTATGATGAACTCTTCTCAAACTAAGTACATTAGTAGAATTTGTAGACTTATAGAAAACACCAGAATTAAAAGATCGCACAACTAGAAATAACACAATAAAATTTTGACTCAATTTCATTCCATGAACATACACCCACAAAATATAACACACTTAGGTAAGAATCGCTATACTCAAAATGTGAGCACCAAAAGAATATATTATTGCAAGATAACAAAGGCCTTGATTACATATTACATTCCCATATGTATAAGAAATCTTCTCCTCAATTTGTGTTGAGAGTGAGAGATATCTTTATGAAATCATATGCTTCTAAACTAATAAAATAGATATATTTATGTACAAACTAACTATCTAACAAGTGCTAAGTAGGAATCCATTCAATTTATATCATTAATTGGATGCATGAGCCTTTACATGTCATAAAATAAAGAAATCATGGGATAATAAGAAAGAGAAAGCCTTTAGTTGATGTAGAAGTGATTAGAAGTGGCAAAAATAGAAGCTCCATCTTCATTAGGTGTTTGCAGGAGTTAAACTATTGTTAGAATGCATTTTTTATGCATGGAAAACTCTAAATTTAGAACTGGCAATTAATTATTAGAGCACCTCTAAATTCATCAAAATCTTCCATGACACCATTGAAAAAATACACCTACACACCAGCACACCTACACAATAGTGCAACTCAAAAGTAGGCTCAAAAAAATGCAAAATTTCACTAAGGGTCAAAATTGAAATTCTAGCTTCTGAGTTTTGTTCACCTTTATACCAAAGCTATGTCTCAGTATTTTTCCTTGATTTTCTTGATGATCTTAGTGACTTGAACCAAATCTAGAAAATATAAGGCTTTATATTTATCTTTCATCTTCTACCTGTAGTTGTCAACATCAATATGGGTCTTCACAAAATCTCCTAATTTCACATCAAGTTCTAGTAAAGCCTCTTTTGTTCTAAATGCTTGCCTAATTTCATCATCATTGGCATCTTCTTCAAAATTTATCCAAAAATTTTTCATGACTACCTCTACTAGTATTAACTTGTCTCATGCATCATCCTAAAAAATATCTAAACAAACATCACTATAATTCTTCTTACCTTCCAAAATTTTCTCTTGGGCTTGGTCCTTGAGCCTATGAATCTTTGTATGTAATGTCTCTATTACTTTATTCCCATCTACAATATTTTCAATCCAATCATCAAATTTTTCTAACTTTTAGTTGTATATACACCCATCAACATCCGATACCTTTGGCCTTTAATTGCCTGTAATGTTTGCAAATCCTTACCTCGGGTATGTATCTCATCCATTAGACCAAAATCTTGATTCAAAATATCTTCTAACCTATCCACATTTTCTTGCATGATGTGTAATAGCTTCAATTTCCATAAATGATCTATACACCCTTTTCCTCAAAACATTCTCACCATTGCTAACAAGCTCTCTAAAATGGGTCCAACTATACCACACCTTTATCTCTTTTGCCAATTGCTATGTTCATAGTGTCCTTAGGGTTTGTGGGATCCAAGGGACCAACAACTTCACTTAAATATCCCTTTAGGATTTTATTTTGTCACTAAAGTGTTATTAATTTTGCCCAATCTTGTTCAAAGCTCTTGAATACCTCTTTTATTCCTATTGTAACCATTAGCTTAGTAGTATCCAAGGTAGGCTTCCCAAGCATGACCTCCCTAACCTAATAATCTTTCGATGTCAATTCTTTAATTTGAATTTGGAGGGGGGATAGCCACATGAGAAAATAAGTCCTCATCTAATTAACATGGAAACTATCTAAGATCTCTTGATAGGTTTGTTACACAATGTCAAGAATGCACCCAAATCTATATGGTCTAACTCGGTATCCTAGATCTATGAGTAGTCATCCTAAAATCTTGATTTTGTTGGCACACCCTAGAGCTTGAATACCACCAACTTTATATTCATTTTCTTAGCAAGGGAGGATGATGAAGATGCCATCAAATCTACACAAAAAGTTGTTCATTAGTCTAGAATTGAAGAAAAAATGATTAAATTAAACCCTAAAGGTGACATGATTTGAAACCCTAAAAACCAAACTACTTGAACACACACAAAAATTATTTCACCCCTAGAATTCAAAAAAAGAGTTCTCTAGTCACACCTAATAGGTGTGCCTAGTGTACTATTTCTTAGCAAAGTTTAAAAGATAGGGTGTACAATAGTACACCTCATGGGGTGCACTGATGCACACCCTATAATCATTTTGCAACAAAGTCTAAGTTTTTTCTTTTTTCTTTTTTGTGGGGAGGGGGGTGATCAATAGTGCACCTAATTAGGTGTACTACTACACACCCCAAATACACTTTTTTTTTTTGTTTTAAAATTTTAAGGCTTTTTCTCGTTTAGTGTTTTTCTTTGAAAAAAAAGGTAAGGTGCATAGTAGTGCACCTAACCTAGGTGCACTACTATGCACCTTACTTTGGGTTTAATGGCTTGTTTGTCTTTGAATATAGGTAAGAGATGGAGGAGGTGCACCTAACTTAGTACAGTACTGTAGTAATGCATAGTGGAGATGGGAAATGAAAATGAGTGGAGAATGAAGGGAGGGGCACTGGGTTTTATAGGCTTGAGGATCCCACATTCTTTTGTGTTGTGCAGGTGTGCAGCTACACATTTTTGCATCACAAAATGCCTCTCTCTCTCTCTCTCTCTCTCTCTCTTGAGTGGTTTTGGCACACTGGCGCACCTATTGAAGTGTGCTAGTGTGCCTTTTGATTCAAAAAAAGAGGTATTTTTTTTGATAACTTTGATATGTGTCAAACACCAATTAAATCCTAAACATTCCAAGCGTATTCAGGTCACATTATAGTCAAAAGCTCAAAATTTCTAATCTCCAAGTTCAGTGTGTGTTTAGTGTATTCATTTCCTTTGACATCTTAGAATGCAATGTATCACAAGCTTCTAACAACTTGGAAGCAATCTTCCACCCTATCTAGCTCATTCATTAGGAATCTTCATGAAAGTTGTTTATCAATCATTTGTTTGACCAAATGAGAGAATTAGTTTTGAGGGCTCTTAACAATAAATCACTTTTGCATTTGAAACCCTAGGTAATCTTCTAAATATTTGCTCCATGTAGTGCATGATGTCACCATTTTATTTTTGATGAAGTGATGTTTTGGAACTAGATAGCTTATTTATAGTGTGTATCCCTTTTATTGGATTACCTTTCTTAGACTTTGTAGAATCCTTCATTCTTAACACCTTTCTTTCTTTTTTCCTTTTGTATTGTGACCATGATTAAACTGTGTGGCCCAGACATTGGTTTCATTTCTTGGATTTGATCTTTTGTGAACATCCCTTACATTCCTCTTTTAAGAAGTCTTAGAAATTCTCACACCAAACAACAATCTTAGCAGTTCCTTCAAGAAGATCCTTCTGTTTGAACTAGTGGGGTTTGGACTATCCCTAGCTACCTTCAACCTTGGTTTGACAACACCTGAGATAATCAATCTTTAAATATGCAAAGTGTTGAGAACTTGTTGGTCTACAATTTTGAATTCAAGATTGAAAGTCCCCTATTACTACAAGTAACATCCATTGCATTCCTCAATTAGTATAAGAAACAAAATCATAAAAATGTTTTGACAAATAAATACCTCTTCCTAGAAATTGGGACCAAAAGAATGGTTAGTGAGATACATCAAGATATATAATTTTAAAAAAACCTTGAGTGCACCTACCCCTAGACTGATGCTACTTTGAAAGAAAACACACTTGTAGAAATGAATTTTTTTTTTTGCTATCTTCTAGGCTTCAAAGTAATATTTCAAAAATTTCCCATTGACTAGCAATAGAACCAACTCCCCCCATAAAGGAACTTAACCTAAAAGTGTTTTTCTCCCAAAATTTTTGCCATCTAGTAAGGACTAATCCACAAGTGTTCAAACTTTGTGTGGTTGCCCAGGTTTTCCTTCACCTTGTCCCAAAGTAGAACAAGGTTGGATATCCTAAAAGACTTTATCATGGCCCTCTTGTCGAACCATCCCTTAATGATTGCTTGATGTTTTTCCATATGCTCCAAAGAAACTATCCATTTTTTGTCCATTTTTAAAAGATGCATCAATCTAATATGTACTCTATCAGCATCTTTAGCATGCTCACTCATGAATATTAAAATAGAAATTCTGAGGTTAAGTGGAAATACTTTCTCTTGTCCATAGACAATTAGATATGGAGATCTCCTCATAGCATTTTTGACCCTATCTCGATCTATGCGTAGTGCATATTTGAGTTTTGTATGTCAATCTTTAGGATTCTTGTTCAACAGATATCTAATTATTGTAATCAAGTTCTTGTTTGTAGATTCAACTACACCATTTCCTTGTGGATAATAATTTGAAGAGAAATTGATAATAACCTAATTTTCCAATGCCCATTGAGTTAGGAATACTGATGCAAAAGTTGATCCATTATCACACACTGGAGGGAATGGCATCCCAAATCTAGTAGCAATGTGTTCTTCCAAGAAGTTTGTAACCACATAAGCCATGCAATTTCTAAATGTCTTTGCTTCTATTTAGTGCATACAGTAATCCATAGTTGTAAGAATAAGGGTGTGCCCTATTGATGATGGTGGATTCATTGGACTAATAAAATCCATCCCCCACTTTGCGAAGGGGCATATCTCGAACACTAGTTGTAATGGCATTGCAAAATGTCTTTCTTTATTAGCACTAGTCTAACAAATGTGACAAGTATTTAGATGCACAAAAGTATCTTTGAATATCGTGGGCCAAAAATAACCCAATCTTAAAATCATATGAGCTATTTCTTCTGTTGAACCATGCCCTATACCATACTTATCATGAAATTTTTCCAAAACTACCTTTACTTCCTCTTGCCCCAAGCATTTTAGGTAAATCCCTTCATGGTTCCTTTTGTACAATTTTCTATCATGTAGCATGTAGGATTCACACTTCATTTTGAGTCCCCTATGCTATGAACTACTCATCAAACTATGATACTATTTTTGTAAAAGATAATAAAAATTATCCTGGTACCAAAAATAAGTTATTACACCCTGACTAATATCAACTTGAGATACTACAATCCTTTTCTAATCATCCACATCTATTTCACCATTAGATAAGAGTTTCTCTTCATCTTCTATTTGGTTATTTGCTATCATTCTTGATAATCCTTGACCCCTTACTAACTTCATTGGTTGAATCTCTAAATGAAATTATTGAAGATTCCCATCCATTTCCCTCACCTTTCACAAAGTTCATTCTGCATCAACAATGTCTTAACAACCAGATCAAGCATAATCACATACACCTTGCTCCTCAGTATATAATGGTGGAACTTCTTTACCACTTTTATTAAAGAAAAAGACTATTTTTGGGGGTTGGAATAGTTTAACTTAGCATTTTTTAGAGGGAAACTCATAAAGGTAGTGGGCCTTTCATCTTCCTTTTCCTTCTTCTAGGTGAGGATCCCAACACATCAATGTTTTGAAGCAAAAGAGTATATTTTGAAAGGTAGTCCATAGTTTGGACTTACTAGTACTAGGGTTGTGGGAATGGAAACTTTGATATAATCAAATGATATCTCGACCTCTGGTACCCATTTTGTCTTAGCTCCCTTCTTGAGTAAACCATTAAGGGGACACACTATCTCTACAAACTTGCTTATGAATTTTCACACAAATTTTATCTTCCCAAAGAAAGACTTCAATTTTTTTTTGACTCTAGGGAGGTGATAACTACAAAATGGCTTCAACTCTATAGGGATCAATGGAGATTCTAGCTTCATAGATGATATGTCCTAGGAGCTTTCCTTTGGTAACCCCGAATGAACATTTCTTGGGATTGAGCAATATGCCATGTCTGTGACATCTATTGAATACCTATTTTAGATCAACAATATGAGTGCTTTGATCCTTTGAAAACATATTTAAATCATCCATGTAGATGACTATACACTTATCAATCTCTTAAAAACTTTGTCCATGGCTCATTGAAATTTACTCCTACATTAATCAATCAGAAATGCATTCTTTTATAGGAAAACATCCCCCATTTAGTCATGAATGCCATCTTTAGCCTATCCTCTTCATTGACCATAATTTGATTATATCATGAATATCCACCCAAGAAAGACATCATCTTTGAATCCTTAACAATTTGTAGAACTTAATCTAGTGAAGGCAAAGGGTAATTGTCCTTTTGATATGTGAGGTTCAAATTATGAAAATCCATGCAAAGACAAATCTCCCCAATCTTTTTTTGTGCAGGAACCAAATTAGCCACCCATATAGAATGGAAAATGGGGAAGATGATCTTGGCATCAAGAAACTTCTCAACTTCCTTCATTATAAGTGGTTCAATGATAGGATTAATAGGCCTTTGTCTTTGCAAGAAAGGCTTTGCATCAAGTTTTAATGGTTCATGTCATGTGTAATAATCTTAGGATCATACATTTTTAGCTCTTTTTAACTCCAAGTAATGATATCCTTATATTCTATGAGTAATTTGAGCACATTCTCCCTTTCTTGTGCATTGCACACCTTTCTGATCTTACCATTCTAGGATCTTCATCTGTACCCAAATAGTACGAATCACATTCTTCAATCCCTTTTTCTTGGACCATTCTTCTATCAAGTGCTGATTCATCTTGATCAAAAATGCATTCTAACTCAATCATTCCCTTAGGAATAGTGTTAGTCTTAAAATTCAAGATCCTATCTTCATCTTCAAGTTCATCATCTTCAACTTTGTTGTCAGGGGTGTCATCAATTTCTCGCCCTTTGAAGTGGCCATTGTACATAATAAATTCAAGTATATGTTGATCATCCTAAAAAAATTAGAAGTATGTGATGTTATCAGGGATAGTTGGAGCAAAAACTAATTTGACTCAAAACCTTTTTAATTTTATTCTCTTGATAGATTGTAACATGCTAGTTGAAATAGTGAGGGCATTTTTGACCATGTTCTTATTTCTCAGAATAGATTTTATGTTCAAAGCTTCAAAGTCATCCATTAAATCCCATGCTCTCTTCATGTATGTGAGAAACCTCTTATCATTGCAAGAATATATCAACTTTACTTATTTTATAACCAATTGAGAATCTCCTTCAACTATGAGAGTTGTGATTCATTTCTCTAATGTAAAAGGGAGTCCTCAAACCAATGCTTCATACTCTACAACATTATTAGCACATCTAAACTATAATCAATATGTTACATAGAAAGACTTACCTTTTGGGTTAATCAACTCAGTACCTATGCCAACTCCTAATTTGCATTTGGAACTGTCAAAGTAAAGTGTCCATATCGGATCCCCTTTTGGTTTCCTAACCTTATGCTTAATCATCCTTAACTTTTCTTTTACTTGGGCATCAAAGGATTGTTTCTTGGGGAGCTACTATAATCTTTCATGGGGTGTACTTGATGATTCTCCAATGTTATTCCTTGACATGGGAAGTGTATGTTTTTCTTGTTTATCCTAAATTTCCCCTATCAATTCTATACTTTCATACATTTTGGGTTCAAGATGGATGACTACTAAAGTCCACCCTTGACCTTTCACATACCATCTTCTTCTTTGAACTTTGATCATTTCAAGTGGAGGAGACGACAAACCCCAACCATCTAAAGAAGTATCACTATACGATACATTTAGATCTTCAATTTCCTCTTCAACATTTCCCATAGATTCAGATATGTTTATAAGATTTTAATTCTCTACAAGTTCACCTTTTGGACTGTTACTATTCTCTAATCTCATCATCTGTGTCAATACCTTAGCGATTGCTTCTTGGCAAGATGAACATTCAAAATCTAACTGACTAACTTTATGCAATCAGAAAAATCTTAGAATAAGGAGGATATTGGAGTCAACTTCTTCTCCTAGAAATTGTACGTTAGTCATCATGTTGTCTATGAATTGTGTTAATATCTCATCCTTTGGGATTGAAATCCTAGATTCTACATCTTGATTATCTGATATTTTGATCTAAGTTGTATCAAAAGCCATCACCTTGTAGGAGCCCAAATCTATTTGTAGGCATGCTACCTCATTTGGAGCATTGTATTTTGTAATCACTATTTTTAACTTTAGCTTTGCATCTATCTTGATTTGATTGTTCAACCATTTCCATGGTAACCATAACTAAGTAAAATCTGTAGAAAACCATCCTCTTAGGCATTTAGTCCATTCTCTGCTTCGTAGCAATCCATATGTTTCTAGGATATCCACCACATGTATATCAATGATGTCTTGAATTCAAGGATCTACCATTAACTATATCCGAACATCTTCCAACACACTAATGACTTTCACCTCTATTTTGTCCAATTGTACCACTATTCAGTTGGAGCATTAAGGATTGACTCTTAGCCTTTGTGCTATTGATAGTAGCATAACATTACAAGAAGCTCTTGAATCAATTAAAAAATTATGAATATTCTTCCCATATGTCCTAATGCTAAGCAGAAATTGAGGCACCTCAACCTTGTCTTTAATTATAGTTGGCATCACTTTCAAAGCATTGACTTGTTGAGATATTGTCTTTTTAATGACAATATTCATGTTATGGGGCATCTTTGTGTGGTTGAGAGTCTTCATCAGTGCTTCTCATTGATGGGGACAATTTTTTAGCATGTCAAACATGGACATGTTGGCCTTTGTTCATTTCAAATCCTCCACCACATTATACTTTTCAATAGACCAAGCTAGATTTTTGAAGATGATTGGTATAGTTCTTTGATTCTAATTTTGTTGTCCTCCATATGGTGGCCTAACTAGTACTAGATTATTACTCACTCTTAGATTAGGAGGAGTTGGTTGTAATGCTAAAAGAATTCCATCTATCATTGGTTCTTTCCAACTTCATAGATTGTACATATTTTGATTGTCATTACGAAAGGAAAACATCTCTTCTGGTTGAATGTCTAGTTCTTGACTAAATGGAAAAGAGAATTCTTCATTGGCTAGTTGCTCCACCTGTGTGTTCTATGTAGAATCATAAGATTCTAGTAGGATAGTGTTAAACTATACTGGAGCCACATTGTCATTAACTTGTGAATTCTAAGTCATGTCTTGATTTCCATTAAAGTATGAACCATCATTGCTAGATGCATTTTGACAATTGTCATACTGATTGATACTAGAATATTGAACATTATTGGTGTTTTCATTTGTAGAAATGCTCCCATTATTTGGACAAGTGTTCCACTATCTATTCTATCTTTTGAAGTTGTTGTTATGATCAAGAGGATTGAAATTTTTTCCTCCATTATTGTTCCTAGCATTATTGTTTCCAACATTATTGTTCCTAGCAAAATTCCTATTGTAATTCTAATTGTAATTGCTATTGTTGTAAGGACCAGCATTGTTTCTTTGGAAATTGTTATTCTAACCTTGTGACAACCTTAAGAGAGTTAGCTCATTGTTCATTTGTGACATATTTTTCTTAATTTGACCAATCTTGGAGGCAAAGTTTTTGCCCGCCTCAGTGGAAGCTACTACCTTTTGCTCAAAGAAAGTGGCTTTTGGAGGCTCATATCCTGGATATGTTAAAGTGGGGTTTTGTGCAACAGATGCCTATTGTAATGGAACTAGATTCATAGGTATGAATTGGCTAGGTATCATCAATGCTCTGACAAGATATGTTGGCATCATAGTAATATCTTGAGCTAGAAGCATCAATTCTCCTCCATTAGGATTGGCTTGTTTAGTGAAGGTAATTGTTTCTACGAAGACTTTGTCCAATGTCTCAATATCTATTATAGGAAGTCTTCTTAGAAAAATAGTAGTAAGATTGTCCATAGCATTTAGATAAATCTAAATAGCAACTTTAATTGCCATTGTGTATGGCATTTCCAACTTGTGGTATGTCATGTGAAAGTGATGGTTAAAGCATGAAACCATCTTAGCTGGGTCTTTTTTGATTGATATGAATTGTTGATGTATCATTTCTAGATTAATGAAAGTTTTGAATTGTTTCGAGAATAATTTTTCAAAAGTAGCCCAATCTCCAATACATCATGGTGGAAAATTAATATACCAATTAAAGGAAACTTCCCCCAAAGAGTAGGGAAATAAGTGAAGAACCAAATTCTCATTAGTAATCTATTTTTTCTTGCAAATTTTCTTGAATACCTCGATATGGTCTTCAATAGTTTGTGTCTCTCCATAGATGAACCTTGGGCAAAACTTTTCTAGATTCTTGGGAAGATCATTGAGTAGACTTGTCCAGTTAATTTATGAGTCTACAACATTTGCAAAAAGGGTTATTGGAGGATTTGGTGGAACATTAGGTGGTTGTTGTGGAGGTGGAACAGAAGAAGATGAAAAAATGTTGAATGGAAGTGGTAGAATTTGGGGGATTCGTTTGTCACTATAAGGCTTACAAAAATGGCTAAGCTTGAGGAACTCATGTGCACTTGGTGAAGATCTTAAAGCTCACTAAAATGTGGATGATGGATCAAAATCCTCCTATTTGCATCAATTCTAAAAAAGAGTGCACCTCTATAGAGGTACACTTTCTCATAAATAAGGTGCACCTATGCCCCTAGTGCACACAACACCTAGCACACCTACACACCTCGGATGCTTAGAAACTTTAAAAAATTTATGAATTTGTGAAAAATGTAGATTTTTTGAAGTTTTGTAATTTTCCTTCTATTCTAAATGTTAAGGGGCCCTCCTTCTAGAACTACTTCTGTTGAGTTTTCCTTTTGTATGATGCTTAATGATTAGAATCCTTTCAAACTCCTCCCTTGAAAAGCTAATCTATGGATCAACTCCAAGGTTTTGGATGATCTTGCAACCTACTGGAATCCACTCAAATGAAGATAAATGTGAATGTTCATGAGGAGGCATTTGCTAGTTCTACAATGATTCACATAAGATGTGTGATTTTCCTAATATCTCAAAAGAATAACAACACAAAATAGAGTATATTTTTTGTATTTTCTATTTTAAGATGAATGCAATCTAACAATGCAACTATATGAATTCCTAATTTAACCAAGGGGTTAGTAAATTAAATAATGAAGATAAGATGACAAGAAATTTAAGAAAATAAAATAAAAAGTAAATTCTAACAAACATAAGCTATAGAAATAACATGTTTGTGAGTTAAGCTTTTAAAAAGATCAATAGGTAACCAATGAAAATAGGAGCAACATTTCCTTAATTCCACTGATGCAATTGTCAATGGGAGTTTAGTAACCATAAGATGTGATGGGGACACAACCCAAGAACAAAATGGACACAACAGAAAAGGGAAATTGTATTAACTAAGAAAATAAGCTAGTACAAATAGTACAGAGAAAATAAACTTCAAAACATGCCCTAAGGGCTTACAATAGCATAAATCTGGAGATAATTTCTCCTTTCAGTACCTCCTCTCAAACTCCACTCTGAACTGCCTTTTACAATGCCAGGACTCTCCTTAAATAGACCCCAGAGGGTTAAGGACTAGGAGTAAATTCTAGAGAGTGCTAGTAGGCATCCACTGTCCAAATAGAAGGTTCCAGAAGCTATGTTAGAAGTTGGTGCAAATCTAGAAGAATCCAGAAATGGTAACCGAACTTTCAAGAGGCATAACTTTTGAACCGTAGCTTCGATTGACAAATCGTTTACATTTTTAGAAAGCTCTCAAAGCGCTCTATAGCCCTATGGACAAGCTTCCCTTGTCCCCCATTTTTTGGCCCTTTTTGAGGTCATTTAATGCCCCTAACCTAACTTTGAAGCATTCTTAGGAGGTCTCCAAAACCCAAAAAATTGCAATAACTTTCAAACTGTGGGGCCTTTTGACCTGATTCTTTTTTTGGAATGCTCTAAATTAAAATTACATTCATCTAGCCAATTTACACCTCCTAGTTCACCAAAATGATGGCCCAATTACATGCTCCTATTTTTTTAGGATTTTCTAGCACACTGATAGTGGAACTGTGAGAGTTGGAACCTTTATTTGACCCAAATGGGTATCCAAAAATAAAAACACATGAAACAGAAACTAAGTCTAAGTACATTTTTTTGGGTGACACAGGATTGCCCTTATAGCTCTGGATGCTCCTGCATCAAGATGTTTCACTTTTCATCAAATCACAAGGCCATGGAAAGTGCACTCATGTAAGATGAAAAGCTATGGAGGAACAATATGATGACCTCTTCTTGAACTAAGTACATCAGCATAACTTGTAGACCCATAGAAAACACCAAAATTAAAAGATTGCACAACTAAAAATAAAGCAATAAACTTTTGGCTCAATTACATTCCATGACCAAACATCAACAAAATATAACACACTTAGGCAAGAATCACTACACTCCAAATGTGAGCACCAAAAGCATATATTATTGCAAGATAATAGCAGCCTTTATTACATATTACATTCCCATATTTATAAGAAATATTCTTCTCAATTTGTGTTGAGAGTGAGAGATATATTTATGCAATCATATGCTTCTAAACTAATAAAATATCAATTAACGTAAAAATTGACTATCTAACTGGTGCTAATTAGCAATCCATCCATTTTATATCATTAATTGGATGCATGAGCCTTTACATGTCATAAAACAAAGAAAGAATGAGAGAATAAGAAAGAGAAAGCCTTTAGTTTATGTAGAAGTGATTGGAAGTGGCAAAAATAGAAGCTCCATCTTCACTAGGCATCTACAGGAGTTAAACTACCATTAGAATGCATTTTTGATGCATGGAAAACTCTAAATTTAGAACTAGTAGTTAACTGTTGGTGCACCTTTGAATTCCTCAAAATCTTCCATGACACCACTAAAAATGTATGCCTATGCACCAGCGCACTTGGCACACTTGTGCACCTACACAACACCACACCTTGGAAGTAGGCTCCAAAAAATGCAAATTTTCACTAAGGGTCAAAATCAAAAAAATTCTATCTTCCCTTGTTCTATCTTCCTCAATTCTGGTGTAGTCCTTGGGCTATTCCATTATACAATTTGGAATGGTGATTTTCTAGTAGTCCTATTTATAGAGTTATTGTAAGAAAACTCTGCTTGTGGTAGAATCAAATCCCATCCCTTGGGCTTATCCCCAACTAAACATCTCAGCAAATTGCCCAGACTTCTTTTTACCACTCCTGTTTGGCCATCAGTTTGTGGGTGATGCATGGAACTGAATTTCAAGTCGGTTCTTAACTTTTTCCACAATGTCCTCCAAAAAAACCCCGCAAATTTAGTATCTCTATCAGAAACTATGCTCCTTGGAAGACCATGTAGTCTTACCACCTCTTTGAAAAACAAGTTTGCAATATGGACAGCATCATGAGTTTTGTGGCATGGAATAAAATGTGCTATTTTGGAGAACCTATCAACCACCACGAATACTGAGTCATTACCCCTTTGTGTCCTTCGCAATCCAAGAACAAAATCCATACTTATGTCCTCCCATGGCCTTGATGGAATAGGCAATGCTGATATAGGCCAGTATTGTGACTAAACCCCTTGGAAACTTGACAAACCTGGCAACTCTGTGCAAACTTCTTCACATCTTGTGAAATTTGAGGCCAAAAATAATTTTCTCTAAGAATGGCAATGGTCTTATCTCGACCAAAATGTCCTGCCATCCCTCCACTGTGTTTCTCCTTAATCAGATTTTCCCTCATGGAACTCCTTGGAATGCACAATTGACTACCCTTGAACAACATGCCATCCTAAATCAAATAGTCTAACCACTTGGTTCTATCTATAGCAATAGGTTCTTTACAAGCTTTCCATGCTTCAGCAAAATCGGGATCCTCGAGGTACAAATTCTTGAGTTCATCAAACCCAACTACTTCAACCTACATTACTGTAAGCAACAACTGTCTCCTACTTAGTGCATCTGCAACCCTATTAGATTTTCCACTTCTATGCTTCAACACAAATGTATAACTCTACAAGAACTCTACCCACTTCATATGCCTCTGATTCAATTTACCTTGGCTATTTAGGTACTGTAATGCCTAATGATCAGTATACAAAACAAATTCCTTTGGCAATAAATAATGCCTCCATTTCTTTAAGGCCTGAACTATTGCATAGAACTCTTGATCATAAACAGAATACTTCTTCTTTGCATCATTCAATTTTTCACTAAAATATGCAATAGGCTTACCTTCTTGGCTTAATACAGCTCCAATAGTGCCACCACTGGCATCACAATTCACCTGGAAAACCTTTCTAAAATCTAGAATTGCCAACACAAGCTATTCTGTCACCTTCTTCTTCAGCAATTCAAAAATTCTCGCAGCTGCTGCAGTCCATTTGAACTCTTTTCTATCCCCTCTTATTGTATCAGTTAGGGGTGCACATATGCCACTGAAATTCTTAATAAACTTCTTGTAAAAACTAACCAGACCATGAAATGATCTTACCTCAGTAGCAGACCTTGGAGTAGGCCATTCCAAGATGGCTTTTACCTTCTCTAGATCCATTTTGAGACCTTTAGGTGATATAACAAACCCCAAATATACTAACTCCCTTTTTGAAAAGATACACTTCTTCAGATTAATTAATAGTTTCTCTTCCCTTAGCCTTTCAAGGACACTACGAATATGCAATAAGTGTTCTTCCAAAGTCTTGCTGAAAATTAAAATATCATCCAAATAGACAATAACAAATTTTCCCAAGAACTTCTTAAGTACCTCATTCATGAGCCGCATGAAGGTGCTTGGGGCGTTTGTCAATCCAAAGGGCATGACTAACCACTCATAAAGACCTTCCTTGGTCTTGAAGGTTGTTTTCCACTCATCTCCTTCTTGAATCCATATCTGATGATAACCACTCTTCATATCTATCTTTGTGAAGTACTGAGCTCCACTCAAGCAATCCATAAGATCATCCATCCTTGGCAAAGGAAATCAATACTTGATGGTTATCCTATTTATAGCTCAAGAATCTGTACACATCCTCCACTCTCCATCCTTCTTTGGTGCGAGTACTGTAGGTATTGCACATGGACTCAGGCTCTCTCAAATCAAGCCCTTCCTTAACAGCTCCTGAACCTGTCTATTTAGCTCCTCTGTTTCAGTAGGATTCATCCTGTGAGCAGCCTTGTTAGGCAAACTAGCTCCTAGAATCAGATCTATCTGATGACTAATTTTCCTTACTGGTGGCAATCCATCTGGAACATTATCAGAGATAGTATCTCCAAACTCCCCTAGTAAATCTAAAACTTCAAGTGGTATTTTACTACTACCTTCTTTATCTTTCCTAGGAATCAAAGCATAGCACATATGCTAATGTTTCATGCCATCTAAAAACTTCCTTTCATCAACCAGACAAATCCTAGCACTGCTACATACCTTTTCACCTTCCTTTTTCATGGGCTTCAATTTGTGGCGAACTTCATCCTTTGTCAGAGAGTATGTGTTTGCATGTCCATCATGTATTGCATGTCTATCAAATTGCCATGGTCTACCCAACAATAGATGGCAAACATCCATCGAAATAACATCACAGAGAACTTCATCATGGTAACTCCCAATTTTGAATTTCACTAAACATTTTTCACTTACCAGGACCTTATGATCATCTTTTACCCAAGCAATCCGATAGGGTTGGGGATGTTTCTCCCTCTTGAGCTTCAGCTTAGAGACCATCTCTTCTGATACCAAGTTATCAGTGCTACCACCATCAATGATCACATCACAACATTTATCCTCACACTTGCATCTGGTACGGAACAAACTCCTCCTTTGTCCTAGTTCAATCTCACCACTTAGTAGGACTCTTTCATTTATCAAGGTCTCTCCTCTTTTTGCATCCTCTGAATGTGATGATTGTGCATCCTCATCCACATGAGCAACCCTAGCTTGGCCCTCAGCTCTCCTATCTGTCCTTCCTTATCATTTAGGGAATTCAAAGGCATGATGACCTTCTTCATTGCAATGCAAATAGGTACCATAGAAGCCTCCTCTTCCTTGTCCACATCCTCTACCTCTTCCTCTCTAATTTCCAAAGTCTTGATCATGGGAGTGGTTGAAACCCTCATTCCTCTGGTTCCTGCTAGTACCCACATCTTCATTTTTCTTTTGGGTTTCACTGTGGCCTCTAGATGATTTACTGCTTCCCCTTCCTCCTTGATTGCACCCTCTTTGTCTTCCTTCAAACCTTTTATTTAGCTTCTCTTCAACTCATAGGGTAAACTGGTATGCCTCTTCAATGTTGGTCATTCTTACTAGACTTAATTCCTCCTGGATGCTAGGTCGCAACCCACTGATATAACAAGCAACCTTCTCCTTATTTTCTTCTACATGCCTCACTCTAATCAAGAGTCGGTAAAATTCATCTGTATATTCTTGGACTGATCTTCCTGCTTGCTTTAACCCATGCATCTTCTTAAAAAAATCAAGCTTCTAGTCCATAGGAATGAACTGCTTCTTCAATTTGTCCACCATGTGATCCCATCTTGTGATCTTCTCCTTTCCTGTTCTATTTCTTTCCAATTGAACCTCTTGCCACCAAATTTTGACATGGCCTTTTAGTTTGGCCTTTGCAAACTTAACCTATCTGGGTCCCTGATATCCTCATACTCAAAGTATTCTTCTAGTTCATTGATCCAATCGATCAACTCATCTGGTTTCAGACTTCCTGAAAATATACCCACTTCAATTGTAGGTCTTTTCTCAAACTTAGTAATGGCCCTAAAAAGCCTTTCCTCTGCATGATTCAGAACTTCCCCGTCAAATTTCCCTTCTATTCCAACTTCATCTTCTTCATTGTCATCTTTACTTTCATCACCTATGGCCACAATTGCTCCTCTACGAAGCTCCTCCTGCAATGCTTGTACCTACCTTTGGAGGGATCTAACCTCCTTAGGATTAATAGCTCTAGCCCTTCCACCACGCTCTCTTTGTGGAGGCATCTTCTTAACTCAAACTCACAACCACACAGTCCTGGTGCAAATTGCCTCACAATCGACGCTCTGTCTACACACTCAGGAAAAATAACTCTGATACCACTTGATGGGGACACAAACCAAGAATAGAATGGACACAACAGAAAAGGGAAATTATATTAACTAAGAAAATAAGCTAGTACAAATAGTACAGAGAAAATAAACTTCAAAACATGCCCTAAGGGCTTAAAATAGCATAAATCTGGAGATAATTTCTCCTTTTAGTACCTCCTCTCAAACTCCACTCTGAACTGCCTTTTACAATGCCAGAACTCTCCTTAAATAGACCCCGGAGGGTTAAGGACTAGGAGTACATTCTAGAAAGTGCTAGTAGGAATCCACCATCAAAATAGAAGGTTCTAGAAGCTATGTTAGAAGTCGGTGCAAATCTAGAAGAATCTAGAAACAATAATTGAACTTTCAGGAGGCATAACTTTTGAACTGTAGCTCCAATTGACAAACCGTTTACATTTTTAGAAAGATATCAAAGCTCTCTATAGCCCTATGGACAAGCTTCACTCATCCCCCATTTATTGGCCCTTTTTGAGGTCATTTAATGCCCCTAAATTGACTTTGAAGCATTCTTACGAGGTCTCCAAAACTTAAAAAATTGCAATAACTTTCAAACCATGGGGCCTTTTGACTTGATTCCTTTTCTGGAATGCTCTAAATTAAAATTACATTCATCTAGCCAATTTACACCTCCTAGTTCACCAAAATGATGGCCCAATTACATGCTCCTATTTTTTTGGGATTTTCTAGCACACTGATAGTGGAACTGTGAGAGTTGGAACCTTTATTTGACCCAAATGGGTATCCAAAAATAAAAACACATGAAACAGAAACTAAGTCTAAGTACATTTTTTTGGGTGACACAGGATTGCCCTTATAGCTCTGGATGCTCCTGCATCAAGATGTTTCACTTTTCATCAAATCACAAGGCCATGGAAAGTGCACTCATGTAAGATGAAAAGCTATGGAGGAACAATATGATGACCTCTTCTTGAACTAAGTACATTAGCAGAACTTGTAGACCCATAGAAAACACCAAAATTAAAAGATTGCACAACTAAAAATAAAGCAATAAACTTTTGGCTCAATTACATTCCATGACCAAACATCAACAAAATATAACACACTTAGGAAAGAATCACTACACTCCAAATGCGAGCACTAGAAGCATATATTATTGCAAGATAACAGCAGCCTTTATTACATATTACATTCCCGTATTTATAAGAAATCTTCTTCTCAATTTGTGTTGAGAGTGAGAGATATATTTATGCAATCATATGCTTCTAAACTAATAAAAAATTAATTAACGTAAAAATTGACTATCTAACTGGTGCTAATTAGCAATCCATCCATTTTATATCATTAATTGGATGCATGAGCCTTTACATGTCATAAAACAAAGAAAGAATGAGAGAATAAGAAAGAGAAAGCCTTTAGTTGACATAGAAGTGATTGGAAGTGGCAAAAATAGAAGCTCCATCTTCACTAGGCATCTACAGGAGTTAAACTAGCATTAGAATGCATTTCTGATGCATGGAAAACTCTAAATTTAGAACTAGTAGTTAACTGTTGGTGCACCTCTGAATTCCTCAAAATCTTCCATGACACCACTAAAAATGTATGCCTATGCACCAGCGCACTTGGCACACTTGCGCACCTACACAACACCACACCTTGGAAGCGGGCTCCAAAAAATGCAAAATTTCACTAAGGGTCAAAATCAAAATTTTTGAGGTTTTGTTCACCTTTATACCAGAGCTATGTCTAGGTATTTTCCCTTGAATTTCTCAATGATCTTAGTGATTTGAGGCACATCTGGAAAATCTAAGGCTTCATATTTATCTTTCAACTTTTACTTGTAGTTGTTGACTTCAATACAAGTCTCTTTAAAATCTCTTAATTTCACATCAAATTCTAGTAAAGCCTCTTCTATTCTAATGCTTGCCTAATGTCATCATTATTTGTAGCTTCCTCAAAAGTTCTGCAAAATTTTTTCATAACTACCTCTACTAGTATTAACTTGTCTTGCACATCATCCTCAAAAATATCTAAACAAGCATCACAATAATGCTTTTCAACTTCCAAAATTTGCTCTTGGGCTTGGTTCTTGAGCCTCTGAATCTTTTTGTGTAATGTCTCCATTTCTTTATTCCCATCTACAATCTTTTCAATCTAATCATCAATTTTGTCTAACTCCTCAACTATATATACACCCCATCAGCATCTAATACCTTTGGCTTTTAATTGCCTATAATGTTTCCAAATCCTTACCCCGGGTATGTATCTCATCCATTAGACCAAAATCTTGATTCAAAATGGCTACTGCCTATCCACATTTTCCTACATGATGTGTAACAACTTTAGATTTCCCTGAATGATCTATACACCCTTTTCCTCAAAAAAATTTCACCATTGTTGATAAGCTCTCAAAAATGGGTCCAACTGTACCGCACCCCTATCTCTTCTCTTAATTCCTACATTCAAAGTGTCCTCAGGGCTTATGGGATCCAAGGGACCAACAACTTCACTTAAATATCCCTTTAGGATTTTTTATTTTTTTTGAAGTGTTATTATTTCCATCCCATCTTGTTCCAATATTTTGAATACCTCCTTCATTCTTGTTGTAACCATTAGCTTAGCGATATCCAAGGTAGAATTCCCAAGCATGATCTCCCAATTTGATAATCTTGTGGCATCAATTCTTCAACATTTGAATGTGGAGGAGAGATAGCCACATGAGCAAACAAGTCTTGGTTTGATGAATGCAGAAACTATCTGAGATCTCTCACTAGGTTTGTTGCACAATGTTAATAATGCACCCAAATCTATATGGCCTAACTCAGTATCCTGGATCTTTGAGTACTCATCCTTAAATATTGATTTTTTTGGTACACACTGGAACTTGAATACCATTGGCTTCAAAACCATTTTCTCAGCAAGGGAGGATGATGAAGATGCCATTGAATCTATACAAAAAGGCATTCATCAGTCTAGAGTTAAAGGAAAAATGATTAAATGAAACCTTTAAGGTGACACGATCTAAAACCCTAAAAACTAGACTACTCAAAAACATGAGAAAACTTGATTTCACCCCTAGAATGCATAAAAAGAGCACACTAGCTTCCCCTGATAGGTGTGCCTGGTTTTCTATTTCTTAGAAAAGTTTTAAAGACAGGGTGTGTAGTAGTGCACCTCATGGGGTGCACTAGTATGCACCCTATAATTATTTTGGCACAAAGTCTAAGTTTTTTAAGGGGGTGTGTAGTAGCACACCTAATTAGGTGCACTACTATGCACCTTACTTTGGGCTTAATGCCTTATTTTTCTTTAATGTCATGGGTTATATTCTCATTTTAAACTCATCCTTTAGGTATCCTTCATCACACAATTTATGATATTCTATATGAATCTTCAAGTCTCCAACTTCACCAAATTTTCACATGTAGCAACTTTGTACACCATGGATCATAATAACCTTAGGTGGTATCAATGATAACACACCTATCATATCTTCTTTCATAGCAATTTCAAGAATATCATAGGTTCCAAATGTGTAATCAATAGGAAAACATGAATGCTAACATATTTTTCATTCTCTATCTCTCAAACACACATACACACACTCAATCACTAACTAAATAAATCCTAATATATATCTCTTACTAACTCCTAGATTCTCTATCTCTCTCTATTGAACCATTATCCTTGAGTGTTGTCTCTCTCTAAGTAATCCCTAAGACTCTCTCTCTCTCTCTCTCTCTCTCTCTCTCTCTCTCTCTCTCTCTCTCTCTCTCACACTCCCTCTCTCTCACATACACAGACTCACTCACTCACTATCTCCATCATATCCCCTAATCTCTCTCTCTATCCTATCCCATTTTATCTCTCCATCACCCCTTCTCTCACTCTCAATCCAACCCTCTTCTCTCTCACACTCTCTCTCTATCTCTCTATCATATCCCCCCTCTCTCTCAAACACATACACACTCTCTCAATCACTAACTAAATAACCCCTAAGATATCTCTCTTACTAAATCTTAATCTCTCACATTATTTAACTAACTCCTACCCCCTGTCTCTCTCTCTCCCCCCCATTATATCCATATTTCTCACTTTCTCCATCATATTCCCTAATCTCTATCTCCTATGTCCCTCTCCCTCCATAAATTCATCTCTCTCTCACTCTTTGCATCTCTCTCTCACTCTCTTGTGTCATATCCCATCTCCCTCTTTCTATACCCTATACTCTCTCTCAAACCTCTTTATAACCCCTTACCCATCTCTCTATGACCCCTAATCCATAACCCCCTCTCTCTTTATGTGAATTTCCTACTTCAAGGACTAGAGGTTAGGGAGAGAGAGGGGAACTAGGGATTAGGTTTCAAAGAAAGATGGGTAAGGGGTTAGAAAGATGTTTGATAGAGAGGGGGAGAGGGTAATAGAGAGTAAGAGAGATGGAGAGAGTGAGAGAGGGATTAAGTGATGGAGAGAGAGAGAGGGGATGGATAGGATATGAAGAGAGTGAGAGAGGATTGGACATGGATAGAGAGAATAAGAAATATGGAGAGAGAGGGAGAGAGATGCTTAGGGATTACTCAGAGAGATACAATGCTTAAGGATAGAAGGTTAGATAGAGAGAGAGAGGTTAAGAGTTAGTAAGAGAGAGATATTAGAAGTTATTTAGTTAGTTATGGAGTGTGTGTATGTGTTTTTGAGAGATAGAGAATGAAAAATATGTTAGCATTTAAGTTTACCTATTAATTATGCATTTGGAAAATAATGACTACGTATTTTAGATTATGCTTAATTCAAATTGATGGAAAGAAAAATTTTGGAGACATAGAATTGATTTATCTATCTACATTATGTTGTAGATATCTCAATGTCTTTCCAATGCATTTTTAATGGAGTCAATCAGACTCCAGATGTGAAAGTTATGGCTTCTAGAGTAAAGCCTACATTTTGCTCTTCAAAACCTAATTGAGGTTTGAATAAACCGATCGGGTTTTCCATAACCCAATTGGGGTTTTCATAACCTAATCAGGTTTTGAATGCACTTTTTGATTTCATAACCTAATCAGGTTATTTGAATGCTATAAACTCAATCAGGTTTTGTATTTTATGTATTTTAGCCAAGCTTGGTAACTAAGCCTAGCTGCTTTTTGAAATTTTAAACAACCTGATCGGGTTATTAACATTTTTGGTTTCTTTTTATGTGGTATACACTAAATTTTACACCATCTTGGTGTACACAACTAGTTCATTCATTCCCACTCTTCTCTCTAGAATTATCCCCTATAGCAGATAATGGTCACAATTCTTCTTAGATTTGTAATAACTCCTTGATTATAGTAGCTACCTATAATTCATAGAAATATTATTACAAATAAGTGAGGACCAACAGTTTGATTCTTTGTTATAGAAAAGCAAAATTGATTTGATTTATATGTACTTTGTGTAGCCAAATAATTACATCAATTTGCATCACAACTTATGATCACTGCCTTATCCATTTTTTGTGCAGAGTCACACCAGTAAATACTTTACCTATATAATTGTTGTGTAATTAAAATTATCAATTGTTAACCCTAAATCCCATTCTTATAATATCCCTATCAAATGCTTTGAAACCATATTTATGGAAGTAATTACTTAATTCCTTGAATTAAAAGCAACAATAAATTGGCATACAACCTATCTAAGTTGCATTAAATTGCATGAACTTTGCTCACTCAATCCCAAAGTAACAAGAATATGAAAATGGAGATATAATTTAGAGACATAGATATTCAAAACTCCCTCCTTGTATTAATATTATTTGAAACTAATACATTACTAATATAAACTCAATAACAACTCCAAATATGACAAACTTATTATTCCATATTCTTAGACTTGCAAAATTGAATACATCATACAATTAACACAAAGAAAACTAGACTAACTCTAGACAATAGCATATATACTAAAATTTATATAGACTTTAGACTCTCCTCTAGCCTTGGGAACTCACTTATATAGTGTAAGATGTAATAAGTTATGGGCATAGAGGGTAAATGATAGTTGTCCTTAGAACAAAAGAAAGACAAAAGGACAAAAGTTTTCACTATAATAAAAAGACAAAATTTGGTGCTTGCTTACAATTATACAATAGAATGTCTTTACCACTGATCTTCTTATGGTGGGACCAATTCTATTGTAGCAATTGCTTGCTGATTTGTTGCATTTGGCAATTAACTCTATTGAGTTTGGTTCTCTTCCAACTATGAAACCACTTGGCTTATACTTTGTGTATCAATTTTAGTGATGTGGATATTTATCACAATTGGTACCATCACTTTGAACTACCATTTCCATAATTGTGATTGGTTGTTCTTCATCTAATCTCTCTGTTTGAACTGATACTTCAATTAATTTCACCTTTTCTATAGCAACATACTTGTCCATGTTTTCTCCTTCAACTACCTCTATTAATAACTATGTTAATGATAAAGCATAATTAGTTACCTACTTGTCAAAGAGTGTATCATTAAGCCAATTGAAACTCAATATTTCTTGTTCCTTTCTCAAGAAATTTCCTTCAATTGTCCTTATTTCTTCAAAAACTTATTTAAAAGAATCAAAAAATAATTGTACTTGTACCACTTCCTCTATAGTTCTGATAAAAAATAATAATTTTTATCATTTACAATTGTATTAAGCCTAATGCTCATTAATTAATTCAATTATTTACTCCATTCCTCATTTTCTCTTATCTAGCCTATACCTTTAATCACATGTGGGAAGAGATCAAAAATTTTACCAAGGTATTTTAGGAAACAATTATGGAAACATTTTTTTTTCCTCTACAACAAATTTCTCTTACAATCAAAATCTAAGGGATCATTAGCCTAGTCAAAAGTTTTTTCAACTTGTTCATTAGAAAAATCAATCACATGACAATAAAGGGTTGTGATGATATCATCCCTACTAATCCATCTATCCAAAATTGGCCTTAAATTTGCCTCATTATCCATTAACTTATTCCATATCTCTACTCACTAGTACATCTGAGACCATTTTTCAACCATTATTGGTCAAAATTTTGACCCACTTTTCGACCAAAATTTGACCAAAGTCAACCAACCCATTAGTCAGAATTTTTTCGGTCGAAATTTTGACCAACCTTCTGGTTGGTCAAAATTTTGACCAAAGTATTGGTCGAAAAATGTTCATAGCCATTGTGCAAGTTTTGTCAGGAATTGGTCAAAATTTTGACCAAACAAGGTATAAATTTTGACCAAAGAAGGTAGAAAATCTTGACCAAAAAAGGTAGAAATTTTGACCAATGAAGGTCGCAAATTTTGACTGTTGAAGGTGGAAATTTTGACCAATGAAGGTAGAAATTTTGACCAATGAAGGTCAAAAATTTTGACCATTGAAGGTAGAAATTTCGACCAATGAAGGTCAAAAATTTTGACCATTGAAGTTAGAAATTTTGACCACTGAAGGTCAAAAATTTTGACCATTGAAGGTAGAAATTTCGACCAATGAAGGTAGAAATTTCTACCAACGCGTGTGTGTAAATTTTTTTTAGGCATTCTATAAAATAGTTCACATGCCTTGCGTATGATATGAGATTTTGCATGCATCCTACACTCTCTCATTTGGCTGATGATGGATTACGGAGAGTGATCTGAAACAATGACACTAAAACACACACAATCAAATCCAAAATGAAATTGCATTACAATTGGATTGTGAAAATCTGATATTGTTGATTTTGCATGCATGTCTACCAGGACAATCACAACTTAAACATATCATATTTTCACAATCCATTTGTAATGCAAGTTCATTTTGGATTTGATTGTGTGTGTTTTAGCGTCATCATTTCAGATCACTCTCCGTAATCCATCATCAGCCAGATGAGAGAGTGCAGGATGCATGCAAAATTTCATATCATACGCAAGGCATGTGAACTATTTTATAGAATGCCTAAAAAAATATCGACAGTAACTAATATGCTTCTTCATTAATATGCCCGATACAATAAGAAAACTTGGCAACTATGCATAGCAAGTTATACGCTAAAAGGAAATCATTTAGGAGATACAGAATTTGAACAACCATATGTTAAGATTCTACAATTTGTATCACTTGCCTGAGTCTAATAGTTGAGAATAAGTTCATCATCATCCCTACAGTATGTTCCAATGGCCTACACATCCACAAAAGTTCCAGCGTCTCAAATTTGTAGAATATGAATTGTCACTCTCTAGGTCAGCTCGCCAAGTCACTCCCACCCAATCACCTTAGTGAGTTGACTCTTTCAGTCAACTCACCAAGTCTACTGTTCAAGTACGCACGCCAGGTCAGCTCGCCAAGCCAACCCACCAAGTCATGTCACCAAGTTGACTATTTGAGTACACTCACAAAGTTGACTCTTTAAGTTTGCTCATCAAGTCACCCCACCAAAGTGCCTCATCAAGGTTAGCCTTTAAGTCCACTCACCAAGTCAGCTCACCAAGTTGCCGCACCAAGTCGATTCACCATCTCGCCTCACCAAGTGGACTTGCTAAGTCGGCTCGCCAACTTGCCCCACCAAGTCAACTATTCAAGTATACTCACCAAGTTGACTCTTTGAGTTTGATCATCAAGTCACCCCACCAAAGTGCCTCATCAAGGTCAATCTTTAGGTCCACTCATCGAGCTTTCTCACCAAGTTAGTTCACCATGTCGCATCTCTAAGTGGCCTCGCTAAGTCGGCTTGCCAACTTGCCCCACCAAGTTGCCACTTTAAGCCCACTCACCATGTTAGATCGTCAGGCTGGCTCCTCAAGTCAGCTCACCAAGCTGACAATTGAAGTACACTTACCAAGTTGACTCTCAAAGTTCACTCACCAAGTCTGCCCCCTAGACCAACTCTCCAGGTCAGCTCACCAAGTCACTCCCACTTGCCCCACCAACTCACCACTTTAAGTCGACTCGCCATGTTAGCTCGCCAGGCTGACTCCCCTAGTCAGCTCGCCAAGCTGACAATTCAAGTATGCTCTCCAAGTTGACTCTTGATGTTCACTCACCAAGTCTGCCCCCTAGGTCAACTTACCAAGTCACAAACTTATCTTATCTTGTGTAAACATGGTTGTTAAGTTTTTTTTTTCCAAGTCTTGTACTTATGCTTATCTAGCATTGTAGGAGATGTTCATACTCTTGACTAACTTATTTGGGCCTAGAATGACCAAAAAAAAAATTCCAAACTCCTTTTTCCAATCGCTTTCCAAACTAGCTGTATATTTCTTTGCAGCTCTTTTTGTAATTAGCCCTCCTATGTAGGTTTTTTATCATTATCTTGCAAACTTTCTTAACAACCTACAAGACAAACAACAATTTACGATACCCATTTGGACTATGTAAAGGGTTTTACTGGTTTAGACCTTTGATATTGCCTGTACAACACATTTCCCAAAAATAAGGGTTTTGTGGCTTTACAAAGATCTTTGTTGTATCCTGCAATGCTTTTGACCACTAATTTTAATAAGTCATAATATTAGTAACAATTATGAAGCTATCTGTTACTGATACTAACTCAAATAAAAACCAATGCACTAGAGAAGACCTATGAAGTATACTTAAGAGTGCCCTCAGCTATTTTTAATACATTTGAGGACACAAAGGAATAGAAAAGAAGCATAAAATAGATATCTTCACTGCTACTCATAATAAACAGAAGACATACTCAGCCATGGTTGCATGATATAATCACAATGTTACACCCATTAATAAATAGTATGAAATGCTTGCTATAACAATAATCAATATAGTCTTAATCAAAAACAATAATTAATGTTGCCTCAAAATAACCAATATTTAAGAGAATTATATGAGAGCTTCTAAAAGAAGAATGATTTTTCACCACCCACACCGCCCAATTAGCAAAAGGAAATTCAATGTAATAATTTAATTCAGCAACTCAATGCAATGATTTTCATTAGAATGATAGAATTGTGTTTTAATGTTTATCTTTGGCTTTTGGGATTGATCAATGATTGAGCATCATACTATGAAAAAATTTAGTTTTAAATTTTTGTAAATTTCTCTTGTTTTGTTATATATATACATACATTAATATACAAAATGGAAAACAAATTCCTCAAACCCATGAACCAGGTTCTGGTACCCAAAACCATCCCTAAATCTAAACTGGTAACTTAGAGAATTTTTGTCCAATTACAATTTGAATATGGCTAACAAATACAATTTCATTTCTTATTTTTTTTCTATTTGAATTTACTATGTGTAGCATTAAACAACAACCTTAGCTCTATTTTAGTTAATTTTTACAAGTATTTCATCAGATTTTAACTCCTAAGATATTAAGGTTCTAAAGCAGAATAACTGAAACGTATTTATATCTGTTTAATGTGTCAATGCCATTTGAACGAATTGTTACCATGCTCGCAGTGATAGAAAACATCCACTATAATCAGGGAAACGCACAGACAAAAAATGCTTGATTTACAGAAAAGAATTGGACCAGTCAGATTAAATATTATAAGGCACTTACAGGCCCATAATCATCGCATATGTGTGAGTTCTTCAAGGACCTTGGAACAATAACTTCTTGAGCCACAATTTTCATTGTTGTATTCGAAGATAACTTTTGTCTGCTAGGTTTTTCTCCCAGAATACGTCTACAATCAGTTGCACCGCAATAACATTTCTGATCGGTGCCAAATTGAATAAACCTGAAGCAAGTAAGTTTAAAGAACATTTACTTAAATCTACACAAAAGATGCCAATTGAGTTCAAAAAGAAATGTGTACCCTATAAGCAAATAGAAAATTAACATTTAGATACTAAGCACTAAAATGTGATCTTCCATTTACGAATCAAAATTTCCTAGAGTAAAAATGTACATACTGATAGTCATATGTGACAAATTCCCCTTTCATTATATCAGTCTTTGCAAACACCCCAATTCTTGTCTCACCATCATTCTGCCTGAAATAGTAGTTATATTAAGTAAATTCCATGTACAAGTGAATGCCATGAAAATCTATGATCCTTAGTCCCTTACTGCATATGAAATAGAACTACTATGATCCAAACATCTAACCATTTCTGAAGCTCAGTATTTGGTTGGCAACTATGATTGATATATCGCGATTTTTTTTCTTTGTGTGTCAAATAAATGACCATTTCACGACTAATCTCACACAAGTAAAAATTAGTTTCACCCCGCTCCTTCATCTTCCATATTCTTCCCTCACAAGTTTTATCATCAATAACTTCATTCAGGATGGATAAACCAATATGAGATTACTCAGTTCATATTTACATACAAAAACAAAGAAAATACTCATACAAGAAAAATTACAACAGAAAAGAACCTAAACAATTACCTTCTCCAACATACTCTATCAAGAATTCCCCTGCCTTAATATCTTCACTGGCTTTCACCCCCCACCCACATTTCTCAGTCTACAAGTGAGAACAATCAGGTTACCATGTAAGCATTCAATTGGACATCATACTCTATTTCTCAAATGAAAAATGTCAATATATAAAAACATTGAATAAAGATCCAATCAGATGTGAAGAAACACTCATTCCTAATTATGAAAGCCATGTCTACTGTTCTGAATATATATATAAGAGACATTACCAACAAGTGCAGCTGACTGGCTGCACATAATTATATAAACTGATTTCCTGTCTTTAATATAGTTAGTTGTTTCTAATATTTCATTGAGGTCTAAGGCAAGATTATAATATAGGATACCAAAGATTCTCTCTACACCTAAAATATTGTAGACTGAGTATATTTATGGAGGAATTGGGAATTGTTCAATCGGGCTCTTCCTTTCAGCTTGGAACCTTCTGTTCATGCAACTATTTTGTAAGTACATGAGCTTTAAATCTACTTACTCATCTATTGATTTTTTCCTTATCATTTAACTGCTGCTTTCCTCTCTCTCATCCTTGATATAGTACTAATTTGTCCTTTATTGTTGGAGTCTTTGTCCTTTATTGTTAAAGTCTTTACAGCACTGTCAATTAGCTCTTACTAGTACTTTTACTTCTGGGTCTCATATGTTAGTGTGAAAAGTGGCTTTTTTCATCTAGTTTTTACATCTAGTATTCCTATCACTCTGGCTTAACTTGGTTAGTTGTCTCAATCTATAGGCACTTGCCACATGTAGAACACTTGGAACGCATGCCTTACACACTTGTCCCAAGCATCTTACATGGGTCACACCTCCTGGAGGGTTAATCAACCTTTTTGTTTCACCTTCCTACTTCCTCATTCACCTATATTTTCAAGGATAGTTTACTGTGCATACACTTTTATGATAGATTATTGGATAATGCATTGTGCATCATTTGTGGAATTCTAAATTTTACATTCAGTTGTTGCTACTCCAACATAGTATTAGAGAGATGAATTGCAACATTTTGGTGAATTAAGTTCACATCTCTATCAATTAAAGTGTCATTTTGAGAGCCATTGACCCTCTCCTCATTTGCTTCATCACAATAACATTATTTGGCCTCTTTCCTGGCACATAGCATCTGTGTGTTTGTTGCATGCAATTTATAGCCATTTTGGCCTAGTTGTTTGTACTTTGCGATGCTTTGTAAGGTGCAAATAGCATACAGGGAGCTGTTACCAGCAAGTAAAATAATAATTTGAGTAGAAAATGCTAATATTCTGCAAGTTCACAGCAACAGTGTGCTTTTTTTCTTTGGTGTGTATCTATTAAACCAATGCTTGAAGCTTGTTTGAAGGCACCACTCTACTTCTTTGTGTCTTCTCAAAATTTTATGGTCACCATTATTGTTTTTCAAGACATTGTAGTCTGCATTGAGATCATTTGTGCAGACTATTTGGAAACTTGAGAGGCATCAACTAGAAGAATCCTTCCATTTTCCCTACATGATCATCGTCAGTGCCATTTTTTTCTTGTTTTTATAGCTGACTTTGCAAAGTAAGAGTCGTAGGTGGCTTCCTTGTTTAGCTTCAACAAAGTACATTTATCAGTGCCATCCATTGGGCACTATGACATTCACCTAGCACCTCAAAATCTATTTGTGTTTCTACAATGCTTCCAGCTTTGGCACACATGGTTGTTGTTTGTTGCTTGTTGTTTCCACTCACCAGCATACTACCAAGATAGCCACTCTACCACTTTGCTGTTTTAGCCCCTATTTTTAGGGGCTTCATTCAACAAATCATAGATTTCTTGCACAAATCTCTAACCAACAGTTTTGTTGTAGTCCAAGAAGAAAATTTCAAACTAATTGTGAATTGGAGAAAACTTGATGTTGGAGAGTTGCAATTTCTGTTTGATTTAAGTTTCAAATTGTCAGATCATTATTTGACCAGCATAATAACATCATTTTTGCTTCTACACTGCTTCCAGCATTGGCACACCTGGTTGCTACTTGTTTCTTGTTGTTTCCACTCACCAGTATACTATCAAGCCAGCCACTTTGCTATTTCAGTCCCTATTTTTAAGGGCTTTATTCAAAAAATCTCTGACCAACAGTTGTGTAGGAGTCCAAGAAGAAACTTTCAAACTAGTTGTGAATTGGAGAAAATGTGATGTTGGAGAGTTGTAATTTTTGTTTGATTGAAGTTTCAAATTGCCAGATTATCATTTGACCAGCATAATAACACTCCAAATTTAGAGCATGTTTGAAAAGATAGCCAAGGGCATCAGCTGCTAAAAAAAAAAGGAATGACCTGGGAAGCAATATTGGCAGACATAGTTTTTGTGAGTGGCATTGGAGGGGCAAGGTTTTGTTGACAAAAAATTTGGCATTATCATCAATGAGCGTGATCTAAAATTCTGATAGTAAAATTGGACAACTTAACATCAACCCTATAGATGTGGCCATGAGATTGCAATGCCTGCATATGAGGACACCTCTAAGGAAGATCTGAAAGATACTTCTGTTGAGACAAAAAATAGATTACCTCATCTTCTGTCATACTTTAAGATCAAGAAAGTAGTGCATCTATCCAAAATTAGGCATATCAACCTTTGAAACCATAATTGCTCTAAATTCACGAAACCAAGTTATTCCTAGTGTAACTGCATATGAGATCATAAAAATTAGAAGATCTTCACCAGAATCTCTTATATAAATATTATAAAATCCTACAATCTTTTTACAAAATCACTTTGGTGAAGATAAGAATCAATTCTGAAGTGGTATGGGTGCTTATTTTACACCATACAATTCAACTTGTGAACAAAATTCTCTTTACAAAGAACTTCAAAAGCTTGCAACTGAGAAAAAAAAATTTCCTCGCCAATATAACCAATAAAAAATGCACTTTCAACATCCATCTCCATATTGAGCTAATAGTATCCATCCTAGTTAGAGTAACAAAGAATTTGTATAGTCAATGATAACCAATAAAAAAATTAAATTCTCAAAATGTTGAACTATTAAAAGAGTAAATGATATATTTTAGAGGCATAGAAATTAATGCCATCAGTATCAGCTGATTCAAAAGTCTTGACAATTTTTGAAACACAAAACAAGGTGGTGTCGAGGCCTATTTTAGGTGTCCCAAAGAGGGTACAGAAGATCATAGGATCAAAGTGGTTCCCTATAAACTTTTGATTGGGGCAGATGGGATATGGTCTGCTTTTCACAAACAGATGGTTGGGGATGCTCCTAGATACCTGAAAATGCGAACATGGAGTGCATTAGTCCATGATCCACATCTTAAGTAAGTGAGAATAATTCCTCCTCCATATAACTAGGTTTAGATATAGTTCTCAAGATCCATCAGGCTTACCATGATGTGTTGCTTTCTATGTAGGCTATTTGATGAGCTTCACAAAGGAGATTTCATTGTGCAAACAGAAAGAAGGACTAGTACCACCTTCATCACATCTAATACAGGTATATGTGGCTGCCTTGATAATTCATGAAATTTTGAGACTGCTCTGACATAGAGAAATACTAACCATGTTGTCCTTGGTGGCACTCATATGACATCTGTCTCACAGTGCAATATTTGAAGTTAAATTATTTAACACAAACAGTATATGATAAGGTTCTACAATTCATATTATGTTTATATATGAATATTTAAAAAATTCATCAGCACATTTTATCAACATTGGTTAGGATGAAACATAAAATAGGGTTTGAGTTACTTTATTGGGTTTTGCTCTGACTTACATGAAAGTGCGTCTATTTGAAATCTCATCTTCATCTGCAAGCTTGAAATACCCAAAACTCCCAATGTATCCATGCTTGATATATCTTCTCTTAAATGCAATTTTTCTGATTCATTTTATTGATTTTTTCCATTTCATGCACTACTTCCTAACTTGTTTCCAATCAAATCCAACATCTTCATTTCATAATGTCAGTTCTATGTTGCACAAGAAGCATGTTGCTTCAATTTATTTTAAGGGATTTGAGATTATCTATTCGTACAAAAATTAATGATGACCAATTTCCCACTTCTAATACAAAACGCATACAACTTTGAAAAAATGAGACCCAATTAGCTTGTTTTCTTAGAGAAAATCAAGTGAACTTCCTATAAATTCCTATTATATCATACTAAGTGGGAAAAAAATAAAAATAGGCAGAGTGAGTCAGCTAAATCAACCAAGAAAATCACCAATGCAAACCCTAATGATCCTACAGTCAATAGTTGTCCTCCTAAGACCTCTCTTACTCAAGGCAGCTCCAATCCCAATGTTCAATCTATAACAATAAAGAGTCTTGTCTTCCCAGAAGAAATCTTAATGTAAAATATAGTAGCCACTGCTTAATTAAACTACTAAGCTCAAACTCCTAAACTCCTACCAATGTAGACAAGATTCTCTAAACTCATTATATCATTTATCCACAAATGCTGAAAATTAGTCTAGAATGGTGTCAGTAGATGTCGTTTCCAAGATTGTTCATCTCCTCACTATCTGTGAAGTTGATTTTACAAAAAATTGCATTAGCATCTTATAGAATCTAGCTACCATTGAAGATGTAAGAATAGTGATTGCCAATACTAATGGTTGCATCATGACTATAGCAGAGTTGCTTGATACAGGCACCCCTAAGGAACAAGAACAATTGGTGGCTATACTCTCGTTGCTATGCACCAAGAGCTTTGACCATTGTCAGCTGGTTTTAAGAGATGTACTTTGAAATCAACAAATGCCCTCTTATATTATTCAAACATTATTTTGTAGACTTGTACGCAAATATCAACATGAGGCCAGAGTTGTAGATTTGAATATTGATTATTAGATAGGTTCAAGAGATACTAACCAGTATCATATGCCAAATAGATGATCGCCATAGCAACATCCCAATTTTCTCCTTCTTTATAAAGAGGTTGGTTTTTCTGAAGATCCCCTAAGAATTCCTTGGGTGAAAGTATGCCCATTCCAATAATACCTTCAATTGGACCAAATGCAATACCATTTACACATATTCCATAATGCACAATAATTAATAAAGACTATAATGCACAATAATTAATAAATATTATACAAATTATGGCAAAACTTAATAGATTTCTTGTGCTACTCTTTGTTTGAAGGAACTACATCTGGGGTTTATAGCCACTTTATAAGTTATCATCATACAAAGGACTTAAATTGGATCCTCCATGGCATGGATCAGAAGGCACATTCCAATTAACCAAGAAGATTATGCCTACGATATTGTCATGTCCCATGAGAAAGAAGACGATGGAAACTGTGGGCAGAACAAGTAAATAGAAATCACCCTCAAAAAAGAAATCATTGAGTTCCAAAGGAAGCTTAAAGATCAATACAGTTTAGCATTACCAAATGAACTTCAGGATAAAATCTCAAAAGAAAACAGTCAAACCAGACCTTGTGTATAGAAAGAAAAGAAAATTATATTAATGTCCACAAGGGACTAGAGATAGAAAAAGTTAAAAAAAAGTTGTAGGAAGATGAAAAGCATAATTGTCTGAACTCTAAACTTTGAAGGTGTATTTATTATTGAAGTAATATGTTAAAACTTAAGACACATAAATCATTGATAAGTAGGAGATATTTTCCACATCAAGTCAAATTTTGATATTGCTATCAAGATTCAACAGTGTAGTTTTTGAGTCAAACTCATTGAACCATGATTCATGCATAGTAGTTCACACAGACTCATTTCTCATGAGAATGAATGAACACTTTGCACTCATTGCATTGAGGGAGTGCTCACAAAGATGAAGCACCACGACTTGCTCAAAGGCTCAACCATTCCAGTACTACTCCAGCTCAAGAAGGCTTAACTATGGAGTTTCCTCCATGGTTTAAACCACTCTACTTGCAAAACCTACAACAAGTGTTGTGCCTTATGAACCATTCATTAGAAAGCCCCTTGAGCTCATCAATAGATAAGCCTAAGATATTTTCCAGAGCAAGTCAAATTGTGATATTGCTATCACGATTCAACTGTACATTTTTTGAGTCAAACCCATTGACCCATGAATATAATATATGACCCAAGAAAGAGGGTGAAATTGTAAATGTAATGGATTATACATCCTTTCCTCCTACTACTAGATGACTAAAGGTGCTTGTGTGCTAATTGTAACCCCTTTTCTTGTAGTTATTTGCAAAATATATGTGGAAAAATGAAATTTTTGAAATGAAAACTCACAGTAATACAATCAAATTTCTAAATGAAATGTAACCATAATTACTGGTAGAAGCCTTCAATTACTTAACACAAATATATAATTGAATTGTCGTTGAATTAAATCCTACATTGGTCAAAATTAAATAACAAGGATAACATATAGAGCATCACATGTCCCAAAATGCTTTGTCAATAGGAAAAGTGGCTAGACAGTGAAAATCTCAACATGGGACGATTATACCATTCACTACTCCCCTACTAACAAAATGTCAAAAAGTCTTTAAATGACTATGTGCCATGCAGGTCCCTTTATCCTTAATACCAACATACATGAGGAAGATATGTCTTAGTTCAATGACTAGTTGAACTTTGTATATACACTCAAAGTCTTAGGTCTACATTTAAACAAGAAATTCAAAAGCCTTATGAACAAATCAATCTTATCTCAATTTAGATTATGAAAATGAAAGCACAACTTTTACTTCTATCAGATCTATCCATTCAGAATGGAAGGAAAATAAGCCTTTTCAATGAGGTAATATCAAATAATTTCTAAGTATTCAAACAAGAAAATGAACTACCTTACTCTATGATTTGAAACAGTGAATATCAAATGAGCCATATAGAACAATCAATGAAAATGTTCTAAGTGGTTAAGCAAACTATCAAAACTGCATAAAGATCAATGGTATGTAATAACCCCAACTGGGTATGGCTTCAATAAGCACCAATTTCCTTTCCAATTCAATTGTTTGACATTTCATCAAACACTTTGACAATGACTAACCCTCACTGTTATGCAGTTTCTTATGGGATTTTTAAGTGATTTTTCTAGTCTGAATTTTAGATAATATGTTGGAAAGAAATGACAGTACTAAAACTTCATCAAACTATGCTACTATTTACGGCATGTCTTTAATGATCTCACCAAGTTAGCTCTCCAGTTCATCTCACCAAGTTGACTCACCATCTTGTCTGACCAAGTTGGGCAACAGTAGTCGTGGATCATTTTAGACCTACCACATGCGAAGTGTCCATTTTATGTTAGTTTGAGCTTCACTTGGTTTCAAGAATACTATAATATTCTCTACTTAACAAAGCCAACCACATGAAGGTGGAAGCTCATCTGGCCTCACCCCCCTCCCCCTAACATCAATATAAAGTACCCATTATCATCTAATTACATACTTCATTTATTCATTCATCCATTTATGAACTATAACATTCAATCAATACAATCACATAACATTCATTAAAATGATATAAAATTCATTAATACACAATACTAATCAAGACTTCATTAAGACATAACAATATTCATTAACATAAAATAAAAATCAGTATTAATATGCATCATTCATACATAATTACTTAAAACAAAGTTCTTTCATTATACAACAAGGTTTATCAAACAAGATTTTTAAAACATCATTTCTTCTTTTTGTTTTTCTGAGCTCTCTTAAGAAAAGCGCTCATAGGAGCATCCATATCTGCATCATTCTCCTCCTCTTCTAGCACATGTAATGTCAAATTACGATGGCTCCTTCTCTTTGTAGGAGCAGGATGTTGTTGCACTAAAGGGGGCTCTGTTGCAAGAACAAGTGAATGGGATAAATTGGCATACTCTTTTTCTTTTTTTAACTATTACTAGTCTATAATTAAGTGCTAGTACAACATAACATGCATTTTTCTTACCTGACAATGCCACATCATGTACATTAACATTTTGATCCGCTACCACGTCAACATGTTGAACACTTGGAACATGTTCCACTCCTTCGGCATGATGTTGAACATGCTCTAAAATATTCAAAAAAAGGATACAAGTCAAATTGCAATTGAAGATGTTAAATTGTATTCATAATTGCATAGTTAATTTCCAATAGCAAATTAATACCTCCACCACTATAATGCACATTATGGCCTTCGTCACAAGCAGGTTCTATGGTAGGATGTGAAGGCTGCAATAAAATGTTATGCACATTGTTATGCAGTAAATTTACATTCAAAACTAATACCAAAAAAAAAAAGGATCAACTATTCAATTTCATTTACTTTTCATCTAACCAATTTACCTCTGAGATATCATTTGGTGAACTGGATTCTTGGGCAAGGCTTACAGATTCTTCGCGTAGGCGTGCAGACACGACTTTATAGCCTTCCTTCAAGGCAAGTTTTCTATCTTCATCTGTGACCTCCACATTGAATTCTATGCCCTGTATTTTTTTCTTAATATCATCAGTTTTGTATGTATGGTTTCACTAGACAAAATTTTTTGCAACATTATATTTAAAAAAATTATTTCATATCATTGCTCCTACTTATAACTCGAGACTAGAGATTCATATAGCCACTAGAGCCAAGTTTGTGTTGGCCAAACTTTTCTAGTCTCGCTTTTGTAGCCACGGATGTCCTGCAATCTATGAACAATTTCAAACATCTTAGATTATATATTTACAAATATGAATAATTAGTGCATGATTACAATGTACTTAATACTATCATGACATACCTCTTTTTTCCCTGTGTTGCTTCATTATCTCTATCTTCACATAGCCTTTTCTCCTTTGCATCTTCTACTATTTCATTCCACTCCATTGGTGGAATCATAGCAGGACGGTCACACTTTGGGTTATCCTTAAGAGCCCTTCTATATTGATCCCTCATAATCTTTATATGCTTTGCTACTCTTTTCAGAAGTAGGCCATTGTCAAAAATGTTTTTTCCAAATTTCTCGTCAAAAGATGCAATGAGCTGATTTTTTAATTCCACGGTTTGTAAATTCCACCTTTTTAAAAACAAATAGATTGTTAGATCAATAACTTTAATATATTACAATAAATGGAAGGAAAGAAAAATTATGTAGCAATGATATGAAACTACGTACCTTTTACGTATGGTGGGTCTGAATAGTCTCAATGTCATATGAAAAAGATGGTCAAAGAAAACATTATTACCTACAAAAACATAAAGGATTTATCACTCCAAAATGAGTAGTATAAAAATAAATTAAATTTACACTTTAAATTTTAAAAAAAAATTTAAAGCACCTGGAAGCTTTCGTTCTTTTAACGGAAACATAGTTTTCTTATTCAGCAATAATGTCCCTTCATATGAACCAGTACTAATCACACGAACTACTCCAAGAAATGGATCAGCTTCAGTAGTACTTCTCTCTACTATTCTATAAACTAAAACATCATGACAATTAAAGCAGACACCAAATGAATTAAAGCACACTTATGGATATAATCAAATTGAAGAAATTGACTAGCAAAAATGTTTTTTCCTCACATTCCATTAAGGATTGCATGTCCTAAACTGCATGTCCTATTTTTAACAATTAGATTTTGCAATAGTTTATAAGGATTTTATGAGTAGTTAGTTCAGAAGAATTCATCTCTCATGAATGGAACATATAGCAATCATTGCATCTAAGCAGGGTCTTCACACAAATGTAAAATATGTATGTATGTATGCATGTTGTGTGTATGCATGTGTTTGTGTGTATACAGGCTTCTATAGATATCATTTAAGCACTGATATGCTACTTCATTTTTCATCAACTTGTACAAATACATTACAAAATATAGCAAAACAAGGTTTTACCAATTCTAGTGGGCATAGATGAGGATGTTTGTATGCCCCTTGTTTCTGACGATGCACTAGGCAATAGTGGATCATGAGCTAAAGAATACAATATTGTTAGCAAAGACATTTGCAATGGATAAAGATCAAATGGAATACTAGCTACAAATGTCAACAAAAAATAAGTGTTATAATGTTGATGAAAACAAACAAAGTGCTACTTACATGAAGGTTTTGCGCAACGACCATCACCATGTTCACCATGTGATGTCACAAATGGCACAAATGTCTATACAAGTACACATAAAATTAGAGATCATGATCCATAAGATAGTATAAAATATTCATATCTATTGAACTTCTATTATTGCTTTAGTTGAATTATTGCTTGCCTGCAAAGATTGGATTCTACGGCTCAATTCTATTCTCAGTGCCTCTTTCTCCTCACTTCTGTCAGCCTCGATGATAATGTTAACAAGTTCATCAATGTATCTTTGCTTGATTTTCTGGGTGATGAACACAGGGTCAGTACTAAGGGTGATGTTATGTGGATATGAAGCCTGTATTTTAGATCGCATTTGATCAGCGGTCATTCTAGCTTTTTCCTATCATTTGTGACATCAAATATTAGTAAAATTTCATCAAAACAACTCCAAAGCCATAAAGAAAAGAACATAATAATACGACATTTGTTTCCATATTAACATTAAAATTTACAATATTTAATGTTTACCTATATTGAAGGTGTCTGAGATGGTGCATCCATATCGCCCTGTGAAAAAAATTAGCAAGTCTTAGAAATCAGTAGCGAAATTAAAGTAATAGACTTACCAAAAAAAAATATTAATAATAAAGTAGATTGTACATGTAAATCATTTGTCTTAAGTTCAAAATTTAGTGTAACTAATGTGTATATTTAAAAAAATATTTGACATGTTCTACTTAATGTTTATATGTGCACATATGGTTTAGAAAAAAAAGTTTGGTCGTACAAGACCCCATCATAGTTGACATTGATCCTAGCTCGACATTTCATTGATCATCATGATCTTCATCCATGTCATCATCATCATCATCACCATCATCGTACTTGTCACTTTGATCATCATCGTCACCACCACCATCTTCATCACCATCATCATCATCTTTATCACCATCATCATCGTGACCATCATCGCCATGATAATCACCATGATCATGATCATCATCAACATCATCATCATCATTATCACCATTATCATCAGCATGACCAAAATCATCACCATCTTCTTCATCTTCATCACTGGGTAATTGTTGTTCCTGATAATCATTTACTTCCTCTTCTACTTCTTCAATTTCTTCTTCTTCGATCACATTATACTTTATCAGCCTTCCTCTTGGGTCATGTCTAACAACAAATGACCAACCCAGTTTGTGTGGAACACCAAAATAAAACACTTGCTCGCATTGGCTTGGAAGAACATAGGGCTCATCTCCGACTGGCTCAAATGACCTTATATTAATCATAGTAAATCCACTATCATATTCAATAACAGTCCTATCAAGATCATTTTGATTCAGTCATAACCTGAACCATTTGACAAAAAATAGAACTATTTTGAATGAATTAAAGTCGCACTCAAGTATATCATCCAAAATGCCATAGTATCAATTTTCAGATTGTTGAGGATGTACGTCAATTCTAGATGAAATATTGGTGACTGCAAAGACAACACTTATCCCGGAATCACACGTCTTCTTCGTTTCATCTAACTTTTTTGTGCGAAATTTATAGCCATGGTAGTACATAGCTTTGTGGTGTTTGACCTGCAATTATTCAAACATGTCAAGATTATTTGCATCGATTTGTGAGTTGATATTAAACTTATGTGTGATGATTAGTAATCTTATGCGTACCTTTGTATCTCTTAAGCCATATATTAGATCAAGTACGATTTGTGTAACATTGGGATCTCCATTATGATGAGCTTCTTTAACCAATGATACAACACCATCCCATGTTAATGAGTGACCATTTTCTTGAGACTGTTCAATCCATACTGTCATCCAATCAAGATTGTTTGCAATATACAAGTGTAGTGCATCCCACTCACGACCAACTATAAAGAAAAAAATTACAATAGTTACAAACAACTTATATATATTGATGATGAATAATAATTATTAAACTTAAAAAATAAAACTTATAATTACCTCTCAACCTCCTCATTCTACCTTTACCCGTCAGGTACTCCCCTTCAAATTTGTCATTAGAGTTGGGATCTCAAATGCAATCTACATATATATCTACTGCAAACTTTGGAAGATATTTAGTAATGTACACCATGTTCTGGTATATCATATATCCCTCTATCATAGAACCCTCAAGACATGCTCTTTGTCGAACCAAGCCCTTCATAAATTTCAAGTGCCTCTCAACCATCCACATTGATCTAGCTTGTACAGGTCCACACAATTAAATCTCCTCAACTTGATGTATGAGGTAGTGTTCTTGAGCATTGAAAAAGGTTGGAGGTAAACACTTTTGCATTTCACACATAAGCAGTGGAATTTTTCTCTTCCAATATTTTATATCTTTTTTGTCAATTTCTTTAGATGATAACCACCTAAAAGAGATTCAACATGCAAAACAAGATAAACAAGATTTCAAATAAAATTTTACAATAGATTTAAGAGAAAAAGCTACAAATTTAAGAAAAAACACTTCTAACCTCATGTATTTTCCAAGATCATATATAACTTGTTTAATATTGTTGTCAAACAGTTGTGGAAGGGATAGAGGTAGGACGAACTGCAATCATTAAAAATGATCATTTCAATATATTATTAAATAATGCAATAAGTAGTACATTCAATCTTACAAATATACTATAAATAGAGAACATGACTTACCTTGACGAAGGTATGCCAATCATGTGTTTTCAACCCTGGCCCAAAATCACCTTTCTTTGATAGAAGAGTGCTTATATTTGCAGCAAATCCTGTTGGAAATTTTATTTTTTTTATGACTCCTTTTAATTCATCACTTTGTTGCTCCATTAATAACCAAGGAAGGGCACTTGTATTTATGCAGTCTCCATTGCTATTTGATTCAATGGAAGCTTTTAGTGCATGATTGGATTCATAAATGTCGGTATAGATTTTGGCAATTTGTTCTCTATCATGCCTTCCATCCAAAATTTTCCATAGTGTCTCTATTACATTCTTTCCAATATGCATAGCATCAAACAAATGCACAATTGGGAGATCCTTATAGTATGGTAACCTACTAAATTGAGTAGGATAACTTTTCATTCCTCTAGGAAGTTGGTCATTGATGCCTTGACGACCTTCACAAGCATCAATTACAACATTAGTAAATATAAGACAATATCAAAATAAAAATTTTAAACTTCGGACGAAAAATTGGATATTACCTCAACAATTTAGTCGATCATATTCCAACTTCCATAAATGAGGTTTCATTCTTCGTGGCCTTGATGATGTCTCTTCTTTTCCATTGAAAAGATGCTTTTCAGCAATTTGATACCTATAATTATTATGGAGAAAGTGTATAAACTCATCAAACACCTGCTTTCTTAAAGTTTTTGAATGATGAGATTTTATCTTCGGACCACAAACTGGACATGCAAATTTTCCCTTTGTCTGAAGACCTAAAAGATCATGTAGAAGTGGATCATGTACAATTATCATGCACAACTTAAACATTTGATAGTAATGTGTAAGCAATATAACACACCAAAAATATGTGATATTAACAATATAACATACCACAAAAATGAGTTAGCCCAGGGACATCATGTATTGTTCATACAAGCATTGCATGGAATTGAAATTGTCGATGTCCTATCAGTCTAGAGATGTCATACATAGTGATGTCATTCCATAACTTCAACAACTCGTCAATTAGGGGCTTAATATACGCGTTCATATATTTAACTTGGTATTTACCTAGCAATTGAATGAACATAAACTTTACATTATTATTATGACCATTTTCATGCACTATTTATAAATTAATTTAGATAACTATAAAATGAAAAAAATACCTGGCACAACCATTGACAACATTATGTGCTCCCTCTTTATGGACATCCAAGGAGGAATATTATTGTTAATAACAAAAATAGGCCACACTGAGTAAATAGATTTCATATCTCCATATGGATTGACACCGTTCGCTGCCAATGAAAGCTTTAGATTACGAGGTTCTTCTTTAAAATGTGACCATGTTTCTTCTATCTCTTTAAATGCAAAACCATCGGCAGGCATTCGCATAATGTCATCCTGACTTCTATTGCGTACATGGTAATCCATAAATTGTGCCAAGCTAGCGCACCTGAATAGCCGTTGAAGACGTGGAATAATGGGAATGTACCGAAGAACCTTGTGAGGCACTTTTTTTGTTATTTGATCTGACCGATATCTACTACTATGACAATTAGGGCATTCTGTTGCAAATTCATGTTGTTTATGATATAGAATGTGATCATTGGGACATGCATGTATTGTTTGATACTTCATTCCAATCTGATCCATAATGTTAGATAATTCTCAGTACGAATGAGGCAAAATGTTTGATGGTGGTAACAAAAACTCACTAGTCAACCTACAACAACAAATATGCATTGTTAATATAATGAATAGTAATTGTATGCTAACATTGAAGATGAGAAAAATGACATACCTCAGCATACGTGACATTGCTACATTAGATATACCATTCATAACCTTTAAATTCACCAACAACACTATAGCCGAGAGCAGAGTTGTTTGGGAGCCTTCCTATAAGGGCTCGTGTGCCTTCTCAAGTAAAGGTATATCAAGACCATCTTCATCATCATTATCAGATTCACTAGTACCATCATTGTGAGCCTCTTCATCACCTACCCCAATACCATCTTCTTCAATCATGTCCTCTGGCATATTATCATCTTCTTCCATGAGAGTGTTATCCTCAGCTTGGATATTCACACCTCCATGTTCCTCCAATATGAAATCCACATTCAGCAATGGACAAAAATCATGGCCCCCTTCAACATGACCATGTTGCCTACAATGACTCTGGGTTTTTGTGATTAGAATTCTTCGAGTCTTTAACCCTTTACACTTTTTGCAAGGACAATAACATTTATTAGGTTTTCTTCAAAACTGAGCCCACAATGCAGCCATTGTCTCATTTTGTTCAGCGTTCATATTGTCAAGTGTGGTCTTTCTTCATAGGAAAATATATCTACAAATAAATTGGAAATTTTGTGATTAATGTTTATATCTGCACATATGGTTTTTCTTGATTATTGTTTTCAAAAGTAACTAAAATGATCCTATAATTTCTAGAAGGCATAGATGTTTGCAAAATGTGGATTTATAGACAATGTATGTTAATTATTTCCATTTGAAAGAGTATGTTAATTAGAGAAGGATAACTTATCAACAAAATCAAAATGTTGAATACAAAATATCTACACAAAAAATATCCAGCAGTGTATCTACAAAAATTAGAATTGCTATAATCTGACACATTTAAACCTAGAATATACTGACTACAATTGCATTCAAAATAGTGAAATATTTCAACACATCCTTGGTCTTTTGGTGAAGTTGAAAGTTGAAATCATCCATAATGTAAAAAATAAAATAATAAGTGATTTCCTTCTTATGATAAGTTTGAAGTACTCACATTTATTTTAGTTATCTCTAAAATCATTTATTTTTTGGAGATCTCCCTATGTTCAAATGATTTCATATGGAATGTGGGGATGTCGGTTGGCGGCCCTAAAATTCTATGGCATTAGATATTACAGGGCTCATATGATCAGCATTAAACATTAAAGGATTAAGCAATAAACGATTGAGCAAAGCCATTGGATTAAACTAAAATGTTTGTGTTTGTAATGAAGAAAAGAAACAAGCACCCACATGCTTCGACTAATTATGTACCAACAAATGCTTTGGTAACTGAGCACTACCACATGTAATACAAAGGTGACATTATTTGTGATCTGCTTGGTTTGTTCAAGGGATTTCAAATAGAGATGAAATATATGCATACAATACCTAGGTTAGTTGTGGAGAAGTATACAGATATAAATTGTTTTATGGTTGAAACTAATTTGGCATGCATGGAGGTTATTGATTAAAGTGTAAATATTTAGTGATAAAATAAATGCTATAAAAACTTTAAAATGTGGAATTGTACGAGTTAGTGCCAAGCAATTGATTTGATCCTCAAGACATTGCTGGAACTATTGAAAATTGTAGCCTGGTGATGAAATTTATGAGAAGAATTTACCATGAGTATCAAGTGGTATCAGTAAAAGATGGAATTGCATCCATTTCCCATTTTAAAACAAGAGCATCAACAAAATTATCCAAGCCTTCACCTTGCATTATATCTTCAATAGGATGATGAGTTATCCCAACTCAGTGATCTGTTACACGCCCCTAAGGAAAATTATATGTTACAAATTCCAATCACACTTGACACTACTCCTGAGGATAAAGAGAAAAATTGAAACAACTTCATGGCCAATGAGGTTAGTAATTTAGAAATTTAAGAGATTATGACAAAGGCGACGCATGAGGCTGAATACATTGAAGATGATGTATTGAACAACGAAAAGAAGGAGATATAACAGAGATAGAACCTTACTATTTCGGCAGAGGTTACACTGAAGCTGCCAAACACTGCTGGAACTCAAACAGTAAAATGCTAATGGCACGTAATCTTCAAACCCTTCCTCTGCATGTAATGGCGCCACAAAATGCAGTATACGACAAACATTAACCGCACAGCCTTTCTTCCGGTCATGCAAGATTGAAATTAGGGCGTGGTAAAGAGCTTGTTTTTTATTTTGGGAAAGTGTAAGTTCGTGTTGGTCAAAATTTTGACCAACATGAGCTTCTAGTTAAAAAATTATATACATTGCCTGCATAAAATGACCAATTTGACCCCATTTTTTTAGATGGTCTAAAAATAGGGTCAAATGTACTAGTGGAAAGACAATCCTTGACTTGTCCACTTATTTGTAAGGTCCAAAGAGCCTAGAGGATGTGTTAGATGCATTTATATGGTGGCCACAAGCGTGGAATTGAATGATATATTCACAAGTCAAGTCAATGGTTGTTAATGACTCAAAGGTTCCACGTTGCTCAATTCATTTGTTTATCCACTTCCATCATGGCATCCCAGATCATCATGTATTCTCCACAAAGCTACAATAGTTGAATGGAATCTTAATGAAATTGACCATTCATTCACTCTATTCAACAACTTTGTAATGGACGCTCTATGCAACTAAGCTTTGAATGGCCATGGTGATAGAAATGAGAACCATCACAATTCTATGGAGTTTCTTTGCAATTGCAATTTACAGGTGCTTGGGAGATGTGGGCATGGCTACTTTTTATTCTCCTCCTTATGTTCGTAAGTTCTACTGCTCTCTACTTCTCTCTTGGCTTTTGATTCAATTCATTTATTGTTGTCTTTGAAACTTTGAGTTTTTCAAATCAGAGATCTATAGATCTATTTGTATGATGAATCATCGAGTATGATTTGAATACTGATATTAAAAACTTTGGATCTACTATTTTGGATGTTGATTGTACAATGTGATTTCAAATATAGATACTCAAAATCAAGCATCTAAATTTTTTGATAATGAATCATAGAACGTTGTTTGAAACCAGGTTATGAAAATTAGAGATCTTGGATCATAGAGTGTGATTTTGAAATGTCGATATCAAAATCAAGCGTCAAACTTTACTATAATGAATCATAGAACATGATTTGAAATTTGTTATTTCATTTGAAGTGAGGTTCTAAAAATTAGAGATCTTAGATCATAGAGTGTGATTTTGAAATGATGATATCAAAAATTGAGAGCTTACATTCTGATAATAAATCCATAGTGTGGGATTTGAAATGTCATGGGATCTTGAAATGAGAATGATAGACTTAGATATTGTAAAGATTTGGTAAGTAATTTAATCACTAGGTTCATATTGGAATGTTTTGTGATTCAAAAATTGTTGGCAGCCTCAGAATGCTATGGGAATGATGAAAAGCAGTTTCCAACTGGAAATCTGTTTGCAGCAGTGAGTGATGCAATTTGGGACAATGGAGCAGCTTGTGGGAGACAGTACAGTGTCAGATGTCTTAGTGGTACAAATCAAATCTCACAAAATCCATGCTCAGACACCACCAATTCCACTATTGTCAAGATACTCCATTACTGCTCTTCTAACTACAATGGAACACTCCAACTCTCTGCTGATGCCTTTAGAGATATTGCTACTTCCACAACAAGGACAATCAATATTGAATATGATCAGTAAGTTTATATTTAACTTTTAATTTGGTCATTCTTCTTTAAAATAAGATGTGGGCCTATTTATTATTGACTAGTCTCCTCCCAATTCACCCAAATTAGAGTTGGGGGTTGGGTTATAGACATTTCAAACCTATAAAACAATAAAAGAAAACACTAATCTCCGACCTAGAATTCTCTCAAGTTGTTAAAATTGGTAGCTTTCAATGATTATTGACTTTGATGTGTTCAATTGCAGAGTATAATAGCATCAATTTCTATTACACAAGTGTTAGGAAACTCTTCTGTTTAAGGTTGCCATGAATTGGGCAATTAAAGGTCAGAAACATTATGTAAAGAGAATTATTTTATAAGCATCTTATTTATTCCATTTTATGTATCACACAACTTCTGTAATAACATTAATATTGATTGTAGCCCATTCCAACATTATCACATTCATTGTGATTGTCTATTGCAAATGTTCCTTATCATTATATGTGGAATAGTGTAAACTGATTGTTGATATATATTTGATTAATCTTAATTTCCTCTAAAAAATTTATTTTGGAAGATGAAATAATAAAAGAATGGAAGATCCCATAGGTGTGATAGTGGAATCAAATTTAAAATCCTACAAAGAGGGAGTGGAGATACAAATTCCCATATCCAAAGAATTTGTCAGAACCAAACCCAATTGTGTGGAATTGATAATTTGTTCTTGGGAATTCCTAGTTCAAGTGATAATTCATGGCCTTCTATAGAGAGTTTTCTTTGTTAGATCCAAAAAAATTTGGGTAACATCGTCAAGTTTATGGTATTCCTGACTATTTTAAGAAGGATACAACTAGTAGAAATTATTGAGGGTTGCCATGGATGATGGTGGCACTGGAATTTATCTAAGAGATTGGGAACCAAATATCTAATAAAACATACAATTTTCAACCTCGATATGGATATTCGAATTGAAATTAGCCCCATCTAGATGCATGAAGTCAGCAATATAATACCACAGTGTAGTAAGGGGAACATTGATGTAGAGAAATCTCAAGGAAAAATAATGGAGATGCTTACAGAAATTTTCATGGGAGGCTAAACTTTATAATGTTACATCATTAGTCATAATCTTGACAATTAGTGACAATTAGTGATATAGTGAAAGGAATAATTGGACGATGGAACATAAAGTGACCTTTCAGATGAACGATCTATTCAAATGGATGGCCTTTGTCTAAATTGATAAGAAATGAATGGCCTATTGTAAATTGATAAGGAGCATGTAATGTCTTGACTTTTATACCACTCAATTACTAAATAATAAATGAAGGTAAACTGTTTTTCCATTTCAAAAATATGATAAGTACGTCACTGTTCATATTTGCACATAATGTATTGAAACTAAGAAACACTATGATCCAGCTATTGTGACACCTCTCTCAGGTAGCCGATAGAAATTAATCTATTAAGTTATAACTATTTTTTCCTTAAAAGTTTATACAACGCTATGGTACACAATGCGGAAGCAATATGAAACATACACATTAAGCAATGCAAATATAGTTTTGATTATTGAAAGCTTCCTTACTATTTCGGCGGAGGTTGCACTGAAGTTGTCAAACGTTGTTGGCACTGGCAGTAAAACACTGTTGGCACATAATCTTCAAACCCTTCCTCTGCTGGCACCACAAAATAAAGTAAACGATAAATATTAATTGCACATCCACAGCCTTTCTTTCGGTTGCACGGCAAGATTGAAATTAGGGCACGACAAAGAGCTTTTTTTAGATTTTGACATAGTGTAAGTTCGTGTTGGTCAAAATTTTGACCAATACGGGCTTCTAGTTAAAAAAATTATATACGTTGCCTTGCATAAAATGACCAATTTGACCCCATTCTATTAGATGGTCAAAAATTTTGGTCTAAAAATGGGATCAAATGTACTAGTGACTAGTTTTAAAAATTCTAAATAAAATGAAGGCCAACTAACTCTATCCACTACATACAAAATTCTATCTCTAATTCTATCTTCATGCTTGATTCCCGATTCCACATCCAATGACCATATTTTGGCCTTCTCCTCATCAAGCTCCTATTTTGTATACATTTCTAGCTCTTGAGGAGTACTATAAATCTCTACAATTGGGATGGTATTAAAATATGGTACTCAAGGAGGAGGATAAGAAAACTTGAGCTGACTAGATTGTGTGCCTACCTTTGTTTTCCCAAATTGTTTATCCATTTGTGCAATCATGATTTCCATTTGGTTGATCTTCTTTCCTCTTTCTTTGTAGGCATCCAAGACCTTTTCAAATTTATCATTTAACTCCAAGAATTTATTCTTATCTTCAATAGAAACCACAACTCCAAAATCAACCATTTCTTTAGTCATTTGGGCCATTTTTTTACTATCTACCTCTTTTTCCCTTGTCTCTCTTTTGAATAGACCATATGACCAAGGCTTGATGGTCATCATTGTATTTTAACCCTTTATGGGCTTGTAAAAATTCCTCCTCAATTTTGAATTGGGTGTCTTTTTTCCTTTATAACTACATCAAAGATCATTGCATTACTAATGTCCCATTCAAGAAGTATCATGATCCCTGAGTCCTTTAACACTTTCCTCCCCCCTCAAGGGTTATTTTCTCAAACTCTTCTATGAGGCCAGCCTTGACCTCTTCTTCAATTTCAGAGTCCTACCTATCAAGTTTCTCTATTTTAATTTTCTTGAACCTTGCCTCAAAATTTTTAATATTGCTTCTCCACAAAAATTGAGTAAATGTTGTAGACTTTACAAAGCTTTCATCATACAAACCTTCTTAGATGCCTATTCCATGACAGGGTCAATTTTTCTACCTTGAAAATCTCCTATAGTAAGAGCTAATGATGGCATGGGAGGCTCTTTAGATGCTCCTTCCTCTATATCTATTGTAATTATAACAATATTAATTTCATCTCCCATCTATTTCAATTTTTCCTTTAAAGAGTCTTCATCATCTATTCAAAAAGGGGTATATGAAGGAGAATACTCTTCAATCTTGGAATAGGAACCCTGTTCTAACTTCTGCTTCTTTGTAGCAGGTGCAGTGGGTGGATTCTCTTATCAATGTATCTTATATAGAGGCACAGGCTGAATATTTCTTGCCACAATATCAGAAACTCTCTTCTATAATATGTACTGGCCCATGTTTATGATTGCTCTACTAGCCATCCTATTTTCTATCTCAATGACTTTTTTTGGATAAGTTTGAGTTAAAATTACTTTCTTTTCATTTAAGGTTTGCATAAATCCAAAAAAATTATTGATAAGCATATCTAATTTGGCACCCCAATATTTATTATCAGCAAGGGTATTATACTTTAGCTCAAAGGCATTAACAAATTCAAGCACCCTATTGTACACTTTCCATTTTTCTTTTCTAACCTCTTGCTCTTGTAGTGAAAATTCATTTCTAATTATATGTTCCTCTTTTTCTCTCCTTAAATAAATTATAGAAACCTTTAGGATCTATAAAACGAGAATGGTACTGGGCCATCTGGTATTTTTCTAAAAAAAATCTAATAGTCTCCAACCCTTCTTGACAAAAATAAAATTGTGGACAATAGTAATCTTAGGGAAGAAAGTACATTTAGATTTGCCTATTAGTTTCTTTTCTTCTAACCCTCCTACTTTCCATAAGAATTCTACAATCCCCACCTTCAAAGGTACTTGATATGGAAACACATGTGGTTTCCCTAGGAAACCATGCACTCTAAACATAGTAGAAACTAAAGATGGGATAATGTTTTCCTAATTATGGCTCACTGTAAGGTCCCTCCTCACATGTACTTATTAGATATGTATCTCTCTATTAAAACTATTGTAGGAGGTTAGAATGGATATGAAATAATATTTTTAATGGTTTAGATATCCTAATAATAGCTGAAATCCAAATACATTCATGTTTTGATTCAAGTAACTATCCAGATAAGTTTTGAATATATGTATGTGATTTTATGGGACTGTTGATGTGTGCAATGAGTGTGCAGGATCTTTAGCCAAGAAAACTAATAGAGGAACAGAACTGATCTCTATGTGCTAATTTTGGAAACCTTGTTGTTTGTAATTCAATTTTTTTTTTTTAATTGTGAGATGTATGTGTGTATTTTCCTGTGATCAGTGAATGTTAATGTTTGTAACTATGTTCTTTTAGTGTCACTTGACACTCGTGAATTGTTTGTGCTTTTTAGCATGCTAGTTAGGGTTAGCTGTGTAACCCATGGACCTAAGTTGGATTTAGTTAGTGTTAGTTTGCTAATTTGGTTCTTAATCAAGTTTAGTCACCCTTAATCTGGATTAGTGCTTAATCTGCATTTTAGAGTTGTTAGATGGTCCTATTTAATTCCTAGCTTTTGTTTGGCTCTAAACCTATTCCTAAGGCTTTTAAACATGAAATAATTATACCCAAGGGGTATGGGTATGGGTTGGGGGTCTTTTCCAACCCCTAAGCCCCTTTTGTTGACTTTTGAGGCCACTCAAAAAGTCTCTTTTTGCCTTTGTGCGAAAATTGACCATGGTTATCTTCAGTTACCTCATCTCACCTCCACTTAGTGTTCAACCATAGTGTGGGTAGAGTTAGGAGTTTCTAGAATTACAAGTGGGTGGGAGAAGTTATCGATTCCTTTGGTGGTTGAGTTTGAAACTTATTTAGAGGCCCTTCTTGGACTAGTGGAGGTTGTTACCCAATCTCTACATTTAGAGAGAAGTTCTTGAAGATTAAAGGAAGCAAGGGGAAACTCTACTCAAACTTTTTCATTGCCATTACCTCTTTGTGCAAGTAGGAATTGTCATCTCCCTTGTTCAGATTTCATTCTTGTTTCATGCTTATGCTACCCTGTTGTTGTTTGAATGTTTGTATGTTTGTGGGTATGTTGGGAAGATTTGAAAACCATGTTATTTTGGATGTTTTCTTTTCATGTTTATGTTTGAAATTTTGAGATTTTCTTGCATGGGAGTTTTGGTATTACTCACCCTTGGAATAGGGTAGAAGTGACCAATTTTGGGAAAGGTCTATTTAGTCAGACTCCAACCAGTGTAGAGTCTCTTCTCAGGATGAGAAGAGGGAGAAAGGGTAGGGTGTTATGGGCCCCTACCTATCAACACAAACCTTGTATGATTATGGTATGTTGAAATGGAAGAACGAAAGTTCTTGGTTTATAGCCCCGATTGGGCATCTGTTTGGTGTTGTGCTTGACTTCTCCTGGTTGGAAGAATCCACCTTTCCCTAGTTTTGATTCATTGTGAATCCCTTTGTGAAAACCTTGTATGAATATGCATGTTTGAATTATTCCTTGGACATGTTTGTTGTCACCTGATCAGATTTTGTTTCCTCCACAGTTCGTAGAAATGTGTTACAGAGTTTGATATGGAACCCTTCATGAGGGTCATGAAGGAAATTCAAATAAATTGTTGTAATTCAGGATTGAAATCCTATGTAATATGTATTTCAAAACTTTGTGGTAATGGTAACGACGCCAGGTTTTCTTCCTGGTTCTTTCTCGGCTGAGCCTTTGAATCAGGTGGTCAATGAAATGATGATTGAATAATATTCTTGAATTAGAATCAATTAGTATTTTACCTTTTCCTTTGCATATGATCACTTCAAATCTGATGTGATGATAAATCACCTTATTGTAACAATTATGCACTTTGAAATTTCATCCACCAAGTTTATGTTATTTGGATATAATGATAGTATATAAGTAAGCAATTTAAATTCAAATCTTGTCAAGTAAATTTCAAGTTTCATGAATAAAGATCTCATCTTGTTTCCTTCCATGGTTGATTTAATAAACATTAACCCTGCACTATTGTACCACACTATACAATTATAATTCTATGTTTTAAATCCACTGAGAAAATAAAATAAATTCATGATAATGTTTCCATTGGGCTAATAGAGATGATGGTATTAATTCAATACTTTTTTAAAAAAAAATTGTCTCCTAGAAATAAAAAGCTCTCTGGAGTTTGTATGAGAAAAGAATTTTAACTCCCTTTGTGTTGACAAAGAATATTCCTTACTGATACTCTTTCAATTTATTTTTTTTAAAAAATTTATATATGCAATATCCTAAAATATCCTAACTTCCTAAAAATCCCAACTACTTTACTTTAAATCATTACTTATTACCCCTACATCTATAGAATGGGCACAAGTTTTTTTTGAAAAAATTATACTTTAGATGGGATGGGTTGCCTCCCTACTCTCACCCATGTGTACTTAACATGACATTTTGTTGATCAAGTTTTTTTTTTTTTTAAATTAAGCCTTCACACTTACCTTGTCTTTTCTCCCCCTACCTCCACCTTGGTCTAGGCGTCAGTTTTGGTATTAGGGGCAGATGGAGTTAAACCAAAGTCATGATTTTGATTAATGCCTTTCCTCACCTTGATTGGACAAGGGGTTTTTAGCATCATTTCTTTCCCTTCATGAAATTTGTCTTCAACTTTTACCTTGTTGTCTTTGGCACTATGTGTCATGCCTAGGTAGGAGGGATCAGCTTTATGTGCTAGTTGTCTCTTTTTGAGTCTTAACTTTCCTTGGTAGGAGTTCAAGGAGAAGGTCGGCGCTTAGAATTCCTTGCTCAACGTGCCCTCCCTTGGAAAGCGCTTGTTTTAGTGGGTAAGTAAGTTGTGGGAGGTGGGAAAATGTTTAATGGTGTTGGGTTAATTGCCATGTGGGTAGAGGTTAGAGATAAGTTAGTATTGTTTAGATTAGTTGTTTCTTTTTAGTTTATTATTTAGTTGCTACTATAAGATTTAAGAATTATATTAGTGAAGCTTAGTTTTAATTATTACTTTTATATAGTTAAATTGTTTGTTTAAGTTTGGGTTTTGTTTATATGTGTTAAATTAGTGTAATTAGATTTCTAAAATTTATTTTAGTAGTTATTAGAGGATAAGAGTTAGTTAAAGTTATGAATATAGTTTAGAATGTGATAAGTATGTTGTTTGTTTAAATGTATTAGTCAAAATTTTAAGTTAGAATCTGTAGTGTAACATTCGGTGTAATGTTCAGTTGGCATGCTCAAAGTTAAGTCAATTAGTTGGGTTAAAGTATTGTCATTTAGTTTTATTTATTTTATTATATAGATATTATTAGAAATGTTTTCTTGTAGAATTAAATATAACTAGTTTAGAGTAAAGTTAGAGAAATAATAGTTGTAACATTTTATTTTGTGCAGAGTTCAGTCTGTGTTTATTGGGTTGGCTAGCATGTGTTTAGGTCTTTAATTTTAGTGTTAAGTATTTGGAGAATTCATTAGATTTAAATATTATCATTTTAGTGGTATTAGTTTTAGTTTTAATTTTCCTAGTAGTGTCTTAGTTTTTAAACATGTGCGTCATTATGATTATGATTATAAGTTTGTTTAGTTGTGTGTTGGGTTCAGAGTTGTTTTTATAGCTTGCGAGAATAAACCCCTTCTAATGTAATTTGAATTTAAAAGTTGTGTCTTTGTAAATTGAACCTAAATGTATTTGATCAACTCATTTAACCAGAGAATTTTGTCCCTGTATCATTAAGACTTAGGGTTTGAAACTTGTACTTCTTGTAGAGATGTCACCTAATTAGTGTAGTGTGCATTTTTGTAGCAATTTTAAAAAAAATTTAAAAAAATTGGTGTATTTTTGCCCTAAAATATTGGGCATGACACTCACCTTTAGTCATTTGGTGTGATCCTTTAGTCTAATAAAATCTAGCAAGGAATGAGGTATTCTAGGTATATCTCCAATCAACAAAATTCTTAGCTTGGAAGTGAAATACCTATCAAATCTAACAAAACTAGCATCAGAGACCTCCTAGGTCAAATTAGCACTCCATAGCTAGACTGGTAATTTCTCTCCATCCTTCTCTAGCTCCAACTTCATCTCTTTAGAGCAAAAGGTAACACCCTTGTACAAACATATTCATATCAACATTGAGTACTAGCGAAATGGTTTTATAACTTTAGCCTTATTTATGCCTATTAATCCATCATGGATTACTTCTCCTAAATATGTAGCAAAATCAAAATTTGAGCTCATGTCATATTGCAGTGTTTGAGCAATGATAAAAAAAAATGGATCCTTGTGTTGGAATCATGAGATATTTTTCATTAGTGCAAACACTTATTCAATTCTAAATGCTTATCTAGCTTATCACGTATACCAAGCATTTAGTGGTTACCTTATAAGTTTAGCAGTGTTCACCGAGCAAAGTGAGGTAAATGAAGAACTCAGTGTTCGTCAAGCAAAGAAAGGTAAATGAAGAACTCAGTGTTCACTGAGCAAAGCAAGGTAAATGAAGAACTCAGTGTTCACCGAGCAAAGCAAGGTAAATGAAGAAGTTAGTTTCTATCGAGTGACACTATATCTACCGAGTCACCAATGGTTACCGAGTTCCAAGTAGTGTTGTGTGGCTAGTATGAACCAAGCCTCTACTTCTATGGAGTGCATGAAAATGCTGAGTAATGCAGTGGATGCCAAGTATCAAAAGGTCACCGAGTCAGCTTGAGGAACTCGAGTTTTCTACTATCTGGTCGACTCAGTAATGTTTTTTTCACTTATGTTTTGGCCGACCTTGCAGTTGTAAATAATGAAATGGTATATATGTAATGTATGATATCATTTGTAGTATGATATAGTGTGTGTGTGAAAAAGATATAAAGGAAGAGATTGATGTTCACATGTAAAGAAGATATTGAAAATCGGCAACAAAGTAAAAGGGATATAGCAAGGTCAACATAGGAGCAGAAAAGTTATATCTATCACATTAGGTGATCAATGCAAAAAGGATCTTATCAGAAAATAGTTGTAAGCAGAACCACTACTTCATCCTAACAAGTGAATCAGTATATAAATCCTTTAACAGGGTAGACTTAACAGTCTTTTTGTAAATCTCCTAATAGAGTGCATACTTCACTGTATGTTTGGAAATCCTCTAACAAGGTGGATCTAGTAGTCCTACTTGCTCCTAACAGGGTAGATCACTAGAAGTGATCATTGTAAGCCTTAACAGGCCAACTTTATACTACAGTATTGAAGTTTTGTGGGCATCATCCCCACCCCAATTTTACTTTCTATTTGGAAGGTTTCTGGGTCACCAAATCTCTATGTACATGTGCAATGAATGTTTGTTCTTTTAGTTATGCAGTAGATTAGATGAATGAATTGTGAAAGGTTAAAATCTTGAATTATATAAAAAATTTATAAGTTACTGATTCATCCCTCCCCTCTTAGTAACCTATCTTATCCTGAATATTTCCAACACCTTGGTTGTGATCATGTTCATCCATTCCAAATATTTTGCAGAGAAAAAATATTATTCTTAAGACTTGGGATTGAAATATTTCCTTAACAACAGCTCTGGGGTATTGGCAGTAACCAATGGTAATTGACCTAATTTAAAAAAATGTTCATGTAGTGACCCTCTCCTTAGGTATATCCTATGTGCATAATATCTTTCTTGCGAATTCTCCATGTCAATTTTTTCATGTACTACATGATTACGGTTTAATCTAAAAACTTCCCTAATTAGCTCTAGTGAAACCTTAAAGAGATTATCTCCATTATGATTCTTGACCATCCTTGACATTGGGTCATATCTCTTTGCTATCATGGCTAATAAATCATCATCAAAGAAAACAATTGGGACAACTAGCTTACTAATGTCAAACTCCCATACATTGTTTAGAGGAGTATCAATTTTTCTCTCTAAAAACCATTTATGTAGAAGCTCTAAACCCCCAGCAGATGTTTGGGAATCTCTTAACCAATTGTCCTTTTCATAAAAACCCTTACTAGCTAGTAATCTATGATTTTTAGGAACTAGTTCTTTTCCTTTGGAAGACTCATTAGTTCATTGTGGTAATTGTTCTAAAAAATCACCATGCATAGCTCTCAACTGGTAATCTACCTTTCCCAAAAAAACCCTTCATAGAGGCATTTTATCTATATTATCTCAATTACAACTACAAATTCTTGACTAACAAAATGTTTTCAGTACTCACCTAGACAAACTTATTTGATCCACTAAGAATTCTATCTACAATAATTCGTGGCTTTTGAGAAAACACAATTTGAAATTGTGAATATTTCTACACTCTGAAAATTCTTTGCTATAATGAGGGCAATCATAAATTTTATGACAATTGGCTTCATGCGAACTTGTATTGATCAAAAGTAATTTTGTAATACTCATATTTCAAGCCACACCACAAAGTTTGAAACCACATTCGATCTATACCAAATCAAATGATTCCTTTTAAAACTTTAAAAAGTTGCATTACATTTTTTAGAAGCCAACCACATGTCAATGTGTCACTTCCCCACTTTAACTAAAATTTGATCATCTTCAAAATTTGGAGAAGTGACAATCATTGATCATCATTTGATCGATAATCCTTAGTAATTCCAACTATTACTATGTTCACTTAAAAGATATTAGGCCCACTGATCCAACTCAACATCCACCTTTTCTTACATATTGTACCATTGGAAAATCAAAACAAAAAATTTGGCATATTATCCAACTCAGTATCATTTAGAAACTCTTGACACAACTGACCTTACCAAGTCCATGTGTCACAACTTCACTTCCCCTCTTTGGTTAAACTATGTGCACTTTCAAAATGCAAGGAAGCAATGGTGGCTAATTATCATTTGATTGACAATTCCACAAAATTGACACTCCACTATCCTAGTCAGCAATTTTCAACCAATAGAAAGACACACATTTCTCACTTTCTTTGATAGTTTTCCTTTTGTGACCCACATACTAAACTCCCAATCTATCCACATGGCAGCTTCTCACTTCCCCGCTTTCATTAAACTCTGCACATCTTCAAAATCTAAGGAAGTGATGATCATTGATCATCATTTGGTTGATGGTTAGGAACTTGCATGATATAAATTGCTTTAAAATTAAGGAAAATAGGCCCACATGTCCACATGTCACAACCTCATATCCCCACTTTATTTAAACCCTGTACAACTTAAAAATGTGGGGATACACCCATCATTGATCTTAACATGATTGGCAGTCAATGAAATAAACTCTTCAATGGTTAGGAGCTTTGATCTAAGCTCAAATATTTAAGTGTGCAGCATGGCAATCAAGTTGATTGCACAATCAAAACTTATCAAAATATAGTAGCATTTTATAGTGTGACCTGGAAAAGTAGTGAAATTTCCTTGGTCATTGAGTTACATCAGCTAAGTGCTCAACTTCCTTTTAGCCTATGATTGATTGAAATACTCAATAAAGCCTCAGTCATGTGGTCACTTGAATGAGAGAAGTATAATGAACCTTCATAGCAATTGGACTAGCCATGGATTCTTATCTGATGATAATTTTATAAAGTCAAGGGCCTTTTACCAATTTGCATGGAGAATAAATATTGAAAACTTTGAGGAAAGATGTTGTAAAAGGGAAGTTGAATAGCTGGAAAAAGAAGATTCACTCATACAAGATGAGATCAAGGAAGAAATGAGGCAAGAATTTAGTAGTGTGACTCTTGAAGAGAGAAGAAAAATGATCAAATTAGTTGGAGTTTTAAGTCTTCCAAATTGGTACATTATAGATGCAATGGTATTTAATACTATTACAAACAAGTTGAGCAATAAGGAGAAAAAGAAAAGAGCACTCAATGGTGCTAAATAAAGTGAAGACCATGTTGCCTTAGTTATTTGGTCCTTACAAAGAGGATCTAGAGCTAGTTATTCTCAAACTAATGATTATGAATTAATGCGGAACTTGATTTTCAAAAGAGTAGAGGATACTCCAAATGAAGAGGCAATGAAATTAAATATTGAAATAACCACTCTTACCTTAGCCACTACCAAGAAAGAGAAAAATTTTATACAAGAGCTATAAGAGAAATATGAACAAGTCCTAGATGCCTACAATAAGGAAGCCCAAAAGAAGATCAACCTTGAAAATAAAATGATGGACATAAAGGACAGTCTAGATGACACACTTTTTAATAGGTGGATGGTATAATATTCCATATCAAATCATTTGTTACAAGAAGAAGTTGAAGAAATGGATGTGGACCAAGATAAGATATAAATAATTGATGCACTAGTTTGAACAGAAGAAAGAAAAGGAGGGCAACCAACTATAACATTTGGCATGGCTACTCAAACTAGTGATGTGGCACAAGAACAACCAATTACAATAGTGGATGTGGCTACTCAAAATGATTATCAGGAAGAAGAGCAACCAATTGTAATCAATATCCAGATATCAGAGCATGACACATCACATGCAAGCCATTATAAGAAAATATTTCACATTTATAAATATAAATTGAATGCAATATATATCAAATCAATCACAAAAAAAATGTAAATAATAAACTATGAATTAATAAATTTAACTAAAAACTTAAAATCAAAATATAATTTAATAATTGTATCTATCTATATATACACCCAAACTATCAAGTAAAACAATTCAAGCACTCTATATGAGAGATACAATATATACTCATTTCAGATATAGGAACTTACTTCCATCAAATTCATTGTCCACTAAAATTATAAAACTTTTTCTTTTTCTTTGTCTTTGACTTATTGAAAATAATTCAACGTAAACATAAGATAGTTAAATCCAATCTTAGTTTAGTTATATTTGTTTTCTTATTATTATTAAATAGGCATAATATTTTATTCAGCCTAAACATAAGGCTATTAAATCCAATCTTAATTTGGTTATGTTTGTTTTCTTATTATTATTAAATAGACATAATATTTTAGACACCTATCATTTCTTTTTCTGTCCAGAAATGGGTTGTTATGCACAAACACGAAACAAGTATAAAACTACTTCTTATTTGAATTATAAGCCCTATTATTCTTAAAATTATTAGTTATCAAACCTAAACCCCATTCTTATGAGATTCCTCTCAAATGCTTTGAAACCCTATCAATTTATGGAAGCATTTACTTAATTCCTTGAATTAAAAGAAATAATAAATTGACATACAACCTATCTAAGTTGCATTAAATTGCATGAACTTTTCTCAATCAATCCCAAAGTAACAAGCATATGAAGTAGAGCCAGTTTATTCTTTCTCCCTATCTAAGATTAGTTTACTCTTTTTCTTACTCTTGTTCATTGGCCAAGGCAATTTCTTTTCATTTAGTTTAACAAACAATTCTTATAAATTTAAAATAGCTAAAGCACCCCTAATTTGACAACATCGCAAGTAATTTTAGCTTCTAGTAAAATTAGTTTCCCCTATAAATATAATGAGTGAGGTTCATTCTCTTCAATTCATTTCTCTATTTGGATCTAGAAACAATCAAAATTTACTATAATATAATGACACACAAGGGAGAATCTCCAAAAGTGTAAGATCAATTCTCTACATCTTTTTCATTTTTTGTCTTTGCCTAGTTAGGTATTTCCATGGATTGCTGAAAAAATGGATTTTTTTTGTTGGTAAAAAGAAAGGAACTAAAAGGAATTTCAGCACAATAATTTTTGAGCAGAAGAAGGTGGCAAATTGGCTCATTGTGGACGAAGCCATTAACCTTGATAACTTGATGGTTTGCCTACACCCAAAACCACAAAAAATTTGCCAGTGTTCTATGGTGATATAATTCTTATTAAGGTGTTTTCATTGGCTCTTTACCCTTTGTGAGGTTAGGGTATTTGTGTTTAGGATTAAGCACTTAGGGTTTTTAATTTTGTTTACTTTGCCCTTCGATCTCTCATCGGCACCATATGGCAGAATATTGCTCAAAAAATTATTTGTTACCAAAAGAAGTTGAAGAAATGGATGTGGACCAGGATGAGGTATAAATAATTGATGCACCAATTCGAACATAAGAAAGAAAAAGGGAGAAACCAACTATAACAATTGGCATGGCTACTCAAATTAGTGATGTCACACAAGAACAACCAATTGCAATAGTGGATCTGGCTACTCAAATTGATGATCTAGAAGAAGAGCAACCAGTTGTAACCAATATATAGATCTTAGAGCATGACACATCATGTGCAAGTCATTATAAGAAAATATTTCACATTTATAAATATAAATTTAATGCAATATATATTAGACAAATCAATCACACATAAATAGATTTTTGTAAATAATAAACTATGAATTAATAAATTCAACTAAAAAGTTAAAATCAAAATATAATTTAATAATCGCATCTATCTATATATATACACCCAAACTATCAAGTAAAACAAATTCAAGTGCTCTATATGAGAGATACAATATATACTCATTTCAAAAATAGGAAATCTTACTTCCACTAAATTTATCGTCCACTGAAATTATTAAACTTTTTCTTTGTCTTTGACTTATTGAAATTAATTCAGCCAAAATATAAGATAGTTAAATTCAATCTTAATTTAGCTATATTTGTTTTATTATTATTATTAACTAGGAATAATATTTTATTTATCCTAAACATAAAATAGATAAATCCAATTTTAATTTGATTATATTTGTTTTCTTATTATTATTAAATAGGCATAATATTTTAGATGCCTGTCATTTCTTTTCATATCTAGAAATGGCATGTTGTGTGCAAACGTAGTGCAAGTATTCAACCACCTCTTCTATGAATTATATGGCTTGTTATACTTGACCTATATAGTTGCCTTACAATTAAAATTATCAGTTGTTAACCCTAAACCCCATTCATATGAGATCTCTCTCAAATTCTTTGAAACCCTATCAATTTATGGAAGCAATTACCTAATTCCTTGAATTAAAAGTAATAATAAATTGACATACAACCTATCTAAGCTACATTAAATTGCATGAACTTTTCTCACTCAATCCAAAACTAACAAGCATATGAAGCAGAGCCAGTTTATTCTTTCTCCCTATCAAAGATTAGTTTATTCTTATTCTTTCTCTTGCTCATTGGCCAAGGTAGTTTCTTTTCATTTAGTTTAACAAATACTTCTTCTAAATTTAAAATAGCCAAAACACCCCTAATTTGACAGCCCCACAAGTAAATTCAGCTTCTAGGAAAATTAGTTTCCCTTATAAATACAATGAGTGGGGTTCATGCTCTTCAATTTATTTATTTGTTTGGATCTACTCAAAACAATCAAAATTTACTACACTGCAATGGTTCACAAGGGAGAATCCTCAGAAGCATAAGATCAATTCTTTGTATCTTTTTCATTTCATTCCTTTGTCTGGCTAGGTATTTCCATGGATTGCTAAAAAAATGGATTGTTTTTGCTAGTAATAGGAAAGGAACTAAAAGGGATTTCAACACAACAATTTTAGAGCAAAAGAAGGTGGTGCATTGGCTCATTGTGAATGAAGCCATTAATGATGATAACTCGATGGTTTTCCTGCACCTAGAAACCATGGAAAAGTTACAATTATTCTACGGTGATACAATTCTTATGTAGTAAAGATGATAAGTTGTGACCTAGCGATTAGTACTACAAAGTGCTTGAAATTCTTTTTTGCTTAGTCATGCTATCAAAGAAGATAAGATTGATTAAGTTAGTGACTCAGTGATGCGGTCATCTTAGAAAAAACTACATTTGATCACATTGTCACAATGATAAGAGGAAAGTGATTGAAAAAAGCCGCGACATGGTGAAATTAGCTAAAAGGCACTTGTTCACATGGTCATGTTGTTAATAAATGTAATTCATGATCAAACCGTGTCCATGTGATGCAGACAGATTGAGAGTAGAATGTAAACGGTCATACAATCACATTGTTAAAGAAATAGCAATAAAGTTAAATCATGAAGTGACAACCAAGTTAAAAGAGCATATAATATCCTTTGCTAGCATGGTCACAAAGAAAAATTGTTATTAGATAAGCCAAGCCACAACCCCATGAAGTCTTAAGGTTAAATTGTATAAATTATTTTGATCACATAGTCATAGGAAAATAAACTTAAAAGTGAGAAAGGTGTGCGAAGCCGCAATTCCATGGTTGCTAAGGGTATTTGCATGGTCACAAATAGTAAGTGTAAATGTTAATGAAATGAAGTGACTATGTGATTAAGACTAAAGAGAGGTCAAATATTTAAGATGCCCAATCATGTAGTTAATGAGCAAAAATGTTAGATAGGCTGCAAAGTTGTGAAAATGGTTTGTAGCTATGATCGTCCATTTGTCAGTGCTTAAGTACTAAGGCAAAAAATAATTATGGAATAGGTCAAAAAAAAGAGTTGTTGGGTCACAAGGATGGTTTTTAATGAAATAATGATTGTTAAGGAACCTTATTATGCCTTAAAAGTGATGCCCTATCAAAAGTGCATAAAAAGTTAAGAAAGGCTAGTAGTACAAGTAGATTTTGGTACTTTTAGAGAAATTAAGATTTTGTCACACACATTGACATAAATAGACATGAATGCTCACTCTGCAACATTTTTTCTCTATTAATAGGTTGGTGTAATGGTATTCTAAGTTGTAGCCTTTTGCACAATCCAGAGATAGAACTGTGAGCACTAAGAGATTTCTAGAATTTGCAGAGCTTTCAGAAGTTTGATATTGATAGATTTTTTTATAAGGATTTGATTGTAGAATCATGGCACAAGAAGAAGGCAAGATAATAGCTTAGATTGATTTGGAAGAGTCTTCTCAAGCTACTAAACAAGAAAAATCAAAATTGGCAACCCTATATGTAGAGGAGTGGGTATATTTCCTTCCAGGGTCTTCTCTTGTTCAAACCTTGAATGCACATGTTTTCAAAGATGCATACCCTTTCTACAGAGATGCCATTGTACCAGATATGAATGGAAATGAGATTTTCTAGTATTTCTATCAGAATAGGTTTGCAAAGGCATCAATTTGCAACCTATGGATTAGGAATATAGTAAAATTGATAATGCCAAAAGTAATAGTGGACATTGATCTGATAAAGGCATTGATCAAATCCTACAATCCAATAACTAAAGTTTTCTATAGGAAGGATATGATTATCCTTTGTGGGCTGGATAGGGAGACTTTCATTGAGGTCTTTGACCTAGGAAAACTTATGACAAAGGCAATTGAAAAGGAGAAGATGAATGAAAATTTCAAAAATCCTAAGAGTTTCTTTACTAGAAGAGTCATGAAGAGGCACATTCCCAACTCAAATTTAGAGAAGGGTGAGATGCCAAAGAAGGTAGGAGAACTGATGCCACTTAATTTTTTCTACAAATATTTTAGGTACAACATTTTTGGGATAAAAAAGGTGATAGGAATTAATGGCATAAATAATGCCCTTGACTACATATACATCATTTCTTTGGATATTCAGGATCCAAATCATAATGTTGGGTATGATTTTATGGAGTATATCATCAATAAAATGCATTATGAAATTTGTGTAGCTTAGAATGGAGAACTTGGGAACTTAATATTCTTCCATTACTCATTGTTGATGCACATCATTCTGTACAAGAACATAGGGCATATCATTCTAGACTTCATTGAAGCCACTAAAGAGAATGGAGAGAGCTTTCACGTGCAAATGTGGACTCACTTTTGGAAAAAGTTTTATCCATATGCTAGTGTTATTGATTTTTATAATGATTTTTTTCATATTACAAACATGTTAGTAGATATTATTGAAAGAGTACCTAGAGTGGTAAGGATTTTAATAAGACCATCTGCTTGCCCAAGTGGGGATAGGGTACTAAGTCATGATTAGGATAGTTTGTTTCTCTTCGAAAAAATTTCAATTATAAGGGTTTTTGGGTGTCCAAAACCCCCTCATGTATTACCAAAATATATCCATGAAATATTGGGCCAATTACAATTCTTTTGGTAATTGATGATGATGGATAAAGAATATTCAAGTCCTACTATTAAGAAAGGCTCTTTTGTAGCAAGGAATACAAAGGTAGGTGATTTTCTAATAGGAAAAGATGCTATAGAAGATATCAATCAGTGCATGGTAGAGTTCAAGCTTCCCCTAGCCCCTATTAGGACCTATGATCCAAATGATTTGGTGAGGCATGCTCTTAAATAGATGATAAAGTACCCCCTCCCTAGTAGCAAACTGAATTGGGAAGAAGACTGCATAATAAACTATTTAGAAATAGAGGTTTGTAGGGATAGAACCCAAAGATGGAGTAAGAAAATGAAAATTGAATAAGCCATGAAGGTAGTTGATTCATCCTTTCAAGGTTTCTGCCATGAGATAGTATACCTAGATAAATATAATAGGTGTCTTGACAATTTTGATCAAATAATAGTAGAGGTGCCTACTAAAATTAGAGACATGGTAGAGCCTCAATCCCCTCAACCAAAGGATGTCATAACCATTAAGGTTGATGATGATCAGCAAAAATTTTCCTTGTGGGCACAAGGGAGGAAGAAATAAAAAATTATTAAGATCCTTGAAAAGGTCATGTTGAGATTATAGGTGTTGCACACATTGCATAATATTGTTATATTATATTATTTAATTTTATTATGTAATGTTGCACCTAGATGGATGTGCAACATTAAAAATATTCCTATAGGATATACTTGATGACTTGTATTGTAAAATTATGTTAATATTTCATGTAATTATTTAATATTGGGAAAAGAATTAAATTTCTAATATTAATTGTGGGGTCAATGGGTTAGGTAGCACATGGTTTATGTAATACCACTTGGTGGTTTTGTGAGAATTGCTGCTATATAAGCAGCCACAAGGGTAGTTGTTGTGTGAGAAGATAGAAGAGAAAAAGGAAAGAGTCAAGTAGGACAAGGCTTGAAAGGTTAGCCAAGGGAGCATTTTTGAAGGTTGGAAGCATAGCATGGGATGTGTTGGTAGCATACCTAGATAGATATAATAGGTGTCTTGACAATTTTGATCAAATAATAGTACAAGTACCTATTAAAATAAAAAATGTGGTAAAGCCTCAATCCCCTCAATAGGAGGATGTCATAACCATTGAGGCTGATTATGATTAGCCAAAAAGTTCCTCTTAGGTGCAAGGGAGGAAGAAACAAAAAATTATTGAGATCCCTCAAAAGGTCATGTTGAGATTATGGGTGTTGCACACATTGCATAATATTATTATATTATTTAATTTTATTATGTAATGTTGCACCTATATGGACATGCATCATGCAAATATTACCATAGGATATGCTTGATGACTTGCATTTTAACATTATGATAATATTTCATGTAATTATTTAATATTGGGGAAAAGAATTAAATTTCCAATATTAATTATGGGGTCAATGGGTTAGGTAGCACATGGTTTTAGTATATGGTTTATGAAATACCACTTGGTGGTTTTGTGGGACTTGCTACTATATAAGTAGCCATAAGGGCAGTTGTTGTGTGAGAAGATAGAAGAGAAAGAGGCAAGAGTCAAGCGGGACAAGGCTTGACTGGCTAGCCAAGGGAGTATTTGTGAAGGTTGGAAGCATGGCATGGGATGTGTAGATTCATACTTTTTCACATGGATTACTTGGTTTTAGCTATGGCTTTGAAGGCTTTCATAGTTGTATTGCAATGCTCTTTTTTTTTTAATAATACATGGTGATGGATACTTTTGGAGGCTAGGTTTTTTCCCTCAATGAGGGTTTCCCAAGGTATATCTTGTGTCACATTTTTGTGGGTATGTTGTTAATTCTCTTGCATGTGGATTTTAATTACATATTTATTTTAGATCTATTATGCATTATCTAGAAATGGTTATATTATTTCTTTGTTGCAAGTTTCCTTACAAGTGGTATCAGAGCTATGGTTTTATTATTGTAACCCTAGATTGAATCCATGGGAATGCATGAGAGGATAAAAGAAAGGGCAAGATATATGAGTTTTTTATTTCTGATTTGATGATTTTGGGTTTGCTTTTATGATGGGATATTTGTAGATTTTGGGCATGTGAAATTGTTGGACAAATAGATTTTTTTGGATGTTTCATTTAAATGAGGATTTTAGGAGGAGCTTGTAGAAATGACCTCCTAGGTAAAAATAGACCTCACCATTGGTTTTGGGTCGATGTTTCCATAAACTTTGATATATAATATACCTTAGTTTAGCCATGTTCATAGGAAATGAGAGAGTTTTTTAGTTTCAACTAGTGATAGCCATCAAATTTAATCCTGTTGAAATTTTTGTCACAAAAAAAAATTTACAGTGAAAATGGTAAAAAGATTATCTTAGTAAAATTAACATAACTTTCTCTTAGGATATTAGATTTTAGACTTCTTATAGGTGTTGGAAAGCTAATTCAAAGCACTACAACTTGGTGTAGGTTTGGTTCTATGATTTTGACAATTTTGTTAGGTTTTAAGAGCCTGAAATTTAGATGTTATTTATTTTGAGCACAAATTAAAGCATAACTTTGGCATACGAAGTTAGATTTTAGACTTTGAGTATTCAATAGAAAGCTCTTGAAGAGCTCTACACATTGGTTTGGATTCGGTATAGGTTTGGGATGGTTTATTTGGTGATATATTGATATGGATGGCATATGATCCATATTGACTATGGTAAAATTGTGAGTTTATGACATTGTATTTTTGGAGATTTAAGATTTGACGTCATTATATACTCAGTTCATATTTTTGGTTTGGTCTCATGATGATATAGTTTTTAGGTTTTTTTTTGGACATGTATGATGACTTTTTGGATCTACAAGTTATGCAGTATTGTAAGTGATCTATACTTACAAGTTTCATTTATGGCTTGGATATGGGTTGTCTTTGCCCATTGATCTTTCATTATTGATGCATATTTAGATTAGTGACTTGGATTTGGGTTATCTATACCCTAAGTAAAATGATTTTTTTTTCTTTTTTCCTTCATGTAGAAGGTATGAAATATTGTTACTAGGTAGAGTCATTGTGGCAGATTGTGGTTGATTATTTTACACTGACAAGTTGGATATATTAAGAGTTAGTTGCTTGGTTCATGGATGTGATCATGGTGCCATGTATTTTTGGCATGACATGATTGTATATATAGGTGCATCCTTAATGTTCATTGGTTTGGATTCCTAATTTGGTTATGGTGGTATATCTTCTTGGTTGAGGATCACAATTATTTTGTTTCTTTTTAGGAGCTCATGATGTGCAATTTGAGTTCTTTTATGGTTTAATGCCTTGGTTGATTTTCATAGTTAGAGGATGGTTTTTTTATCATGTGTCATGGATAGCTTGGATACATAGTTTAGTGGAAGCTTGTGACAGTGATGAGGTGATAGTGTAGAATTAGTTCCTAGTTTGGTTTGGAGATCTTGTTTTCACTTGGTATTGACACTTTGTTTGTGTGAGTTTAGACCTACAGAATCTTCATGAAGGAGATGTATTTTATGATGCCATAGATGACTTGGTACCATGGTTGAGTGGAATTTTTTGGTATTGATATATTGATTGAGTGTTTGTAGATGTTGGAGATTTCTCTTAGATCTTGTTAGTGTAGAAGCATCTTTAACATTTGCATGGTGTGCTTGTTATCTTCATGGTGTGTAAAGATGGTTAGATCTTAAGGACTCATAGAGCTCTTGGGTATATTCATGGTGTGTGGAGATGGTTCTTCATGGTATATGGAGATGGTTTTCTTCATGGGTGTATGGAGATGGTTTCATATTGAAGACTAATGGGATTCTTAGTAAAGGTGTGGTATATGCTTTCATTTGACATGTTATCCTTGGTGTTAGGATGGCTTTATTATTATGTCATGGGATACTTTTGATACAAATTTAGAGTGTTGACATGTTATAGTATGTTCATATGAAGCATGTTATCTCTTTGGTTGAGATGGTTAGATCATGTCATCATGTTTATGTTCCTAAGGCCATGGTTGGAACTTTGACAATAATCTTAGTTTAATTTCTCGGTATTGAGTACATTTATTATAAGCTAGATACTTCATGATATTGCTATGTTACATTTGAATTTGGCATGGATTGATTGGTTATAGGTGCTCATGGACACTTAGAGATGTTGGTGATGTTGATTTCTTTTGGATTAGAGAAGTATTTGTTGGGACAATTATTTGGTTTCAACAAGGAAGTCTGAGGAGAATTCACCTAATATAGACTTGAGAGGAGATTATTCTTAGATGAGTCTTGATTGGAGACTCAGATATCTTGATAAGCATTCTCATTCCCCACTCTTGGTCTACTCGATAGTTTTCTACTTGAGAGGTATAGCCCATTATTTCTCTAAGGTGCATTACATTTATGTGTATCTTTCATAGATATAGATCTTGTACTATGGTACATGCATTAGTTCTAAAGGATTTATTTGAGAGATGGTTTAGCATTGGTTATTTCCATTTGAATATGTTTTTATGTTGGTTGAGTTTGCGAGACGGTTTAATATTAAGCATATTCCTAGGATTAGGAATGGTTTATGAATTTGATCTTCTTGTGAGAGGCTTACATCCATGATTAGCTATATAGTATAGCTTGGGTGTTGCTAAGGCTTCTTGGTTGGGTTTTATGAAGAAAATCATAATTGCATACTTTACATCTAGAGGTGTGTGCAGAAGGACATGATATAGCTTATGATTTGCATGGTTTCTCTTCGGTCATGGTTATCTTCCTAGATGTTTAGTTTCTTACATTGGATTTGAGATTGGTTAGAGATTGTGATCACTGATTTGTGCTTATGTACGTCATGTGAGAGATGACATAGTTATTTATTTATCTCTTTCCTTTGTTGGTTGTGGAGAACTTGGGAGAGCATTGGAGACTTTTTATGAGAGTAGTGTAGGATTTGAGAAAATGTATATAACAAATCTACAAAGCCCAAGAAAACCTACATGCAAAAAACCTATCACGAAGAAGAAAAAGACAAAAAGAGGCAAGATTTTGATCTGAAAAACTTAGACGAAGAAGAAAAATAGTATTCAACAGATTCTAGATTTTACAAAGAGATCAATCCTTATAAAAGGATATCGAAACCCAAAAAAGGTAACCTAAAGCCTAAAAAAGCTAGGGTTGCACATTATAATTAATAAAATATTAATTATATGCACCTATGAGATAGCTTAAGAAAACTAGAGTAATAAGAAACTTATTTAATTAAATCAAAGTGATTTAATTGATCAGTGAAAATAACTAATTACTCTAACACCCCCCCTTAAGTAAAGCTCAGGAGGTAAGCTAAACTAGCACAGCTATGAAAGCAAAGAGATAGGTCCTGGCAATAAGGCCTGATCAGGTACCCAATACAAGAAAATCTCTATAAACTAAAGAAATAGAGAAAACCACATGGAAAAAATCCTACTACAAAAAGAGATAGCAAAGAATGTTCTAGAAGAAGGAGCAAAGAGAGATCATGAAGAGAACCACTGAAGCATGAAAAGCTAAAAAACTCTGTCAAAAAAGTGTTGATCTATAGAACCTCCATGGAAATGGAAGGCACAAACTGACCATGTCTATATGGTAGATGATCCATCTCACTGACACGCATAGGTAGCCAACCAATACAATCACCTAGTATGTAGGATCAGGTACTAAATACATAGCTCACACTAATGAACCATCAAACCAAGGAAGCATTAGAACCAGCAATATAACCCCCCTTAATGTAGAAAGGGTGAGGTGATAGGAAACTAAAAAGATGGGCCAAAAATCTCCTACAACATAGGAACCAAATACATTGAGAGTGAGGTACAAACACCTATAAAGGCACGTTTCATCAACACATCATGGGGCTAATGTCATGGAAGGGAAACTCACTTGACAAAGAAAGAGGAACTAAATGGCAATCAACTATCCCCCCATTGGCACTTTATAAAATAGTGTGAGTACAACAAATCACAATGATGAAAAGGATCTCGAAACACAAGAAGGGCACTTTATCTCAGTGTGTTTGCATAAAGATACTTACAATGAATACCAACAATGATTACAAAAATCATAAGGCTGATACAATAGAAGGTACAACCCAAAAAAAAGCATCTGAAGTAACAAAATTAATCCTCAGACCTGAAACAACCAAGATATCCACCAGAATACAAAAATGCATAAGACTGAATAAAATTTTTCTAGAGTAGAATCTGGAACAACAACTAGCATCACTAGAAAGAGTGTAGAAACAGCTTTCCAATTATATAAAAAGTCCAAAATTAGAGATTGGATGCTCAAGATATGCCTCCCGGATTGCAAAATAGAACATCAAACTTTGACTGTCAAAATAAGCAACCAAACTGCATCAAACTCCAAAAACACCTATACCATCATCATTGTCTCAGAACCAGCTTTCTAGAGTATTTTTTAGATCAAAAAAAAATGTTTGTATGCTCAAGTTACGAAAAAAAAAACCAACAAGGCCCTGGTATGCATGAAAAATTATTATTTTTTAATAAAAAATAATTTTAAAAAATAAAAATTAAAAAACCCCCAACCACTGGCAGAGTGGTGGCCAAATGGCAGGAGGGTGGATGGCCACCATGGGGTAGAGTTATGGCAGGGCCATGGTGGGGACCGTTGGTGGAGCTGCTGCGAGCTGCTGGCAAACTGCCAATGGCAACCACTAGCAGTTCCATCGTGGTTTGCTAATTGCCATGGTGAAAAAATTGTGTTTTTCAATTTTTATTCATTTTCTGTGCCTCAAATTGTGTGCAAAGGCTGTACAACCCTACCTGGAAAAAAAAATTACCTCCCAGATCAACATTGTCCAAATCGGACAAATTTTATATCAAAATGGGGGTTTTGACACCTTTTGAATCCATTCATGATGTCTATTTAGCCTCAGATTGCTCCAAAAATTAGTGACCCCCTTGTTTTCTTAGAAAAAACTCAAAAAAATACCATATCTAATCTGCCAAACCCTTGTTGTCCCTTTTTCTTGAAACACCGCACAAGCTATAGTAGATCTGGCTCTAATACCATGTAGGATTTGAGCAAAAGTGCATAACAAATCCACAAAGTTGAAGAAAACCTGCATGCAAAAAAATATCACAGAGAAGAAAAAGACAAGAAGAGGCAAGGGTTTGATCTGAAAAACTCAGACAAAGAAGAAAAATATTATTCAACCGATTCTAGAATTTACAAAGAGATCAATCCTTATAAAAGGAGATCAAAACCTAAAAAGGGTAACCTAAAGCCTTAAAAAGCTAGGGTTGCACATTATAATTAATAAAATATTAATTATATGCACCTACGAGATAGCTTAAGCAAACTAAAGTAATAGGCAACTTATTTAATTAAATCAAAGTGATTTAATTAATAAGTGAAAACAACTAATTACTCTAACAAGTAGTTCTTGTTAGTTATTAGTTTATTTATTGTGGATGTTCTTGAGACTACATGGATTCAATTCTTTGAGATGTTGTGAGTGGATTGGTTATAGATTTTACATTATCTTCTATAGTGGAAGCTTCTTGGTATATATGTCAAAGATATTGCTCTTGAGGCTTATGATTGCAAGTTACAGATTGGATACGTTGATGATGTGAGATTCACTTGGTATACCTTTTGGAGGTATGGATAGTTGGTGTTGGAAATATAGATGAAGTAACTAAGAGGGGGGGTGAATCAATTACCACAAAAACAAATCCACAAATCCCTTAGATGTCTTATAAACTAGTTACTGCTAGCACTCGATAACCACACAGAATTGTAACATAGTAGATGCAGTGTATGCTATCTTTAATAGAACTTAAACATTCACAGTGATTAACATGCATGGATAAAGAAATAACATGAACACATGAGACACCAGATTTAACATGGAAACTCAATATATGAAAAACCACCAAGTAACTAGCTACTAATTTTCACTCTTCTAAAGTGAGGCCTATTAGGAGCCAACCCTATTAAAGGTTACAAAACACACTGTTAGGTGTGACCTTGTTAGAGGGTTTAATCACCCTAGTAGGAGTGGCCTATGAAAGGACTTTATAAAAATTCAATAGAACTTTCAGCTTGTTAGAGGATTCACAAAATGGTTGTTAAACCAACTCTATTAAGAGATTTAGATATCACTACTACAATGGTGAGAAAGTAAAAATGAGTTTGACCTGAATGAGATGCAACTGAATTGTTGATACAGATCTCTGTTCTACTTCACTAGATCCTCTATGATTGAATACAACTTTTCTACTCCTTAAGGATATTTGATCCTTCTTCAAAATTTTCTGACACTTTCCTCTTCAGAAAATCAACACACTTGCATGCTCATTCATTTCAATTTAGAATTCACAACTTGACCTTTCATATATACCTTTCAGATTGTCAAGTCGGCCCATTTACAAGTTACATTTATCAATAATCATTACCTTAGTCAGCTATAAATATTACATGAAATAATTAAACTTTATTTCCTAAAATAATGAAATCCTTCATTGGTCGACCCTACTCAATATACACTGCTCTAGAACTAATTTCTAGTGTTAACCAAATAAAGCTTGGTGAACACTACGAACTCTACAAAATCCTTTAGAGACTGAATGAACTTGATAAACACTGACTTTCCTTTTTCAGCCTTGTGAGCTCGATTACCACTAACTTCTACCACAAAATCTTTTGACGCTTGAGTGAGCTCAGTAGAAACTATTTCCATAGAGTAATTTTTAGGAACACTTAGTAGACTCTAGAATTTTCTTTGCTGACCAACTAAGCTCGGTAGACTCTATCTGCCAACTAATATGACATTTGTGTAACATCAAAGACAACACACAACTAAATAATTGTATCCAAAATCCTCCCTCTTTGGCATTGATGGCAACACAACATGTCATAGCACAATAAAATTTGAGAATAAATCTTTTTCTAACAGAACATTTCTCCCTCTTAGATTTTATGCCACAAAACTCTCTAATGTAGTATTCTCCCTCTGTGAAGGAATTACATAGCTTCTTTTCAAACAAAAAACTCTCCACAAACAAATTCAAATTTCAAAAAGATATGACAATAAACTCTCCCTCTTTGACAACACATGCCAAAGACAACACATAACAAATGAGTATCAATGTGCCTTAAGTACTGATTCATATGCAATGTTCTCATGACTATGCTGCATCAACTGATAGATCTTCAACTTGGTTCCTATTGATGCATCACTAAATTTTTATCTTAGTGAACTTCAAATAGGGGAATGACCCCTAACTTACCTCTTAGATACAAGAATGCATCCTTAGGTAATGGCTTGGTGAATATGTCAACAATTTGTTCTTTTGTATGGACATATTCCAATTTGATCTCCTTATCCTACATTAATTCTCTGACAAAGTGATATTTTATTGCAATGTGCTTGGTTTTGAAATGCATCACTGAATTTTTAGATATGTTTATTGCACTTGTATTTTCACAAAACATAACAACTAGTTCTTTAATCTCAACCTTCGTGCCTTCCAATAATTGTTTGAACCAAACAATATTAGAATAGTTCAATGTTGCTACAACATACTCTGCTTCTGTTGTAGATTGGGATGTACAATTTTGCTTTTTACTTATCCAAGAAACCAACCTCTTTCCATGAAAGAATGCTCCACTACTTGTACTCTTTCTATCATCAATATTTCCTTCCCAATCAGCATCAGTAAACACTTTCAAATCTAGATTTCCTCCAAATTTATACTGCAATCTATAATCTTCAGTGCCTTTTCAAGTATCTCAAGATCCTCTTGATTGCCATCATGTGACGTTCTCTAGGTTTTCCTAAAAATCTTGCTACTATACCAACTACAAGAGGAATATCAGGCCTTGTATGAACTATATACTACAATTTTCCAATCATTGATCTATATAAGGTCTAATCTACCTCTTTTGATTCATCATCCTTGGTAAGCTTTAGTCTACTACACATGGGAGTTCCAACTGGTTTACAATATTCCATACCAAACTTTTTGAGTATCTTCTTGATGTATTTAGATTGAGTGATATACATACCATTCTTGTTCTAGTGAATTTGAAGACCAAAAAAGAATTTAATCTCACCAAACATAGACATTTCAAATTCCTTGTTCATTTGTTCTAAAAACTCTTTGCATAGATCATCATTCCCTATAAACAAAGTATCATCCACAAATATTTTTGCCAAAACAACTTGTTATCTAGTCCTTCCTTAATGTAGAAGCTATTGTTATCATTAGTTCTCTAAAAACCAATTTGAATAACATAGTTATGTAATCTTTCATACCATGCTCTAGGGGCTTGTTTTAAACCATACAATGCTTTGTGTAATTTGCAGATCATGTCCTTCTTGTCTAGATCAACAAAACCTTTAGGTTGTTCAATGTAGACTTCTTCATCTAGAATACCATTGAGAAATGCTAATTTGATGTCCATTTGATATACCTTAAATCCTTTGTATGGAGCATATGCAAGTAAGGTCCTAACACCTTCTAGTCTTGCAATACGAGAAAAAGTCTCTCCATAGTCTATTCCTTCTTCTTAAGAGTGATCTTTACATACCAGTCTAGCTTTGTTTCTTGATACCTTACCATCTTCATTCAAATTATTTCTAAATACCCACTTAGTTCCAATCACATTTTTATCTTTAGGCCTGGGTAAAAGAGTCTATGTCTTGTTCTCTATTTTCTCTATCTCTTCATTCATAGCCTCAATCCAAATTTCATTTTCTAATGCATCTTTGACATTTTTGGTTTCAAAATTAGCAAGTAAACAAGTACCTTTTAGCTTACTCTTTGGCATAGTACCTTTAGATTTGTCTCCACTAATCTGATCTGGGGCATGGTGTCTCCTGACATACTTGGCCAATATAGGTTCCTTGCGTTTTAATGAATTTTATTGTCATCCTCTTGAACTTCAACTTTAGGTTTTGGTTACTCTAGCTCGGTAGGCATTAGCTTGGAAGCATCTGAATGTGACTCAAGTTCTTGTCACTCAATTTCAACTTCTTGCAACTTGGTGATTGAAGACTTAGGAGTAGAAGTTTCCTAATTGATAGATGTATTTGGCACTATATCAGGTTCAATGAAAATAAATCTCATATAAACTTCTAGTTCCTTTTCACTTTCTTCTTCAGTCCTTTCTACAAACTCATCAACTTTCACATGTGCACTTTCTATGACTTTGTGAATAGACAAATTCAAACATCTATATGCCTTACTCTTGCAAGAATATCTCAAAAGTATACCTTCATTACCCTTCACATAAAATTTTCCTTTTCTAGATTCTTTCAAAATATAACATTTTCTTCCAAATACTTTTAGGTAACTTACATTATGTTTATAGCCATACCATAACTCATAGGGGGTTTTGAATGAGTCATTCTTCAACTGTACTCAATTCAAGGTATGAACTATAGTGATGATAGCTTCCTTCCAGTATTTGATAGCAATGTTCTTTTCAATCATTAGAGTTATTTCACAATACATGATAGATCTATTCCTCCTTTTAGCTATTCCATTCTTCTCGAGAGTTTCAAGAGCTGATACCTATCTTTTGATTCCTCTTTTAATGAAAAAGTTATTGAATTCATGGGAGATGAATTCACCACCTCTATCTAACCTCAAACATTTCAATATTTTTCCTGTTTCTTTTTCTACTCTAGCCAAATACCATTGGAACTTCTCTAATGCTTCTAATTTCTCTCTTAGATACATGACAGTCATCATTCTAGAGTAGTCATCAATAAAAAGAATGAATAACTTTTCTCTAGTATAGCTCTCAATTCCAATAGGTCCACATAAATTAGTATGCACAATTTCTAAAAAAATTTCAGACTGATAGTTTTTACTTTTAAAGCTAGTCTTTCCCATCTTACCACTCTAACAATTCTTGCATAGACCAACATTAGGTTTCTTTATACTAGGAATGCCTCTTACTTTTTTGAATTTTCTTATTTTCACTAGGTTATCAAAATTCACATGATATAACCTCCTATGCCATAACCAACTTTCTTCAACTTGAGCAATAAAACATGAACATTCACCAAGTTCAAGATAGAACAAGTTACCTTTTGTCTATATGCTTGATCCAATTAGCTTTCCTTTATCATCCAACAGTCTTTCTTTTCCATGCATGAATTCCCCCTTGAATCCAATATTAATTAGTTTTATCACCCTCAATAGATTATGTTTTAGTCCTTCAACCAAATAGGTATTATCACATACAAGCTCTTTGGTTAGTGAGATTCTTCTTTTTCTTTTTATACAACAAGGTTCATTATTACCAAACCTCACACTACTACCATCATAGTCTTCAAAATGTTCAAACTTTGTTTTGTCACCAGTCATATGATGAGAACAACTACTGTCTATGATCCATGCATCATTTTAGCTTACATGAGAGACAAGTGCTATCTTATCTTCCTCATCATTATTAGATTCATCTTTTATAGCAATGTAAATAATTCCATCTTCACTATTGTCAGAATCCTTAGAATCTTTAGCCATGATACATGTTTTCTTAACTTTGTCCTTGAAAGATTTGAAGTCTTTCTTGCCATTACACTTGTGACCTTTCTTCTCATCCTTGTTTTTCTTTTTTGGGCACCTTGCAACAATATGACCAATTTTTTCATATGAAAAATAGATTAGAGGAACCTTACTTTTGTATTTTCCTTTGCCTCTTGAATATTTTCTTGCAAGTAGAGCTTCAACCACCTCAAGATCACTGTCAAAACTTTGTTCTGATTCTTCCTCACTTTCTGACAAAGAATCATTTATCTTCTTCCCTTTTTCCTTGAGTGAAAGCTTGGTTTCAAATGTTGGTTCAATGTTCTTGGAAGCTGGAACATATTTTTCATAGTTATCTAGCTCAAATGTAGTCAATCTTCCTACTACGGCCTCTAAATTTATCTTATGATTTGCTTCACATCTTCTTTCTTGAATTGCAAAAACTCTAATTACATAAATGGGAAGCATTGTTCTAAGAACTTTACTTACAATTGTTTCCTCCTTGATATCTCCTCTAGAAGCCTTGATGGCACTGACGCTTGCTTTGACTCTTTCAACATATTTAGCAATGTTCTCATCCCCTCTCATCCTCATCTGATCAAATTGTCCTCTTAGACTTTCTGCTTTGGCTCTCCTCACATTTTCATCACCTCCATAGATATCTTTCAGCTTGTTCCACATAGAAAAGGTAGTTTTGCAATCCTTGATATCATCAAATTCTTCATAGCTTAGGGCAGATGCAATGTCTATCATCATGGTGTTATGATCTTCTTCTCAACAATGTCACTAGAAGATAATGTACCATCAGGAGTTGTATATTCTTCATCAAGATATTGCAATCATGTATCTTCAATGGAAGCTAGATGGAGTCTCATGAGACCTTGCCATGCTAAAAAGTTATCCCTATTAAGCCTTGGAATTTCCCTTTTGTAAGACATCCTAATCTTTAACTTAGATGCTTGAAATCCTTCCTACAAGCACCAAAAGCTCTAATACCAATTTTTGAAAATATAGATGGAGTAACTAAGAAGGGGGTGAATCAATTACTACAAAAATAAATCCATAGATCCCTTAGATGTCTTATAAACTAGTTATTGTTATCACTCAGTAATCACATAGAAAAATGATGTAACACGATAGATGCAATGTATGTTATCTTTAACAGAACTTAAACATTCACAGTGATTAACATGCATGCATAAAGAAATAACATGAACACAAGACACCAAATTTAATATGGAAACCCAATATGAAAAAAACCACCAAGTAACTAACTACTAATTTTCACTCTTCTAACATGAGGCCTATTAGGAGCCAACCCTGTTAAAGGTTACAAAACACACTGTTAGGTGTGACCTTGTTAGAGAATTTAATCACCCTACTATGAGTGGCCTTTCTAGAGGACTTTAGAATAATTCAATAGAACTTTCACCTTGTTAAAGGATTTACAAAATGGTTGTTAAACCAACTCTATTAAGAGATTTAGAAACAATGGTGAGAAAGTAACAATGAGTTTGACCTGAATGAGATGCAACTGAATTGCTAATATAGATCTGTATTCTGCTTCACTAGATCATCTTTGATTGAATACAACATTTTTTCTCCTCAAAGATATCAGATCCTTCTTCAAAATTTTCTCACACTTTCCTCTTCACACAGTCAACACACTTGCATCCTTGTTCATTTCAATTTAGAATTCATAACTTGACCTTTCAACCATTTACAAGTTACATTTATCAATAATCATTACCTTAGTTGGCTACAAACATTACATGAAATAATTGAACTTTATTTCCTAACAATGAAATCCTTCATTGGCTGACCCTGCTCAATAAATGCTGCTTCAGAACTGATATCCAATGTTAACCAATTGAAGCTTGATGAACACTGCGAACTCCACAAAATCCTTTGGAGACTGAGTGAACTCAATAAAAATTGACTTTCCTTTGTTAACCTTGTGAGCTCAATTACCACTGACTTCTACCACAGAATCCTTTGATGCCCAAGTGAGCATAGTAGAAACTGTTTCCACAGAGTAATTTTTAGTAATGCTCGATACACTCTGGAATTTGCTTTGCTGACCAATTGAGCTTGGTAGACTCTATCTACCAACTGATATGATATTTGTGTAACATCAAAGACAACACACAATTGAACAATTGTACCCAACAAGTTGGATGGGTTTTGGCACTTTTTATGGGTACTATTTCAGCTATGGATATTTTGACAACTACGAATACATGTGATTACTTATGGATTAGGTTTCTTCATGCTTGGCATTTTGGTTGGTACAAGACTTTATGATCTTCTAATGTGACAAGTTGGGTGGCTTTCTCTTTGGATGGCTTTATGTATGTTTAGTGGTAGTGGCATAATAAGAGGTGAGGTCATCCATGTTTGAGAAGCTAGATACTTTGATTTTTTTGTGAATACTAGGATAGAGCACTTGGTCTACTTTCATCCATGATGGTGGATGTGCTAGAAGGGATTGTTCCCTTTTTCATTTATGTGGCTATAGACTGACCCTATGCAATGTATACAACAAGTGGAAGATTGTTGAGATTATGGGTCTTGCACATCTTGCATAATATTGCTATATTATTTTATTTTATTTGATTATGTAATGTTGCACCTAAATGGATGTGCAACATGTAAAGATTCCCATGGGCTATACTTGATGAGTTGTATTGTAACATTGTGATAATATTTCATCTACTTATTTAATATTGGGGAAAATAATTAAATTTCCAATATTAAATGTGGGGTCAATGAGTTAGGTAGCACATGGTTTATGCAATACCACTTGGTGGTTTCTAAAACTTGCTACTATATAAGCAACCACAAAGGTAGTTGTTGTGTAAGAACATAGAAGAGAAAAAGTCAAGAGTCAACTGGGACAAGGCTTCATAGGTTATCCAAGGGATCATTTGTGAAGGTTGGAAGCATGGCATGGGATGTGTGGATCCATGCTTGTTTACTTGGATTACTTGATTGTGGCTATAGCTTTGAAGGCTTCCATGGTTGTATTGCAATGGTTTTTTTTTTCTTAATAATACATGGCGATGGATGCTTTTGCAGGCTAGGTTTTTACCTTCAATGAGGATTTCCCAGGGTATATGTTGTGTCACATTTTTGTGAGTATGTTGTCCATTCTTTTACATGTGAATTTTAATTACATATTTATTTTAGATCTATTATGGATTATGTAGAAATGGATATATTTTTTCTTTGTTGCAAGTTTCCTTATAGGTCAAAGGAAAGGCAATTCAAATTTTTCATAAGGGATCCAAATTTTTTGACACAATAAAAAGACACAATTTCTTACCGAAGCAAGTAGGAGAGAATGAGAAGATCCCCAATAAAACTAAATTGTAGATTTAGATGCTACATGAGTGAATCATTTAAGCTCAAGAATTCAGGAAGGATGATTAATTCATTAATTTAGATAAATTCAATACATTCTTATACAAGTTAAAGAAAAGTGAGCTTGCCTTACAACTGCAACCAGGTGATTCCCCTGAGAGAACTGCAAAGCTGGTACAAAGGTTACAGGAATATGATCCTAGCAATGAGGCCATCATAGTAGAAGCCAAATATGTAACAAGAAGTGGGATGCTTCTCTTTCTAGGATGGTAGATGAGTTCATATTTCATGTTAGACTAGATCAAAAGATGGGATAAGTCAAACTCTTTTGAAGAGACCAATATTGTTGGTGAGTTATAGGGGTCTAGATTCAACATTTATAGTAAGAAAATGTTTGTATGGAGCATGGATGCTAAGGTAAATAAGCAAACCCTCATGGAGATAAAGGATTCCCCCCAAGGAAATGTAATATTTTGGAATGTCACTACTATATCTAGTGATCAAATCTATAATCTGGAGAACATAGCACCATTGATGGGGAAGAGAAAAATGGATATTCTAGAAGAATGGGTGTACCAAACATACAACATATCCATTGATTCTAGGAATAAGTATGAGGAAGAACTAAAAATGACTTATGTCCTAGAATAGAGGATGGTTTCTTTAGTAGAAGAGACAAGAAGCCTTAGAACTATTACAAGGCCCATCATAGAGGTGATAGACTAGGAAGCCCAAATAGAAGTTGATGCAACAAATGTAGGAGAGGGTTAGTAGATGGATATAGATGAATGGGATGGTGCCAAGGAGATAGAGATAAATACAATTAAGAACTTGATGATGCACAAGATAGGTGCCCTACAAATTGTATCACAAAATGTGCATAGTAGCTATATTTCTCTATAAGGAGTTGAATTCCAATGCTGAGAAGAATTATCCCTTGTATCCCCTTTATTCATAACATGGGGACCATATACACAATTATTTGATAGCTTGGTTCACCTATTACCCCAAAAGAAGGAATTTCCCAAGGCATTAATTATTATTACAAGAAAGATGATTAACAGGGTGAAATAGTTACATGGGTTTTTCTCAGGATAAATGCAATTAATACAAGGTAAGATGAAAAAAAATTCCATGTGGACTCCAACTTTTAATTCTACTATTCAAGATGCTAATGGTGTTGTAAAGAAATGGCAGGAGTGGTCTTCCTTTTTTGAGGATATTTTGAGATAGCCTATTGCAATAATGAGGTAGATGTAATAGTTGTCTATGACATAATTAAATTTCTATTTAGAATTGAGTTAGACATGAGCAAGGTTACTAGAGAATTGAAAGCAATAACTAATACTAAATGGAATAAATACATTGAAGAGTTGGATGCAGCTAGGGATGCCACATGGCTAGATATGGATACTGATATTGCCATCTAGGAAGTCATTCCTAGTACAAAGGCTATACCATCTGTTGACAATGACTAGGAAAAGCAGAAATTAGTTAGAGGAAGAGGAAACAAGAGAAAGACAAGTAAAGTGATAGGAGCATGAAGACTAATAGAATTTTCAAGGATACTTGTTGAAAGTGCTACCTACCAGTTTTGTAATTGCATCCTGATTTTCAATTAAGTATAAAGAATGTTTGTCATGTAACATAAGTTTTTGACATTTGTCCTCCCATATGAAGCTTATTGCAATCCTCTATATAATGATTTCTAGGATGTGGAGTGAGGGTTTGGAGTCTGTATAATTTAATGCTTTTTCTATTCATAGTCGGTCCAAATTTTGTCAATCATATGTTGTATTCAACTTTGTAAATCTAAGAATATAGTTAACATTGAATTATTCAATTATAGGCCATTATTGGGGGAACTTCCAAATTGAATTTGAGTATAAATTTACTTCATTTATGCTATTACTATTTATGTACTTCATTTATGCTATGATTAATTATTTGTATTTTTTAATGTGGATCTTGTATTTGCACCAACTACAAATAAAATGAAACCCTAATCAAAATAATTGAACAAAGTAAAATTCATACTGATCTACTCATTGTTAATGTCATTTGATTACTACTAACAACCACATCCTATATGTAAAATTATTGTTTTAGTTTTGGCCCTAGATCTAGAAACAAGATCCAAAATGAGGCTAGTGGTAAAGTTGTTGAATGAAATTAATTAATTAATGAATGTATGTTAGTTTGAGCTTCACTTGGTTTCGACAATACTTTAATATTCTCTACTTAACAACGCCAACCACATGAAGGTGGAAGCTCATCTAGCCTCACTCCCCCTCCCCCTAACATCAATCTAAAGTCCCCATTATCATTTAATTACATTCTTCATTCATTCATTCATCCATTTATGAACTATACATTCAATTAATACAATCATATAATATTCAATCAAAGAGCATTTTTAAAAATCATTTCTTCTTTTTGTTTTCTTGGCTCTATTAAGGTAAAGCCTGATAGGAGCATCAATATATTCCTCATTCTCCTCCTCTTTTGGTGCATGTAATGTCAAATTATGATGCCTCATCCTACTTTGAGGAGTAGGAAGCTACTGCACTAAAGGGGGCTATGATGCAATAACAAGTAAATGGGTTAAATTGGCATACTCTTTTTCTTGTTTTAACTGTTACAAGAATTTAATTAACTAGTAGAACATAACATGCATTTTTTTTACCTGACAATGCCATGTCATGTACAATAACATTTTGAACTGTCACCACCTCAACATCTTGAACACTTAGAACATGCTCCACTCCTTCACCATGATGTTCAACATGCTCAAAATTATTCAAAAAAATGTTACATGTCAAATTACAATTGAAGATATTAAATTATATTCATAATTGCATAATAGTTTCTAATAGAATATTAATACCTCTACCACTATGATGCACATCATGGCCTTTATCATGCACAAGTTTTTTGATAGGATATGAAGGCTATAGTCAAATGTTATGCACATTGTTATGCAGTCAATTTATGTTGGAAACACCAAAAAAGAAATTGCTCAAAGATTAAATTTGATTTACTTTTTTTTTGACTAATTTACCTGCATCTCATTTTGTGCACAAAATTCTTGGGTATGGCTTTCAGATTCTTGGTGTAGGCATGCAACCACGACTTAATAGCCTTCCCTCAAGGCAATTTTTTAATCTTCATCCATGGCCTCTAACTTGAATTTTGTGCCTTGTATTTTTTTTCTTAATATCATCAATTTTGCATGTATGATTTGATTAAACAAAATTTTTTGCAACATTATATATTAAAAAATTATATGAAACTTCATTTCTGCTACTTACAAGTTGAGACTAAAGACTCATATAGGCAGTAGAGCCAAGTTTGTATTGGCCAACCTTTTCTAGTCTCACTTTTGTAGTCACTAATGTGTCCTATAGTCTATGGATAGTATGAAACATGTTAGATTATATATTTACAAAGATCACTAATTAGTGCATGATTACATTCTACTTAATACTATCATGGCATACCTTCTTTTACCCATTTCTGGTTCTTTTGTTTTACCACATAGCCTTTTCTCTTTTGCATCTTCTATTATTTCATTCCACTCCATCAATGAAATCATAGGATGGTGGTTTTACTTTGAGTTATCCTTTAGACCCCTTCTATACTGGTCCCTCATAGTCTTTATATGTTTGGATGCTCTTTTGAGAAGTAGGGCAACGTCAAAAATATCCTCAAAAGATGTAATGATCTAATTTCTTAATTAAGGACCCTATTCATTCCACCATTTTTTTTTTTAAAAATAGTTAGATCAATAACTTTAATATAGTACAATAAATGGAAGAAAAGAAAAATATTATAGCGATGATATGAAACTATGTACCTTTTACATATGCTAGGTCCAAATAGCCTCAATGTCATTTGAAAAAGATGATCATAGAAAATATCATTTCCTTAAAAAAAATCATAGGATTATCAATCCAAAATGAGTTGTGTACAAATAAATTATAGTTACACTATAAAAAATAACAATTTTAAAGCACCTGGAAGCTTTCATAATCTTAACAGAAACATAGTTTTCTTACTTAGCAACAATGTCCCCACAAATGAACCAGTACTAGTCACATGGGCTACTCCAAGAAATGGTTTAGCTTCATTAGTTTTTTTTTATGTTGTTCCATGAACTATAGGTCTATCTATTAGTGCAAAAAATAGGTCCATGAGTATAAAATCCACCCAAAAAAAATAATGCATGATTAGCACATTACAAAATATAGAAAAACAAGGTTTTACCAGTTGTACTTGGCATAGTTGAAGATGTTTGCAAGCTCCTTATTTTAGATTACAGTAAAAACAAGTTTTGAAGGGACCCCGAAACCCTTTCACATCCTTAAAAAAGGAAAAACCAAGCTAACCAATAGGAAAGAGCCCATAAACCTACTAAAAAGTAAAATCAAAATTAGGTTTTACAGGGACCTGAAACCACTAATAAAGTCCAAATAAAAAACCCAAGTTTTACAAGGACCTAGAACCAATAGTATATGAAAAAAATTAAAATCCAAAAAATAGGACCAAACATAGGAACCAGAAGAACCAACCAGCAAATAGGACCTACACAAGAACTAGACCAGAAAAGAAGACCCATGAAACTATTGCAATTTTTTAATCATCTTCACAACCTCCTTACCAATCTTAGCCATATCCTGGATGGAGTTAGCAGCCGAAGAAGTAGCATCAATCAAAGCTCCTTGTTGCTAACAATGTACTTGACAATATTAGAGCGATGACTGAAGGAGGTGTTCACACTTCGTCATGAACTGAAGAATACATTGTTAGAAAAGACATTTGCAATAGATAAAGATCAAATGGGATAATAGCTAGAAGCATTCAAAAATAAAAGTTAAGTGTTATAATATTGATGAAAACAAATAATGTTACACTAGTAGGACCACAATCTTCTATTATTGCTCATATTATTCCATAGTGTGTACAACTATTGCATTCTTTCTCCTCATAAGAATACAAGAAAGTATTAATTAAAGAGAAAGTGTAATGATGCTATAATTTTTAGTAATGCTAAATGTATGGATTAAATATATATACCTAGTTGGAAAATATCTAACTAGTTCAAACAAAGACCCAAGTATGGAATAGCACTTCGTCATAATTGATTCTACCTTAAATAAACTCAACAGTGCAATAATACTATAATTTTCAATAATTTTGTAAAGAGGAAGTGTTACTTAAGGTTGTGCACTACAACTCTCACCATGTTGACCACACAGTCTCATGGGTGTCACAAAATCCTATAGAAGAGCACATAATATTTTAAATTATGATCCATAAGATACTATAAAATATAAAAATCTAATAACTTCTATTATTTCTCAAGATTAATTACTACTTACCTTCAAAGAACTGACTCTAAGTATCATTTCTTCTTTTAGTGCCTCTGTCTCCTTGGTTAAGTCTCTCTCGAGGATAATTCTAATAATTTTATCATAGTATCTTTGTATGAGTTGGTTGGTCATGAATATATAGTCAACACTATGGATGATATCATCTAGAAATGACACCTATATTTCAAATCATATTTGATTTGCTGTCATTTTTACTTTTCTCTGTCAATAAGTATCAAGTTATGATATTAATATTAGTAAAATTCCATCAAAATAACTCCAAAGCCATAAAGAAAAAACATAGTAATAAAAAATTTATTTCTATATAATTATTTACAATAACAATAATTAATGTTTACCTTCACTAAAGAAGGTGTTTGGCTGGTACATCCACGCCTGTGCCTTGTGGTGTATCCATGTCCCCCTATGAAAGATATTAGTAATTCTTAGAAATTAGTAGTGAAATGAAAGTAATAGACTTACCAAAAAAAATTATTAATAAAATAATTGATTGCATATTCAACTCAATATTAATTAGAGGTAATTGATTTAAATGTTATACTTACCAGCCCTATAATAGGGAATTTTTTTGTATCTACATGAAATATCAGTTAGCAAACATGTTAAGATTATCAACTTATGTATTTCTCAAATGATAATCATAATCTTCCATCAACAATAACCATTATAAGAAGTATTTATTAGGAAGATTGAACATCAAAGGAAAAATGTTGTCACACCATTCAAGTGTTCCCATGTTCACATCAAACAACATAAATGCAGCCATAGTTGTGTGTGTTTACATAATTATGTAGTTTCCTATCAACAAATAGACAACCACATTATCAACAATCAGCATGATATTTTTTTTATCACCACTTATGGAAAATTAATCAAATAATGACAAGTGAAGTGAACAAACTAATCAGTGGCAATTATTCATAACTATGCAAACACAATGATTTACCATGAAATGCCCCTTTTTTTTTTAAAGGTGCTATCCCAACCTATGGGTGCAAGTATCCAATAATAATGACATCTATTATAAGAATCAATCTCATTCTCAAAGAAATCATTGAATATTTCATATCATCTATTTATCCATATTGGATTGCTCAAGGGAGTCATTGATCATCATCTTCATCCATGACATCATCATCACCACCATCATGCTACTTGTCACTTTGATCATCATCATCACCACCATCATCTTCATCGCCATCATCATAATCTTCATCACCATTATCATGATCATCATCATGTTGATCATCACCATCTTCATTAGCATTATCATGATTATCGTCATCATCATCATCGCCATCATTATCAACATCACTAAAATTTTCTTCTTCTTCTTCTTCTTCATTGTGTAATAGTCTTTCATGATCATTATTTACTTTGTCTTGTAATTCTTTGGTAGCTTCTTCTTCCATCACATTATACTTTACTAGCCTTCCTCTTGGATCATGTCTAACAACAAATGACCAACCTAATTTATATGGAATGCCAAAGTTAAACATTTTCTGACATTGGCTTGGAAGAACATAGGGCTCATCTCCAATTGGATCTAATGACCTTGTATTAATCATTGTAAATCCACTATCATGTTCAATAACAGACCTATCAAGATCATTTTAATTCAACCATAGCCTATACCATTTGATGACAAATAGAACTAATTTTAATGAATTAAAGTCACACTCAAGTATATCATCCAAAATGTTATAGTATCAATTTTCATATTATTGAGGATGTATGTCATTTCTAGATGTAATATTGGTGACCTTGAAGACTACACTTATCCTAGAATCACAAGTTTTCTTCATTTTATCTAAATTTATATCCATAGTAGTACATAGCTCTGTGGTGTTTGATCTACAATTATTCAAACATGTCAAGATTATTTCTATCAATCTTTGATTTGATATTAAACTTATGGGTCATGATTAGTAATCTTCTATGTACCTTTCTATCTCTTAAGCCATATGCTAGATCAAGTACCATTGGTATAACATTGGGATTTCTATTACAATGAGCTTCTTTAACCAATGATGCACACCATTCCATGTTAATGAGTGACCATTTTCTTGAGGCTGTTGAATTCATATCGTCATCCAATCAAGATTGTTTGCAATATACAAATGTAGTGCATCCCACTCATGATCAACTATAAAGAAAACAACAAGACCAATTAGAAAAAAACTTATATGGATGATGCATAAGAATTAATTAGCTACAATAACATCTTATAATTACCTCTCACTCTCCTCAATCCACCTATCCTTGTCAGGTACTCCCCTTTGAATTTATTAATAGAGTTGGGATCCCAAATGCGGTGTACATGAATATTTTTAGTAAAATTTGGAAGATATTCACTAATATATATCATGCTCTATTATACCATATATCTCTCTACCATAGAACCCTCAGAACATGCTCTTTGTTGAACTAAGCCCTTCATAAATTTCAAGTGCCTCTTAACCATCCACATTGACCTAGTTTGTATAGGTCCACACAATTTAGCCTCCTCAACTTGATTTATGAGTTAGTGTTCTTGAGCATTGATAAAATTTGAAGGTAGACACTTTTCTATTTCACACATAAGCTATGGATTTTTTCTCTTCTAATAATTTATATCTTTTTTATCAATTTCTTTAGATGATAACCACCTAAAAGAGATTCAACAGACAAGAACATATAAACAAGATTTTAGATAAAAATATACAATAGATTACATAAAAAGTAAAGCAAGTCATAAATATAATATATGTACAACAAATCTAAGAAATAACACTTCTAACCTCATGTATTTTTCAAGATCATGTATAACTTGTTTAATACTATTGTCAAACTAGTGTGCAAAGGATAAAGGTAGGATGTACTACAATCATTAAAAATGATCTTTTTAGTATATATTATAAAATAATATAGTATGTAGTATATGCAATTCTACAAATATATTGTAAATAGAGAACATGACTTACCTTGACAAAGGTATGCCAATCATGTATTTTCAACCTTGGCTCAAATTCACCTTTCTTTGATACAAGACTACTTATATTTGCAGAAAATCCTGTGGAAAAAAAAAAAATTATGACTTGTTTTAATGCATCACTTTGTTGCTTCATTAATAACCAAGGAAGGGCACTCATATTTATGTAGTCTCCACTACTATTTGATTCAATGAAATCATTCAACGCATGATTGTATTCATGGATGTCATTACAATTTTTGGCATTTTTTTCTCTATCACACTTTCCATCCAATATTTCTCATAGTATATTTGTTACATTCTTTCCAATATGCATAGCATCAAACAAATGTATGATTGGGAGATCCTTGCAGTATAGTAACCTACTAAATTGAGTAAGATAACTTTTTATTCCTCTAAGAAGTTGGTCATTGATGGCATAATGACCTTCCTGAGCATCAAATACATCATTACTAAATTAAAGACAATATCAAAATATAAATTTCAGACTTTAGACCACAAACTAGACATTACCTCAACAATTTCGTCAATTATATTCCAACTTCCATAGATGAGGTGTCATTCTTCATGGCCTTGATGTTATCTCTTCTTTTCCATTAAAAATGTGTTTTTTAGTAATTTTATACTTATGATTATTATGGAGAAAGTGCCCAAACTCATTGAAAACTTGCTTTCCTAAACTTTTTAGATGATGAGATTTCGTCTTCGAACAACAAACTAGACATACAAATTTTTCTTTTGTTTGAAGATCTAAAAGATCATGCACAACTTAAAAATACAACAATAATGTGTAAGCACTATAACAAACCAAAAATATGTGACCTTAACAATATAACATACCGCAAAAATGAGTTAACCCAGGGGCATCATGTATTGTCCATACAAGCAATGCATGGAATTGAAATTGGCTTTTTCCTATTGGTCTAGAGATGACATACATAGTGACCTCATTCCATAACTTCAAAAACTCATCAATGAGGGGCTCAATATACACATTCATATATTTAACTTAGTACGTACCTAGTAACTAAATGAACATAAATATTGCATAATTAATATGACAATTTTGATGCACTTTTTATAAATTAATTTAGATAACCATGAAATGAAAAATACCTAGTATAATCATTAACAAAATTATGTGCTTCCTCTTTATGGACATCCAAAGAGGAATGTTATTTTTAATAACATAAATAGGCCAAACTAAGTAAATAAATCTCATATCTCCAAATGGATTGACATTGTCTACTGCCAATGCAAGCTTGAGATTATGAGGTTTTTCTTTAAAGTGTGGTCATGTTTCTTCTACAACTATAAATGAAAAATCATCTACAAGAATTTTCATAATTTCATCTTGACTTCTATTGTTTTCATGGTAATCCATAAATTGTGCCAAGCTAGTGCACCTCAATAATTGTTCAAGACATGGAATAATGGGAATGTATTGAAGAACCTTGTGAGGCAATTTTTTTGTTATTTGATCTAACCAATATCTACTAATATAAAAATTAGGGCATTTTGATGAAAATTATATTGTTTATAATATAGAATGTGATCATTGGAATAGGCATGTATTGTCCCAATTTGATTCATAATGGTAGATAATTTTCAATACAAATGAGGCAGAATGTTTGATGATAGTAATGAAAACTCAACTATCAACCTAAAACAACAAATATGAATTGTTAATATAATAAATAGTAATGTTATGCTAACATTGAAGATGACAAAAATGAAATACCTTAGCATACATGACATTTCTACATTGGATAAACCATTTATAACCTTCAAGTTCACCAACAACACTATAGCAAAGAGAAGAGTTGTTTGGGAGCCTTGGTATAGGGTCTCATGTGTCTTCTCAAGTATAGGTATATCAAGACCATCTTCATCATCATTATTAGATGTGCTAGTACCATCATCATGAGCATCTTAATAAATTATGTCAATACGATGTTCTTCAATCATGTCCTATGGCACATTATCATCTTCTTCCATGGGAGTGTTATCCTTAGCTTGGATATTCACACCTCTATGTTCCTCCAGTTAGAAATCTGCAATCACCAATCAACAAAAATTGTGGCCCCCTTCAATGTGACCATGTTTCCTACAATGACTCTAGAATTTTGTGATTATAATTCTTTGATTTTTTAACCCCTTACACTTTTTGCAAGGACAATTACATTTATTAACTTTTCTTTGGAACTGAGACCATAATCTAGCAATTGTCTACTTATTTTGTTCTAGGTTTATATTTTTAGGCATGGTCTTTCTTCACAAGAAAATATATCTGCAAAATTTTTGGACATGTTGTACTTAATGTTTATATCTGCACATATGGTTTTGAAAGAAAAATTTGGTTAGCTCGCTCAAATTCACCCATATTATGTACCAAGAGAAATTGTTCTTAGAGATGTGACCTAGGTATTAGAGGTTACTGATGATTCTAAATGGACCAAACTAAAAGATAATCATTATCTATATTTCATTTATCTATATTTCTTGAACACATCTCTTAGTTATACAAGAGTAAGTAGATCTTAGCGTATTTAAACTATTACATTCATTCAACTTCTCTCTTTCCAATTGGTGAGTGTAGTCATTTATTGAGTGGTAGTAGATCATATAATTTAGAATTTTTTTATGTGCAACTTTTCATTCCTCATCATTCTCCCAATGGAATCTATATATTCAATAGTAACACTATGCTTTAAATCAACATTATGTCCAGACTCCAAAGGCTAGACCTTCATGATGCTTAGGTTGTCAATATTTAGCATGGGAAAGGATCTACACTAAGTTTCAGTGAGAGGATTTTATCATGTTATACCTAGGTTCACTATGCTCCAAAGACTAAAGAGGCTGGCAATTTTCTTATTCTTTTCAACAATTCTAAATTTAATGTTAAATATCATAGTAACAAGTAGATAACTTCTAAATTGTAAAACATGGTAATATTATGCATTATAGGCATTCAAAATCTACCAAAAGCATATACACAATATAGTGATACAGTGAGAAAGAGTCATTCACACCTAAAGAGTACAAGTTATGATGCATAAGCTTGGATCTATAGCAAGTTTCAATGAAAGGATTTAATCATGCAATGCATAAGTTCACCATGTTCCAAAGAATGAAGAGGATGGAATTTTTCTTATTCTTTTTAGTAATTCAAAAACATATGTTAGATATCACAGTTACAAGTAGATACCTACTAAACTAAAAAATATGATAATATCATACATTATAGGTATTTTGAATCTACCAAAAACATATACCTACTAAACTAAAAAATATGATAATATCATACATTATAGGTATTTTGAATCTACCAAAAACATATACTCAATACACTAAAAAATTATCCCTACACACCTAAAGAGCACAAGTTACAGTGCATAAGCCTGCAATAAAGGTTAGCAAGTCCAAATACATGATTGGTTACATGGACACAACATAGCCGATATAGAGCCTCATGTGGTTGTAGCAGCTATACCAAATATCCCAATCCAAACCAATCTCTAATTTAAATTTCATACTCACCATGGGGAAAAATAATTGCTTTAACCCTAAACATTTTTGCATAGATTTTTTCTATGTGAAATTTATGTAGATCTACAAAATGAAAATGTTACATATATATATCATTCCAACCTATAAATATTCATAAGCTTTGAGCAACAAGAATTTACCTCAAGGTCTTGTTATGTCAAGAAATTATTCCTATATAGTCCAAGCATAGACCAAACAACAAACTCCCACCACCAAACAAACCCACCAAAAAAACTCAGCAAATGATAAAATGATGAATACGATTTTCTTTTTTTTCATTATGAACCTAATTTGGCCAAAATTTCAACCAACTTGGCCATAAAAAAACCTAATTTTGTAAAAAAAAAATTGACCAACATGGGAAAAATAACAAAAAAAAAATTTTAAAAATCATAGGCCAATATGGCCTTTGGTCAAAACATTTAGTTGAAAAACAAGGGGAAATGTACTAGTGATAAGTTGCAAGCTCTAAAGGACACCAAAGAAGTTTTTTCTATGAATTTCACTATCATCACCCAAACTAATTCAATGATCATAATCAACAGTGATCATCTGACTATGCAGAATAAAAAGTTGGCACATGTTCACCGAGTCATCATCATCTGGAAATTGAGGATATAATAGTTGGGAATTCCATAATAGAAACTAATAAATGAATTTGAGGTTGTCTACAAAGAATGGAAAGATGCAAGAGGCTACACATCTATTGAACAAGGACAGCGGGCCAATCCAGTCAATGTCACAAGTGCTTAGCTTAGAACTAGGGTTTTCACCAGTTATTATTTAGTTTTCTAAGTTACAATCTAGTCAATGTCACAAGTGCTTAGCTTAGAACTAGGGCTTTGTCCAATTAATATTTTAGTTTTCTAAGTTAGTTTCTTTTGGTTCTAAGTTATCTTTATCAACTCTAGCTAGAATCAGTTTCATAACTATTTCATAAGCTTTGCAAGGCTATACATTGTAAGACCTTTAATGTTTTTGGTATCAATACTCTAGTAATGTTGTTATAAGAACTTAATTTGTTAAGGCAGGTTTAGACTGAACCATTTTATGGTATCATTTATTTGAATGAATGAATTGAAACATAAATCTTTTTTTGATTCTTGCAATACTTCATTTGTTCCTTAAGATCATATGGTTTTGAGTAATCTTGATTCATTTATTAAGGAATGATTTCTTGGTTGTGATAAATGACTATGTGTTATGTTTTTTAAATAGTTATAAATTAATATTATTCAGTTAAATTGATCTATTTTTTCTCAAAATACATATTGTCCATTTTATGAGTCTTTTGTCTTAACATTAAAACATCAACAATTGTGCAATACTTTTACATAGATATGGAAAAGTGTTTTCATAGCCTTAGTTCTTTTTGGTAAAAATATCACATCTTGTTCAATTCTTTTGAAATAAAAGAAATTATTGTTCATCATTTAAGGAGGGAGTTGTGCCTCAAAATATAAAGAGTTTAATCAAGAGAACTCAATTGTGCTAAAAAAATTTCTTGTTATTCATTTTCCATATCCCATTTGTAAGAAGGAAAAATTATTCACTAACACTTGGTTTAAAAGATTTGCACATTCTTCTAGGCCTATTTTAGGTATTTTGGTTCTTCTTTTGTCTAATCATATATGTTATTTTGAGTTTATTAGTTGAATATTTTCATTCACTATTGCATCCCTATTTAGATTAATATTTCCATTGCATACATAATGGCATACCCAGTGGAAACCACTTTTAGGTTCATTGTCTTTTTTAGTATATTTTTGTAAACTAATCCTATAAATAAATAAATAAATATTGGTTTGCTAGTTTTTGTAGGGTTTTTTTGTGGTTTGTAGGTTAGAAAGAAAGAAATAATATGTTTGTGTTTGTATTCTGCTCAAAATTTGCACAAAAAGTGAACACAAAATCCAACAAGATCATGTTAAGCCCTACCTAGGGAACCCAAAAGGAATAGGTCAATAGTTACCAAATAACCCACATGATGAATTATTTGTTTATTGATTTAATATATATTGTTTGTTTAATACTAAGTTTACACTACGTCTCTTCAAGTTCCCTAATGTTAATCCAATCTTCTTATTTACTAGTTATTTAGCTTTACTATTTTTCAAATGAACAAATTAAGATATTAAACCAAACCCCCTTAACATAATGATTTATTTCCAATATCTATATCCTATGTATTTAAATATGTAGTTAACATTTCATAAGAGGATAGGGTAAGAGATTTCAACAATATTTTCCTTACTTAAACTTATGTGAAACTTAAATAGATAATACTTATCATTTTATTTTACACCTTACTTCACAATATCATTTGTTTTCCATTTAAAAACATAACTATACTCTTTTCCTATTTCAAGTAAATCATTCGTAAGGAGATAGGTTAGTAGAGGAATTTTATCATAAATTTCCATTATAACTTTTCAATTTTATAGTAAACAATCTATTTTTAAATATACCTAAAACTACCCTTCCCTTTTACATTACTTTCTATCAAATACATTTACATAATCATCGCCTTTTAGGCTTATAATTATTTGACTCATTTATTTCTAAGATGATGAAAATTATGATGAAAAAATATCTCCAACTACTTCCAAATAAGTCATCTACATAAATCATGAACAATAGATCAATAATATTTCACCACCTAATCACGTGAAACCATATTTGATGCATTTCCCATATGCTAGGAGATAGAACCAAGAACCACATAAGACTAGGGTAGAACTATGGCTAGTAAGTATCCTTTTCTAAAGAACTTATAAAAATTAGATAATTAAATACAACATGCAAGAAGACAGACCAAAAGAAACACAGATTACGTAGATAGAAAGAAAGAGTGCCATCTCATTAGAAGGATTGTAAACTTGGATACTAACCCTCTATGACCAACAGAGACTATTTCCCTTCTATCTTATGTCTTTCTTTATTCTTAACCAGTTAGTGGGAATGTGGTTTGACTTCATGGGAATTTTTTCTAATAATTATTACATAAGGCATTTAATGTTAACAACCTATAATAAATCTAAAACTCTATAACTTAGCGATAACACTTGGTGACAAAGTGGGGATGTGTTTTGACCATGTGGGATTTCTCATATGGTAGGTATTAAATTACTATTTTTTTTTTTATCACATGACTTTAACATTTATTGATAGATTTGTGGGATCATTGAAAAAGTAGGGACTTGTATGTCATTTTTAAGACCTTTTTGGCCTTCTATGTATGGCCCTTCTTAGAGATATTTATCATTACATTTAATTATATACATAATTTAAATCAAGATCATGTCTTGTTCTTAAATTTTTCTCAATGCTCTTTCTTAACTCTATTTTCTATGCAAAATTTTGTGTTTACAGAATTCAATATCCTTCCTTCATTATTGTGAAAGTTGAGGTAGGATTTAAAATTAATACATCCTCATTTACTTTTCCCTTACCAACTTGTAAAACCATAGAGGTAGGATCCAATTTCTATGCATCCTCCTTTATTTTTCCCTCCAATCACATAATTTTCTCCTTCACTAAGCCTTGTCTTAGTAAATTCAATATTTAGATGCTATTTTAATCAATTTCATTGTGCATCTTTCTGAATCTCCTTGAAACACTTAATAATTCATCGCTTCTCACACCATTACCTTTAAATTAGTGCCCTTCTAGTATGGGTAACCTTATGAAAACCTATAATTAATATAGTTTTCTTAGGGGTGGGGTAAGTGCACAAAGATGGTATGAAAAAAGAGGGGTATAAGTGGCCACCTTTTATGTTTGAAATTAGGTAAACCTAAATTTCAAAGACAAATTTAATAGTTATGTACTAATATTAGAAGGTGTAAAAATGTAAGACACCTCCTCATATGTGATTATTAAATATGAATTTCTCTATTAAATCCATTATAAGAGATTTGAATAGATACAAAGTAACATTTTATGGTTTAGGTGTCCTAATGAAAATTTAGATCAGTTGATACATTTATGCTTGTTACTTTGTGATTCGAGACTTACTACATTGCTTTGTACTAATGATGATAGGAGGTGTTCACCTTATGATGATGATATTGATTATGGTACCTTGATGATTAGGTTATATGCATTTAGATAGTTCAGTATGCTTTATTGATGATGTTATGATGTTTTGGGTATACGTATGCATTATGATGATTATTTTAGTATATTAATTCATACTAATAAATATGTTATGATGATTTAATTATGAGATTACTGATGATTAAATATGTGTGCAGAATTAAGAAAGCTTATGTAAATGAAATGTTTTATATGTCAATCAATGTGACTATGCAAATTTGGTTTAAATATATGAATATGATGTTATCAAACTACTGATGTGTGAATTGAGTGTGCATGATTATTAACCATAAAATTTATCAAAGAATCAATAATTGACCTTATGTGTAAATTGTAAGACTAAGGTTGAATCCAATAAAGTGATTCAAACCTCATTGTATCATATTTTATTTGTATCATAATCTGAATGTGTGTAGCATTCTATATTTTGTAAGGTGTTAAATGTTATGTAACAGTAAATTTTATGGTGTCACTTAACACTCATAATACATATGTCTTTATTAGCATGTTAATTAGGGTTAGCAAACTAACTTGTTCCCTAAAGATTGATTAAATTAGTAATCTAAGACTAATTAGTTGGTAACCTAGATTAATTACCCTAATTAGGGTTTAGTGGAAAGCTTGCATTCTTAAGGTTTTAAAAAGACCATATATTTCAATCCAATTATATAGGTCCTAAAATAATCCTAGAGACCAAATTTAATGCAATCTAAGTGCCCAATGGGTATGTGTATGATTTGGGAACATTTTCCACCCTTTTAGACCTCGTTGTTGACTTTTATGACCTGTTAAATATCCAATTTTCCCTTTAGTGCAAAAATTAAAGACTTCCATGAGGTTAGTCAAGTTTACACTTCTCCTAAAAGGTTGTCTTGATGGCAGAAACAATTGGGAAGACCTTAGAAGGCTTATGTCAAGTCTAGAGTTACTGTCATTTTGGGTGGGTGAGTTTAGAAGCCTATTTAGTTGTCATTTTGAGAGTTGAAAGGTGTTCACCCATTCTCTACATTTAAAGAGAGTCAAGCTTGGAATTGAAGAGGAATAAGGATTAGCTCTTCTCAAAAACTCCATTTTCATAACCTTTATAAAGGTAAGACTCTTCATGGCCTTGTTCTTCATGCATTGTTCTTTGTTTGCTTATGTAAATCCCTTGCGTGTGTGTGTATTTCTTGTTTGTGATGAAACATGTAACAGATGGGTATTTGTGGATTTTATATTTTTTTTATTCATGGTTTTCCTTTTTTCTTTGTGGGGAAAATTGTTAAGGGTGTGTTGGTATTACTCACCCTCAAATAGGACAAAAGTGGTCATGTATAGGAGGAGGGCCTTAGTTGGACTCTGGGTTAGTGCAGAGTCGAGAAAGTAAGGTGTTTAGCCTCGAAAGAGACATATGTTTTGTGTTTGTGATTGACATCTCCTACCCTAGAAAAATCCACCTTCTCCCTAGTCTTGGTTCAATATGGGACCTATTGTGCAAACCTTGGATGGGATTAGTTTGTTGAATGTATCAATGTGATTGAATCTAATTGTTACTTGGTCAATTGTAGTTCTTGTTGGTTATCTTTATGTAAATCTAAAAATTTCTTAGTTGATACCTTGATATGGAGCAAAACTGAATTTAATTTTTCTTAGTGTTCTTGAGTCCATTGTTATAGAGAATTCTCCATAGGAAATATGATCATGATGTATAAAATTTGACAGTAGAAATGAGAATATGTTAAATGGATTTCATGGTAATCCCTTGAAAATAGATTGGTTTAGAATGAATGCAGAAACATAGTGTTTCAAAATTCATTGCTAACATTATATATGTAACAACAATGATATTGGATTTTCTTCCCTAATTCTTTCCTGATTGAATCTTTGAATTAGGTTTTTAATAAAATATATATCTAGTGGCTAGCCCACTTATGTTTTAAAAAAAAGCAATTCATTTCTTATGGCATTCCTTGTACTTCTAAAAATTCATTCTAAATGTAAATGATCAATTTTATATATATATATATATATATGAAGTTATACAAAGTTGTTCAATTTGATTATGGTTATGTGTTAGAGGGAATTGCATTCAAATGGATATAATGTAATAGAAGGACTTTACAATTCAGTAATAATAATGTATCATGAAACTCCTAAGTATATTTAATGTTGAAATGTAACTACATCCTATGTAATTTTCATATCAAAAAAACACATAATGTATTTTAATGGTAATGCAATAAGAGTATTTAACTCAACCCTAGAATACACACTATAACTATTAAGCATCCCCTTAGACCTATAAAATGCACTCATATAATGTTTCCCAAGTGAAGAAATAGCCAAAAACTTTATTAGAAAACTTATGCAATTTTTCTTTCAAACATTCTCAAAATTGTCAAACATTCACCTACAAGATGCGTTGTCCTTTGTATGGGGAAAATATTTAAATTTTCCCAATTTTATGGAAGTCATTATATTAATAGTAAATAAATAAATAAACTTTGAATTATGCCTCAAGTCAATAGGAAAATATAAGTACATAAATATATACAATATACAAACCTTAACTTTGAGCTCACCAAATAAACTTTATGACATAACTATCCCCTTTTATTTTATCCTACCCATTTTCCACTTGCCATGTGTACCTTTATTGGCTAGCATGAGTGTTGACTTGTAAGGAAGGGAAAATTTTAGTTTTGAAAAAATAAACAATATATTTATTTTATAAAACCTTGCATGAGTACCTTAGACTTTAGTTAACCTTTTTTACTTTATATTTTTTCCTTGCTCGTTTACACAAAGGTCTACGTACTGGCATGGAACTCCCCTTCCTTGCTACATTTTGGTAGGGATGAGACTTTCTGTCAGCATATTACTAATGGCCCTCTTGGGCCACATCAGCATGGGGAAGAGGGAAGAGTAGGGTAGGTCAAGGGATAGTTATGGGTTAGTTAATAGTAGTTTGTAGTTAGTAAGTGATTTTAATTTTTGTTTTATAAGTTTTTTGTATGGAATTTAGAGTTAGTAAATGGGTATGTTTGAAAAAAAATTCTTCTCATTTTGAATATTTGAATATATTAAAATGAAGTGTTACATGTTAGTAGTTAGTTAGGATTTGTTTAGTAGTTAGTTATGTTGATCTCAGATTGGTTTTGACAAGTGAGTGTCAACACACTTAAGTCATTTACTTAGTTCATGTTGAACTAGTAATGCATGGCGAGTACAACATGTAAATATTAGACCATGTCGAGTTGCAATGAGTGCCGAGAAGATAAAGCATACTGAGTGATTCAAGTGTTGAGTAAACAGTAGATGTCGAGCAGTTTAGGTGCCAAGTTAGAACAATGTATGTCGAGCATCAGAGACTTCATATGCTAAGTGACACTGATTGGACATATTTGTTTATAATAGCATAAACAACTATGTAAACTATTTTCAAGCCAACCTAAAGATATATTTTGATCTTTTAGAGATAAGGACAAGTCTATATGTGGATTTCCTATGCAATTACATGCAGCGAATCAGAAAATGGGAAGGTTTAAGTGGAAAAATAGATGAATCTCAGCCATAGATTCATACCTAACCCTAAGCCACCTAATTCTTCTTAAGGAGGAAAAAGCTCTAAATTTTTAATGATGTTGAGAGCATTGCAAAGGGGTGAATAATCGAATTGGAAGAGCAAACAAGATAGTTTGCAGAGAATTCAAGGTGACTTAGTAATAAGAGTGAATTATAGAATTAGTTAAGTGAAGAATAGAGGATAGAGGAGGAAACAACATTGATACATTAGATCATGAAGGATCAAATTAGAGATTGGATAGAGGCGATCTATTATCAAGAAAGCAAGTTCCAACCATAGGATCTATGTTGAGACATTTTGACATATGATTTTGGTTAAATCTCTTAATAGAGTAGTCCTAACATGCTATATGAAATCCTTTAACAAGTGCTTACTTAATTGTAAGTTGAAATCCTCTAACAAGGCACACTTCTAACAAGGTGGGACTTAACAGTCTTTGTAAGCCTTTTACAAGGCAGATCATGATTCATGGTCAAACCATTGTAACCTTAATTGGATACACTTTATTGTTACAGTAGTGAAGATTTGTGGGTGTCATCCCCACCCTGGTTTTACCTTCTTATTTGGGGTGTTTCTAGGTAATAATATCTAGTGTTAAGTGTGTGTGTTTGATTACATGTTTACATGATTGATGAATATGTTTTATATGTTATTTCAGTTTATTATGCATGTGGCATATGAATGGTGAAATTTTAATGGGTCCAAGTTTAAACTCTTAATTCACCCCCGCACCCCCCACCCCCCCCCCCCCAAAAAAAAAGTTCACTCCTTTCCCACTTATAATTCCAACAAGTTAAGATTTGATTAGCAGGTATAAAGTATGAGTTGATGGAATAGTTAGGATTAACATATTATTAGTATTTAGATTGAGTAAAAAAAAAATTTTTTTTTAATTTTATTTGAAAATTTTTATTTATGTCATATTATTTTATAAAGGTAACTGTGAGTGTACCTTAGAAAAGTGCATGTTGGACTTAGTCATGTTAGTGGTTAGTTAGAAGATAATATTTGGATCTGGATATTTAATTTAAATATTTTAAATGGACATTAGGAATATTGCAACTTATTCTCATGATTTAATATTATTGATTTAATTATGTTGATAGAATGTTCATGAACAATAGTCCATTGGGTAGTAATAAGGCTAAATTGGATTAGGGTTGCAAGTAGGAAGTTGTGATAAATGACTAAGGTTAAAAATTTATTTCAATATTAGACATTGAAATAATGTATGAAATTATATTATACTATTCAAAAAGTAATCAAATATTATATTTTAACATTCTTTATACATTTACTTAAAGATTCAATTATTTCAGTTTGCAAGGGTTATATGATCAAAGCAATATTCAAGGAAATCATAGTTTGATTTCCTGATTGAGGTGAGGAATATGATTGAGGGATGAAATGAATGTCATGAATAATTTAATTATCAATATTTAATGATTTTAACTGGTTAAAAATCTTTTTTAATCATGGAAATTAAGTATTAAGGTAATTAGACAAACTTTCCAAAATGATGAAACCGGTACACCTAGAAGATTAAACCGGCACACCAAATGAATATGAGAAAATATGATAACCTAATATAACTTATGAAATTACATGAACTTAACCATGTGACATATAGAATGGTCAAGTAAGGTTGACCTAGTCAATGATTAGGGTTTAAACCCGAATGTACCTTGTAAGGGTGAACTTTTGAGATGTCAAAACATGAATTACATGGAATTAACCTAACTCAAACCTAAAAAAGTTTAATCTAAAATTTAATTGAATACCTAAGGAAACCTAAATATCCTTGAAACATGATATCATCACTCATTTAGGGTTTAGTCAACCAACTTGGTTAACTCAAACAACACGTTTTGGTAGCACCTTGACTTGAGTGTTTTGAACCCGTACAATATGTTGAGATGTCAACTTTGCATCTTAAAGAAATGTAAATGAAACTCACTTTTAATCATTTATCAACTTTCCATAACTATCTTTTGTTATGGCTTTTTATAGGCAGTTGCATAGGGTCTAGACTTTATTTAAAATTATTATTTCAGATATTATGTAAAAAATCTCATTTTTAAGGATCCTTGTAAAACCTATTTTTCTTAATCAAAAACTTTACATAACCTATTAAATGTAGCATGTATTTAACATAATGGATTACTTAACTTTAAAAAATATATATTACTACATTTTTTCCTCAATATTTTGGGCATGAAAAAAAAAGAAAAATAATTATAGTACTTTGAATATAACTTATAAACTACTAAATCTTTTCTTAAATGGATAAGGTCAAGAGGGTAAAATTTATTATGCGAGAAAATTTATTTTTATTTTCATTGAAAAATATAACAATGTATGTGTTCACATGAAAACATGTATAGTTAGATTTAGTATCATAAAAAGGCCTTTCTTATAAGGATATATAAGGGTAAGAACTAGAAGTTGTGTATGGTTTTGTATTCTTTGGTCGAGTATTTTATTTTTTATGATTTTTTTGAAGTGGGCTCAGCCTAAAAATCAAGGTTATGTTTGTGTGCTAGACCTGAATTACATCAAAATAATATAAAATAAAAACTTCATTTTTTTAAAGTGCATAGAATAAAGTGTAGAATAATAACGTATAATTTATTTTAAATTTTTCCTATAAAATTAAGAGTTATTGTTAGAATATTCAAATGGGAAGAATGCTTTTGAGAGCGGGGGTGGTGAATCAGAAGTACTAGCCTTTAGCCTATTTTAAATCCTTAATAACATATAACTAAAATTAACATGCATGCATATAAACATTAAACAATCATGAGAAACAAACATGTATCACCACATAACACTTGAGATTTTGGTAACCCAGAAACCCTCCAGGAATAAGAAGGTAAAATTGGGGTGGGGATGATACCCACAAAATCACTGCAGCAATAATGTTTGACCACTTTTGATGGTCTACCCTATTAAAGGCTTTACACTATGTCAATAGTGACCTGGTTAAAGGATTTAAAAACACTTTACATGAAGTGTTACCCTGTCAAAGGATTTAATCACCTTTTCAAAGGATCTACAAAATAGTTATTAAGATAACCTATCAATATAAGATTTCCTTTCTAATACAATGGCTAAAGAGTATTAGGTATAATAAACTTGATAGCTTACAATCCTTGATTTCTTAATACAGGCACTTGATCTACTTTCTCTGATCTTGATTCTTCTGATATCTAATATTTGTTCGTATCCTTTACTTTGTTCTGATCAACTAAATGTCTAACTACTGCTCTCTTCCTCTGAGTCTTTTTACTCTAAACTCTGAACTCCACTATATTTTCCCCATACACTGCATCCATTCATAATAAAATGAGATTTTGTTTTCCTTATAAATACATTCGAAGACTTAGGGTTAGGTGTGGATCTATGATCCATATTGAATCTCTATTTCCCACTCATTCCTTGCACTTTTGTTATTGGTTGCATGCCTTCTTCATTTTTTTTAATTGGCTGCATGTAGTTTGCATAGGAAAAATAAAATATTTGATCTTATCTGTTTGATCCTTCTAGATCCTTCAATGTCAGCCATAAAATGGTTTACATCTGAATTAGTGAAGTTACAAACTCATATGTGCATTCTGTGTTACTCGACACTTACTATTTTTTATGCTCAGCACATGTAACTAAACTATCTCACTCGGCTCCTTTTGTGTTTCTATTTTGCTTGGCATCATTTGTGACTTGGCACTTAAATATCACTCAGCTCCTGTATCATGCTCGGCACCTGAAGTCACTCGGCACCTAATCTTCACTCGGCACCTAAAGGCTGCTCAGCTTCAATGTAGAAAGTGGTTAAGTGTGTTGGCACTCAAATGTCAAAACCATTCTGAGACTAACAATCTCCCCCTTTGAAATGAGTGTCAAATACACTTAACTATGCATTATTTATTTGATCTTATGAGTACATTCACTAATCTACTCGGTATACATATAGAGGTTAAAAAAAACTTGATCAAAATTTTGTAAGAAACAATATATACTACAAAATTATTGTAACTCCCCTTGAGTTGATTGTGCCATTATCTATTCTATCTTGGTAACCAAATTGTTGTGTTGAATATGTCTCATGTTGAATGCTGATATAACACTATATCTCCCCCTTTATCTTATCATTGTGTTGAATATGTCTCATGTTGAATGCTAATATAACATTATATCTCCCCCTTTATCTCATCTCCCCCATTCTCTTTATCTCCCCCTTTTTGACACTTATGTCAAAGGGTTCTGAGGGTTAAGACCATATTTCACCAAAAATATACTATTTACCTCCATAATCATCCTAAGAGAAGCATCCCAATTACTCAAAGCAATTTCAAAAGATTTGTACTAGATGGCAATCTCTGTAGCAAGATGAACAAGACCATCTAAAGTAGACAAATTAGGGTCTTTCTTTAGAACATTTTTTGCATAGGCTTGTTCCTTCTAGAGGATTTCCAAGTATGGGGTGATGGAATATTGAAGTTGTAGCAATTTGGCTTTGATGGTGCTCTCTTCTATTGTCAATTCAGCCAATTCCTTCTGAGTACGAAGCATTTGAGCAAAATGCTTCTCAATTTGAGTTGGATCCTTAGGTAGCTACATGCTTGAAATATTCAAATTCCTCTCCAAGCTCATTATCCACTAGCTGGTCTCTTGTGTGAAATATGAGAAGTCACACAACTTTTTGTACAATGAGAATATATTCTCAAGTACCTGTCTGACCTTTTCAATTTTCTTGGCCAATTCAACTTATGATAGTGTTTCATTTGCAATTTTCTTGTTTACTTTCCCTTGAAATTTCTTTTGATACCATTCCATTAGTTTTGCATTGGTCTCTTGGTCTTCACTTTGTACTTGGTCCACTATATTGTCTAGTTGCTCCATTATGGGCTTTGTTTCATTAGGTACTTGTAAATTGAAATCATCTAGAAATATATCCTTAATTTCTAGTAATGCTTTCCTTTTTTTGTACTCATTCCTAAGTACCTCTTGCTTCTTCTTCCTTTCAAGTGCCTCTTGCACTTCAGTCATTTGGGCAATGGTCATGGTGTCAAAGTCATACCTGGGAATGACTATCTCTTCATCAAGAGTAGGGTCTCCATAGTGAAGTACCCTTGCAACCTTGATAGAACTCGAGCCTAGTACAGATATCTACAATGGTGCTATAGAGCTCGACTGCTGTGAAGTTTCAGTGGGAGTCCTTGTTCTAGGAAAGTTGGCCAATATTTGAATTTCTTGCTGCTCCTTCTCCTTAGGGTTCTCCCCTTCCTTGTCCTATTCTTTTCTACCTTGATCAATGATAGTTATCTTAGGCAATTCACTTTGTGTTTGTGCTGTAGATATAGAGGTATCTTTCTATCTAGTTTTTTCTTTTACTATCTCCCCTGCAAGTGTACTTACTGAAGTGTCAACCTTAGCAGTTGTGTCTTTGACTTCATGCTCTTTAGGTTGAGTACTAGTAGCTATAGGAAGTTGTGAAGGTGGTTCTTTTGGATTCACCTCTTCCTTGGTAATTTTAGCTACTGCCTTCTGCAATTCATCTACACTCACCAAAACAGGGCTACTACACAATTGTGATTGCAATGTTGTTTGGTGAAGAATCATCTTGAGATCCTCTACAGTGAGTGGATTGATGTTCTGACAAGAGGTGTCAAGAACATCCTTTATTGTTACAAATTTTGTAGGTGTAGTTGCAATATGTGGAGGACTAGGTGGTGGCAATTGGGTGTCTTGGACACTCTGTTCTTGTTTCTGCTCCTCAACTATTGCCTATTCATCTCCTTGGGCATCTTTCTCCACATCTTCCTCTTTTTCACTTTCATCAATATCTTCTTCTTCATTTCTCCCTTCAAAAGGGTGCTCTTCTTCCTCCTTTCTTATAGTCAATCCATAGATTACCTTCCATATTTGTGTTGACTTATTGACAACATCTTCAATTTGATTCTACAGGATATTGAAGGCTCGGTATTTAGGTACAATTTTTCTTGCATATTTCTTGCTTGCCTTATTTATTTGACCTTTTGTAAGGTCTAGCATTACACGATCCAAAGTTGACTCTCTTATTTCCTTTTCCATTTTGAGGTAGTAATGCCACTTACTCTCAATTAATGTGCTTCACTCCTTGGGTATTGAGTCATCAAGTTCAAGTGGAGTAGTCTTGAACTTTGCCATCATAGTGTAGATGGACTTCTCAACTATGTTTTTTTGTTCTATAGACAACTTATTGAACTTTATGGTCTTAAGACCAAACAAATCTACATTATCTCTAATATAATTACAAATGCTTTCTAATCTGGATGAAGTGGATCATCTTACCATTCTAAATTATTCTTCATTAGATTCTATTTCTTCTTCCTCTGACTCTTGTGGTGCAATAGACTTTCTTTTCTTCTACTTTGTAGGCCCACCTTGCTCTATTTCCTTATTCTTTTCTTGTTCTTTTTCTTCTTTGGTTGTTCCCCTTGTATTTTCCCTTGTAGTTGGCTTTACTGGGCTAGGTTTCGTCACAGTTTTCTGTGCCTTAGGCCGTGCAACTAGTTGCTTCTTTGCTTTCCTTTTCTTGGGTGCATCCTTCTATGCACTTTCCTCTTCTTCAACATCTTCACCCATGCCTTGGGTTAATGTAGGTGGTCCTTTCTCTTGCCCTTCTTCATCTCCTTCTACTTCTTCATCTTCTTCATCCCCTTCTACTATGCCTCCACCAAGTTTTGGCTTTAGCTTTTTAACCAATTTATCCTTTTTGTTGAGCGTGGAGGCAATCTTTAACTCAATATCCACCTTTGACCTTACCACATCATAAGTGCCAAAGTGTGGAACACTCTTGTCTATCTCTTCTGCTAATAATGCAGTTATTGTTATAGATGCTTCATCTATGTTCATCTCATAATCGAGAGGCCTTAACCATCTCACTCTTGGTATGATGGCTTGTACATAGGTATAGTCAATATCTACAAGAAAACAAACATCATTTACATGTTTCTCCACTAAAGAAATTGGAATCCTAAATCTTTGCTTCATTGATTTCTTAAAATCTTCAAAATAACTTGTCATTAGTGTGTCAAAATTGTCTCCCATTTGTTCTATATATTCATTAATTTGGGCTATGATAGTTCTATCATTTCTCCATGCAACTTTTCCAAAAGAAGGAAATTCATTCTAAACATAGAAGAATATACAAACCAAATTTGCAGCAAATTTGCATTGGGCACCCTTTGTCCTTCTTATAGTTGCTAAGTTTTCATTAATCTGTTGTAGTTGCAACTCTACAAGATCATAAGTATGATCCTTTTTCACCAATTTGTAGCCTACATCTACTGCAATAAAAGGCACACTATTAAGTCTACTGGATTGATAGAATTTATGGGCAGTAACTCTAACAGCAAATTCAACGAGAGGATCTTGAATGGTGTCAATTGTCATTCCTCTTTTATTCCACTTGGCACCTATGTTTTTCTCAATAACCTCCTTGGAATCACTTCTCAAGGTCTTGTACCAATCTAGGGTAGGATATCCAGTTACCCTATGAATGATTCTTTTTGTGATCTTTACAGGAACATCTTCTAACCATAGACTACCACCATAAATTTTTCTTAACACAAGTCTAATCCGTTATGTCTTAAATATGATGGGAAAATCCAAAGCTATTGTTAAACCCTTCCTCTCAGCAATTTTATATTCATCCTTCAAAACTCCACCGACACACAACTTCTCATAGGCTTCCCTTATTTCCATATCTCCTATCACTCCTATCTTATAGTTATAGCATCTCCTTACGTCCAGAACCATTACAACTTTTGGGGGTATGTGGGAAAGGGCTCCGGCAGGATCGTTCTTATATACAACTTTAGGGATGGGATGGAAATTAGGTTGCTTAACCTCATTAGATACTAGTTGGACCTCAAATGACTCTTTGTCAAGGGTTTTCTTAGAACTTGAAGCCATTTGTGCAAATTAGGGTTTCCTTTACAAAGACATATGAAACTACATAGCTCAGCACAAATGAAAATACCTCAAGATTGATGAAAACATGTTGTAAGAGGTTGGAATCTGCTTGGAACATTGGATTCTCTGCTATGAAGTTGCTCTGCTCTCTTTCTCTTATTTGCTTCTCGTTCTCAATGAAGAAAAATGATTAAAATCACAATAATATACCCTATTTCCATTGCATTAAATGCTTAACTACCCACTCAACTTCTGAAGGATTTTTAACATTACTCAGGTTGCACTACATTTTTGCTTCACTTAGCTTCCATTAGAGTTACTCAACTTGGCATCAGTCATCAACTCAGTTAGTGTTAGGAACTCGACATCCACTAGAGTTTTACTTAGCCTCTGAGGACAACTCAACAATTTTGTAAGAATCTTCATATTATGACTTGGCATCTTTGCTTATGTTGATTTCTTCTTTTCAGTACTTCTTTGTCTTGGGACTTGTGTATGATATAACTTTGTATATTAGTCCCATGCATCTATTCATGTTTAGTTTGATGAAGTGTGATCACTTGACCCATTGGGTGAAGTGATCCCTTCACTTGATGTGCTACACTCATCTTTCTTCTTCCAAGTCTTATTCATTTGTCCTCTTATTTCTTCGACATCAATCTTTTCTTTTCCTTTGTTGGCTTCAATTTTTGGTGCTTTTGACCTTGTAGGATAGTTTTTGCTAATATGACCAGTTTTCAAGTAGCTGAAACAAGTAGTTTGACTTAGCCACCTACTATAATTCCCTCTAAAGTGTGTCCTTATACAATTTTTAGGGGTATGTCCATATTCCTGACAATAATGACAACTTTTCCTTGTATTGTAGTCCCAATTGTATGGTTTACATAGTTGTTCCTTCTTGCATGTTGATTTGGTGTCCACATAGGCTTTGATCTGCATTCAAAGACTTTGTGTCCATACTTCTTGCAGTTGTAGTAGTGACCTTCAAATCTCGGTGTCTTGATAGTCCTAGTTCTACATTCATGTTCTTGATGTCCTTGCTTCTTGCACTTATGACAATAACTTGCACTCTTAGGCTTATCATGTTGATGGGCATTCTTGCTTCTACATACATTATAGATATGTCCTTTGTTACCATATAAATGACAGGTAGGTTTGGTGTTCTTACCTTTTTTATTTCTTTCTTTTGTAGTCTTGGATGACTCTCCTTCTTCAGTGCTAGTATATCCTAATCCTTGAGTGTCATGGCTGGACCTTGGGGATTTCAGTAACTGCTCAAAATACTTGACAACTTCACTTGACTTGTTGAGATTCTCTGTTATTTCTTTTTCTTTGTTCAATTCATTCTATAGTTGTTCATTCTACATCTTTAAAGTAGAGATCTCAATATCTTTCATATTGAGTTCATGATGAAGGTTCACCATTTGGGCAAATGTATCCATCTACATGTTTGAGATCCTTGTTAATTCAGTACATTTTTCTTCAAGTATGTTTGCAAGATTCCTTTTGTCATCTTCCATCATGACTTTTTCCTCAACCACTCTTTTCTTTTGTTCAGTGGTTTCACATAACATTATGGCCTGTGATTCATGTTCCATCTTAAGAGATCTTATCTCTTCTACTTGAACTCTATTTTTCTCCATTAGTTCTGCTATTGCTACATTAAACTCTTTAGTGTCTCCATTGGCAAACACTTGTGTGGTATCAATCTCTCTGTAGTTTATATCATTTTCAGCTATACCTATCTCCTTCCTTCTTTTCAAGGATTTTTTTAATTCCTCTCTAGCTTCCTCTACCTTGTGTAGAGCGAGATGCACATCTATCACCTGGTTCTCAATGATCTTTCCAAGTTTAAAAACTTCCATCTTCAGATCTTTTCCTCCAAGCTATTAGGCTTCTTCTTGACAGAACTTCACTCTAATACCAATTGTTGGAATATTCAAATGGGAAGAATGCTTATGAGAGGAAGGGGCGGGGGAGGGGGTGAATCAGAAGTACTAGCCTTTAGCCTATTTTAAATCCTTAATAACATGTAACTGAAATTAATATGCATGCATATAAACATTAAACAATCATGAGAAATAAACATGCATCACCACATAACACTTGAGATTTTGGTAACCCAAAAACCCTCTAGGAATAAGAAGGTAAAATTGGGGTGGGGATGATACCCACAAAATCACTGCAGCAATAATGTTTGACCACTTCTGATGGTCTGCCCTATTAAAGGCCTACCTTGTTAAAGGCTTTACACTATGTCAATAGTGACCTGGTTAAAGAATTTTAAAACACTTTACATGAAGTGTTACCCTATTAAAGGATTTAATCACCTTTTGAAAGGATTGGCAAAATAGTTGTTAAGCTAACCTATCAACATAAGGTTTCCTTTCTAATATAATGGCTAAAGAGTATTAGGTATAATAAACCTGATAGCTTGCAATCCTTGATTGATGAATACAGGCACTTGATCTAATTTCTCTGATCTTGATCCTTCTGAGATCTAATATTTGTTTGTATCCTTTGCTTTGTTCTGATCAACTGAATGTCTAACTGTTGCTCTCTTCCTCTAAGTCTTTTTACTCTGAACTTTAAACTCCACTATATTTTCCCCATACACTCCTTCATCCATTCATAATACAATGAGATTTTGTCTTCCTTATAAAAACATTTGAAGACTTAGGGTTAGGTGTGGATCTACGATCCATATTGAATCTTTGTTTCTCGCTTATTCCTTGCACTTTTGTTATTGGTTGCATGCCTTCTTCATTTTTTTAACTGGCTGCATGATTTGCATAGGAAAAATAAAAGATTTGATCTTATCTATTTGATCCTTCTAGATCCTTCAATGTCAATGATAAAATAGTTTACATCTAAATTAGTGAAGTTACAAACTCATATGTGCATTCTGTGTTACTTGGCACTTACTAATTTCTGATGCTCGGCACATGTAACAAAACTATCTCACTCAGCTCCTATTATGTTTCTATTTTTCTTGGCATCATCTGTGACTCGGCACTTAAATATCACTTGGCTCCTATAACATGCTCGGCACCTGAAGTCACGCGACACTTGATCTTCACTCAGCACTTGAAGGCTGCTTGGTACCTGAAGATCACTTGGCACCTAATCTTCACTCAGCACCTGAAGGCTGCTCGGCTTTAATGTAGAAAGTGGTTAAGTGTGTTGGCACTCAAATGTCAAAACCATTCTGAGAATAACAATTATTAATAAAATAGTAGACATATGTCTCTCAGAACTATAGCAAAAATGGTAAAAAAAATTAAACTCTACTATGCATATATTCTCCAAAAATAGAAAAAATATATATAGTTAGAAATCTTAGAAAACATGTGAAGTTATGGTAGTAATTTTTAAAATACCCAATTGCATACGCAAGGCATGCGAGGGAAATCATCTATTCATATGTGTGACAAATCAATAAGTGCAAGGGAAAAGTTATTAATTGATTACAGTTTAAATTATATAGATATTGTTAGAGTAATAAGGTATTGTCTTAGTATCTCTAGTTTTCTTAAGATAAACTTTAGGCATATAATAATTAATTATTATCATGCAACCTAGGTTTTACAATTAACGGCTTCGATCTCCTTTATAGGGTTGGATCTCTCTTTGTAACAACACTTTTTGATTAATAAGAATTTCTTTTTTTGCTCATCAAGAATGTCTCCTCTCTTATAGGTTTGGGAATCCCATCCTCCATAGCTTTGCTCCTCTCTTTTTGTGACAAGTGTTTGCATGCAGTGATTCTTGGGAGTTGTGGGGTTAAGCTTTCCTCAACTTCAACATGGTATCATAGCTCCATATTTTCATGCCCATGTTCTCTCCATGATATTTTCTACATTGGTCATTAAATTTGGTTTGTATAGAGTATTTTGTATTAGATCTAGGGGGATCTTGATTTTGGATTACTTTGAACCCAATGAACATCACCATTGAGCTCAGAGAACCCAAAAACCCCCCATTTCCATATAAAATCTATCTAGTTTAAATGTTGAAATTGAAGGCAAAAATATTTTTAGCCCAAGGTCATATGATCTTTGGCACAAATATCAAGGTGATGATTATTTTATCAAAAATAAAAAAATAAAAAAATTGTATAGTGCATTTTCTAAGCATGCACATTTTTTTATTTTTATGGGATGATGGAAACTTTCTTTTTTAAAACAAAAAGGGAGACTTTTTTTTTTAAAGGTGCATGACTTATCTATGGGTTCTATAGCTCTTTCTTGATAGATTTGATCTATCCTTTTTGTCATGGGCCTTAGTCTATGTGCACTAGGTTGCGTTCTTTTCAAAATGAGAGAGCCTATGTAGGGTCTCCATTCACACTGCCAACATCTTTGTCAACTCCTATGCAATGTTTTGTAGCCTCCACATAGCACTCAACCCACTCTTGATGCATCAACCAAGGAGGGGATATGTGCTAGTAGGTACAACACACTGACAGGTACACATCAACAATCCTTTTTGTTGGAGTACCTTTTTTTAGAACACTTTCTAGAAAAGCAATGTGTATTTCATTGGAGGCATTATTTTTTGTATGCTGATTTGACTAGTGGGTTTGGCGACCTTGAGTGTGACACCCATTTTAGGAAACACACACCTGCACATTGGTTTACCTACCCTTTTTCAATGGTTCAAAGAAATTTTTGATTTACATTTTTTTTCCTAGTTTCTTATGCCATGGGAAATTTCCATTCCCTTCATGTTCTTTGACAAAAAAAAATTTGGGGGCAACCTATAGGTGGTGAGCCCCCTCCCCCTCTATCCTCCATTTTTTTGTGGACTTTTTTGTCAACACAATTGGACCTAACCCCCACTGCATTGGGATCTATATACAATCTTGTGGTCATCTCAACCCATTGATATTTGTGGATTATTAGGGAATCTAGTTTAGAGGCTTTTCTTTGGATGTTTGGGGTTTCATTGGTTTGACAGGGCTCGTGACTTTTGGACATGCCTAGTTTCTCCATGCCTACACCCATCCTCCATTCACTACGGCCTATGGATTTTAATGCCCCCTCTCACACATGTGTAGGTCTTATCTTTCCTATGCCCACTAATCACAGCTCATGAGAGAAGCTTGGAAGGAATTTTGGGCACTTTTTTTGGCTAGCTAGGCATATTTTTAAAGGATATTATGGCATTCCATTGGTATTTTCTATGATTGATGTATAGTTTGGGAATTTCGGCATTTTTTCAAAAAAACTCCATTATTTATGGCCACTAAATCTCCATGACACCAGCTTTTCCATGTAATAGTATTTCTTTTCAAGCATTTTTTTTCTAGTGAAGTGACATTTTTATGGTATTTTTTCCACAATGGTCATTTGACCCTCAAATTTGAGCTCATCACTTGTTGATGATAGTTCTTACATCAACATGCCTATTTTCCCTTCTGACTCTTTGTTGACCTACCCAAGGTTTTTTTCTCATATCTTAAGCATATGTAATTTTTTTCCACAAACAAGATATCGTCAAAATATTGGTTCCAAGCTCATCATAGTTGTGTGGGTAATTTTTTATTTAGATACTTTTTAATGGCATTTTTCACTATCAAAGTCAACAGTTCTATTTCGTACTTTAGGAGACATATCTCGAGCATCTAATCTCTAATTTGGTACTTATTTTTACTATTGGAAAGGCCTTTTTGTACTCTTTCTAGTGATGTTCCTTTTTTAAGATTTTACTCCAAGTATATTCTATTCATTTTTTTGCATTTTTTTACTCTAATGTTTATCTTGGTTGTTTCAAGTTTGGGGATAGATTTCATTGTTTTATATGATTCATCATGGATTGTACTATCTCTTGTATCAGACTTATGTCTCTTGTGATCTTTGTAGACATCTATTGTATGCATTTTTGCAAATTCACTGAGATAAAGTGAAATATTCCTTCTACATTTTTATTTTAGTGTTTTCTCATGTTTTGCCTTCTGATTTGATTAGTGTCGTCTAAGGATTCTCATATAGCTTACTATATTCTTGGGATCTACTATATATTTTTTCTTATTGTACATGCACTACTCTGAATAAAGTGACAAGGGGGGTTGATGTTTTTCTTTTTTTATCATCTTCCTTTATCAATGAGTATTTCATACATGATATTAGTATCATGACATGTTTGAGATTGATCACATTAGTGTTGGAAACTATAATTGCAACAATTGTTACGTTTTCATTGATGCCAAACCTTATTGATAAGAAAATTTCTATCTAAGTAGAGTGTCATATCAAGATGATTGATGAAGAGGATTTGAGAAGAAGAGATAACAAAAGGACCTAGAGGGAAGGTTGAGCTATGTGAAACTACAATGGGCACTTGATTAGTTAGACCTTGACAAGATAATGTGATATTTTAATCATAACCTAAGTGGAGAAAATAGTTGTAGTAAAGCCTAGAAGAAGTGATCAATAGAAGACCAAATGCATAATCTTGATCAAGAAAAGATCAAAATATTAAGGAATTAGAAGTATACACTGAGTGATTCTAGAGTTGATCAAGTGACAATATAAGGTGAGAAGGATATAGTTTCAACTAAGAAAAAATATTGACTAAGTATCAAAAATTATGTTAAATAGAATAGTTAGTATTGACCAAGTAATTCAGTGATGATTGAGCATCACAACCTAGTGTTGGTTGAATGACAACATTTGACAATTTATGAGAAAGTCTTGATTTCCTGTTGACATAATTAAATTCTTGGAATATGGAAAATGTTTTGAAGATAAGGATGGATGAACTGAAGAATTTAATTCATAGAAAACATGTTTGAGTGTTTAAAGGCATGGATTCAAAGAGAAGTTTTGAGAAGTTTCTAGAAGGGAAAAGAGGAAACGAAAAGATGGAAGGATTCAATGAATCTTGATCTAACCCTAAGATCAATGTGATTTTTAAGTGGAAAAAGATCAAAACTACCTATTTAAGGAGGGATAAGGCTAACATAATAGGGTTGGAGTAGTTGTTGATGTTATTGACTGGTGAACTTGAAGGGATGTCAACCCTATTAAAGGTTACAAAACACATTGTTAAATGTGACCTTGTTAAAGGATTTAATCACCCTATTAAGAGTGGCCTTGTTAGAGAAATTTAGAACATTCTATTAGAATGTAACCTTGTGTAACGCCCTGCCAAGGGATCCAAAAGAAATGAGCTCAAGTTTTACTATGTTTGCCAACATATTTTATTTTTTTGAAGTAAGAAAGAATAACATACACATCAAACACATAGTAGCGGAAGCATTATCATACAATCATATAAAAGCATACATAACAAGTTACATTTCTTAAGGATCCCATGATGTTGAATTACATTTAAATCTAACTAATACTAAGTCTAACAACTACCACATCCACATGAAAGAATAATGGAAAGTCCAAAGTCCATAATATATATTTGTTCTGAATGCCTCTTGGAAAATTAATTCGGAATGCTCAATCATCCACTGTACATGTCACAAGGTATGAAAGGATAAAAGAATATACATATGTAGAAATAGAAATAAAGATACATCATCCTCCACGAATCCATGATACAAATTATAGTAAAATAATTGAAACCATACATGAAACACCATCCATCATAAAAGATATAAATATCCAACATGAAATGCAGCTATTCATCATAAACATAACTAACTAAGTGCATGGTTCCTCCCAACTGTCAATAGCATCATTAGATCATTATGGACCCTAGCCATCCCCCATGCGTAACATCCCAAGAAACTGATAAGATCACCAATACTATCATAATAGGGATGTCACTCCTAAAACATACTACAACATACGCATAAAGAAATCTAACATGCTAATCATCAATATAAGTTAACACATTAGTAAATAACATCATCTAAATATGATAAACAAACATCCCAAGAAGCTCCAACCATAGTGACTATGGATAAATCTCAATGGTAAGAGTGAATAAGCACTACCACCTGACAACATGGAACCTAAATGGTCCACTCCTACTGCGTTGAGGAAATAGTCTCAAGTGTCAAATAGGATATCAAATCACATATCACAAATACTCTCTGAGTCTAGGAAATCCTAAAAGTATACTAACTCAAGGGTTTGAACACATAGATCGACATCTAGACCCAGAGGCACACAAAGACATGTAGGAATCTACTATGCAAGTGGGAAAGTGTCATCACAAAAGTCACATAGAAGTTACCTGAAAAATCCCTAAGAAATCTCTTGGGAATCCCAAGTCCCTAGTGATCCTTGCGGCCATTAGTATCCTCTCATACTAATGAGGCATATTACAGAATGCAAGGTCATAACCCAAAATTCTCTCTACTCCCATCCTAGCCTATACTAGAACTCGAGGCATGGTCAAGAACATACAATTATCTTATTAGGTTCATTTTAATCCCCATTTAGTGTAAATGTTTTCACTTATTAAAACAACTTACAATGAGTTACACTGGCAGCCACTTAGGGCCCCGGCCCCCATTGCAAGTCACTTCCTGATACTACGTATAGATTACCTACCGTAAGCTCATGAAATTAAAAATCAAAGAATCATAGTAAAATCACCTCAGTCCTGTACAAGTGACTGGAAAGCATCAAAAGATAATCCACAATAATCACATCAGTCCTCCACGAGCAACCGAAAAGAATCAAATGATAATCATAATAATTACGACAGTTCTCTATAAGAAACTAAAGGCATCAATGATAAATCATAATATCCAACAGTTCTCAATGAGCAACCAAAATAAATCACAATGTCCATCGGTTCTCAATGAGCAACTGGAAAGTATCCCAAAATAATACTGATCAAAGACTCTAAAATGGTCAAGTCAAACATGTCACAACATGACATCATCAAGATCAAAACAAACACTTCAGTCTCATCAAGGTGACTAGAAAGTAATACAAGTATAACTGATCAACGATGACTCAAAAATGATTAAGTTAGGTATCTCATAAACATACACCTCAACTTCACACAAGAAGACTGGAAAGCAATAACAATAGTAAATACAACCATAACATAGAGCATGCCATCAAAATACCATGGTTGGGTTTAGAAGATCAAGAACAAATCATCATAACATCACATTCATAGAACCCCCAAGCCTCTAGTAACAACCTAAACTGGTCAACACTAGATCAACCCCAAAACCCCCAAAGCATAGATAGTACAAATGGAACAATACAATTTCATAGTTTAGGTTTGATTTCAAAATAAAAAGTTGACTTAAAAGTAAAGGTTTCAATCTTTGTTCCATTGTATGTTTCGAATACATAAGTTTCTCGATTTGCCCTACAAGTCAACCCATTCATTTATATAATTACCCCTATTAGTTAGAATCAATTTTCTAAAATAACCTAAGAGTAGTCCATTTAATTTAATTCATTAAAATAATTCTAATTGATAGAATAACTTACAATTCTATTAATTTTATCTTCATTATCAATTAATTTAATTAAATAATATTTAATTAAATTAATTAGTAATTGTCAATAAATCTACATATAAACATTTATCAATTATTTATTAAAGTCAATATCATTAAAGTAATTCAAGTTCCACTAATTATTCTCGTATATTAATTACACTTAATTAAATTTCATTTAATTAAACTAAGTAATTAAATAAAAGAATCTTACTCTTTTATTTATTATTTGTTAAAATAATAAATATTAATAAATTTATTATGTAATAATGAAATTATCATTAAATACATTAACACAATTATTAAAATAATGATAAATTCATATTCAAATATATTGATAAAATCATTCAATAATAATATAAATTAATATTAAATTTCATTAATAAAAATTATTAAATAATAATTAAAATTTAATTTATAAAACTTAAATTATAATAATAACACTTATTTATAAATTATACTTTTTAAAAAAAATATAACAATAAAATAGTATTTAAATTTTTAAAACTTAATTTTTAAACAAAACATACCCAGCACTATTATAATAGCCACTTGGGCTACCACACGGCCTCTGCTGACGCAAGGCCTACGCCAGCAATAAGGCTGCCAACATTTTTAAATAGAGGGGGGGTGTGGGAAATAAAGCCCCACCCCCACCTTATTAATTATTTTTATATAAAAAAAAATTAAATAAAACTTCAAACCCTTTCCCCAATGTAAGAAAAGCATATGTATTTTTTTATTTTTTTTAATTAAAATAATTTTGTTTAATTAAAGCAACCCCCTCACAATATTAACATTTTAATTTTTTTTTTTTTTTTTAATAACATTTAAAATTTTAGTCTAATAGGGAAAATACATTTAACCAATCAAATTTTGAATTTAAATTTTCTTTTATTTCAAACCCTCCCTGGATTAATTGCAATTTCCTTTAATCTACGGACGAGGTTTTCAATTTGATTCATTTTCTTTCAATCTTAGCCTATACATGAGATACAATATGAACATCATAAGATTTAGACAAGAGAATGAAAGAATCATACCATGAAATCTAGAGAATTTGATCTCAACAATCAAAGGCATAAAGAAGATAGGAAAGGAAAATTGTGTAATTAATCAATGATCAAAAACATAAGACCCTACCTAAACCTGATGCTAATACACAATCATCTGAAGATTGTGAGGGAATTCACTTCTATCCAAAACTTCTCTCTGAAACTTTACCAAAATTTTATTCCAAAATTCGCGTCCAAATTCCTCCTTCAAAAATGAACCCTCTAATTGTGATAAAGAGCACTCTCCTTAAATCGAGTCACTGATTGTGCATTCACCTGAAATAACTCCTTGCTCACAACCTTTAACTCGATATTAACTTTTATTAATCTTTCTTTTATCTTTCCCATTCACATTGATTAATTTATTTAAATTACTTTATTTAATTTTCCACTGGACTTTGTTTTTTAATTAATTTATTAACTTTTAAATCTCATGCATGCATTTTATTAAAATATATTTATTACGTTCACATGTTTATCTTTTTAATTAATTTCTTATATTTTAATCTCATGCATACATCATGCAAATTTGAAACTTTTTAATAATTTATTATCTTTTCACTTTTTAATTTATTTTAGAAACTTGATAAAATATTTATTAACTTAATTAACAATAATATTTAGAATTTATTTAAAAATGAACTCATATATTAAATATTAAAATATCATAATAATTTTTCATTAAATTAAATCATTAATTTAATCTTTTATTTAGACTTAATTAATAGAAAATTCACCAAAGACTCATAAAGCAACATATGAAGACCCATCAAAGAAAAATGCATGTAAAATCAAACTAAAAGGTTATAATCATGAATTAACATCATTTGACACATTCGGAGGGTACTTGAGTTGAATACTGTTCCTAATTTTCAATTAGGACAAATGGCTTAAAGGTATGAGATTTGGACTTAAGAATTTATCTCCCCTCTCTTACCATTGAGATAATGCGATAGGGTACACTCATCTTGGAAATTTAGGGAAGTCGATACTCAGTATCTACAACTTATATAAAATCCATGCATGTACAAACACAATATTCTAAGCTAAATAAGCAATGGTAGGAAGTGGTGCATCATGTAGATCCCGACTAGCAGGTGACTACGACTCCCTTCCTTAACCACATCAGAAATGCCATACATAAAGAAAACAAACATGCACACAATACACATGCAAGTATGGGGTAGGTATCCATAAGAAAACACATGCTAATCCATCTAATTAATCATCATTGATAACTAAAGCACTGTAATAATCATCTTGCATACATAAAGTAAGGAGTATCAAGTAATCTCAACATATAATCAACTGAATGTAAAACCATGTCTAATAATTGATGCAGGAGCATCCAGAGGTATAAGGGCAATCATGTGTCACCCAAAAAAATGTACTTAGACTATGTTTCTGTTTCATGTCTTTACATTTTTGGATACCCATTTGGCCCAAATAAAGGTTCCAACTCTCATAGTTCAACTATCAGTGCATTTGAAAATCCCAAAAAAATAGGAGCATGTATTTGGGCCATCATTTCAGTAAACTAGAAGGTGTGAATTGGCCAGATGAATGTAATCATGATTTAGAGCATTCCAAAAAAAGAATCAGGTCAATAGGCCCCACGGTTTGAAAGTTATTGCAGTTTTTCGAGTTTTGGAGACCTCCTAAGAATGCTTCAAAGTCAGGTTTGGGGCATTAAATGACCTCAAAAAGGGTCAAAAATGGGGGACGAGTGAATCTTGTCCATAGGGCTATAGAGCGCTTTGAGAGCTTTCCAAAAATGTAAATGGTTCGTCAATCAAAGCTACGGTTCAAAAGTTATGCCTCCCAGAAGTTCGATTATCGTTTCTGGATTCTTCTAGATTTGCACCGACTTCTAACGCAGCTTTTAGAACCTTCTATTTCATCGGTGGATGCCTACTAGCACTTTCTAGAATGTACTCCTAGTCCTTAACCCTCCGAGGTCTATTTAAGGAGATTTCTAGCATTGTAAAAGGCAGTTCGGAGTGGAGTTTGAGAGGAGGTGCTAAAAGGAGAAATATTCTCCAAATTTATGCTATTGTAAGCCCTTAGGGTATGTTCTGAAGTTTATTTTCTCTGTACTATTTGTACTAGCTTATTTTCTCAGTTAATATAATTTCCCTTTTCTGTTGTGTCCATTCTATTCTTGGGTCGTGTCCCCATCAATAATTCCAAAATAATACTACTAGTAATCAAGCATAAAATTGGCCTAAAAGAGTTTGGCAATGATAACAAAAATGTGAACTAGGGGCATGCACTACACCTTAATTAAAGGATTTATAAATGACTATTAGGTTAACCTTGATTAAAGGATTTCAAACTAATACAATGGCTAGAAAGTAACAATAGGTTAATCTAATAAATATAACTCACTTTGCAAGTACAGATCACAAATTTAGTTTGACAACTGATTCATCAACTAACCTCCATTACCATCTCCATCATTGATTCACTTGGAATCCCTTCTAGGTGTAATAATGTTTATTGGGTTGAAGGACTTAACTATAACTTGTTGAGTGTTGCACAGTTGAACAAAGTAGGATATAGAGTTTAATTGCATCACAAGAAGGCCAATATATTTGATGTGAATGGTGAACTAGTTAGAAGTGGAGAACTAATAAGAGGTAACTTGATCTATCTAGAATTATCTAATGAGACATAATCTTTTTCACAATATGATGATATATGGTTGTGGCATAAGAGTTTATGTCATGTAAAATTTGATAACTTGGTAAGCATAGGAAAGAATAAAAGAAAGAGAACAAGGCTACCGACAAATAACAAAATGTGAATGTTGAGATTTTGTAGTAGGCTTCTAAGCAACAAAGTGTATGTGTCGAGCATCACCAGAATGATGTCAAGATACAAAAGAGCATGTCAAACACTAGGAATCCAAGGAGAAACCAAAAACACAAACAATGATACAAAATTAACTTGAAATAAATTTCCAAGATGAACCTGAAGAAGAAGAAAAAAGAAAGGAGTCTACATTAGCAAAAAATGTGAGAAGACATTATGCACCTAAGCAAATGATTGGAAACAAAGACTCTAGAGTTATGACAAGGAAAATGTTGAGAAGTGACACATGTTTACTTTGTGAGTTTGAGCTTGAAATAATGAAGGATTCTCTTGACAATGAAGATTGGATGCAAGCAATGAATGAATAAATTGAACAAATAGAGAAGAACAAAACCTAGTTATTAGTACCTAGACTAAAGGACAAGAATGTTATTGGAACAAAGTGGGTATTCAGGAACATGCTAAATGAAAAAGGAGAAATCACAAGGAATAAATTTAGATTGGTATGTAAAAGATATGCACAAGAAGAAGGCATTGACTATGGAGAAATATTTTCCCCAAATGAAACATTGGAAGGAGTTATAAATCTACTTGCATATTCTAGTTACAAAGGATTTAAAGTTTATCAAAATGGTGTCAAACTTGCATTTCTAAATGGAATACTAGAAGAAGAGGATTCCATTGAAAAATGAGATAAATTTGTTGATCCCAACAAGAATAACATTGTATGTAAGCTAAAAAAGGCACTATATGAACTTGAACAAGCCCCTAGAGCATGATATGAAAGGCTACGCAACTATTTGGTAAAGATTGGTTTTGTAAGAACTAATGACAATGGTAACCTATACTTAAAAATTGAAGTTGGGAGAGGCATACTACTAGCTGAAATATTTGCAGATGATATCATAATTGGAGGAAAAGATGCATTATGCAAATCACTTTCTAATGAGATGCAAGAGGAATTTGAAAAGTCTATGTTTGGGGAAATCAAATTCTTTGTTGGTTTATAGGTATATCAAATGAAGAAAGGTAACTACATTACTCTATCCAAATATATCAAGGAGATACTAAAAACCTTTGGGATGAAATATTTGAGACTAGTTAGCATGCCTATGGCTACTAGACATAAACTTCCTAAGAATGATGATTCTATTGATGTGAATTGGGCATTGTATAGATAAATTATTGGGAAGCTACAATATGTTATTCACAACATACCTAACATTACATTAGTTTTTGGGATTATTATAATGTTTTTTTAGAATCACATGATGTCAATGAAAAAAATACTAAAATATTTGAAAGAAATAGAGGATTATAGACTTTATTAAAAAATAAATGACAAGTTTAAATTGATATAGATGTTGATTGGGAAGGAAATGTTGATGACAGAAAAAAGTACAAGTAGTGGAGTTTTCTTTCTGGGAAAGAGATTGGTTTTATGGGAAAGAAAGAAGCAAAACTACATTTCACAATCAATAGCAGAAGTTGAATATGTAGCACTAGCAGTTAATTATTCTAACATTGTGTGGATCAAGAAATTATTGAAAGAGGTGAAGGAAGAGATCAATGATCTAGTTGTTATCTATTTTGATAATATAATTTCTATAAATATATCAAAAAACCTTGTAATGCACACAAAGACCAAGCATGTCGCTATAAAATCACTTCTAAGGGAACTAGTTCAAGATAAAGAAGTAAGATTGGAGTATGTGAACACTAAGGAGAAAATAGCTGATATTTTCACTAAGGCTTTACCTAAGGATGCACATGAGTATCTAAGAAGTAAATTAGGGGTGATTCCCCTAGCTAAGACTATTTAAAAACATCTAGAGCTCTGTATCAAATGTGTTAATCATAATAACTTACAAGTTGATGCAAAAAGTTATACTTTAGGAGTTGTCTAAAGTAGTGAAGAGAGAAACACAAGATGTATCAGTCATATGATAAATAAAAATTGGAGAACCAAATTTAGAACACTGACATGAAGATATTTACATGGTGAAGACGTATGATGTAATGCCCCATCAAAAGATCCTTACAACAAGAATAAATAAAATCCAAGATTTTTTTTTAAGCAAGTATGGATAAACACGAAAATCAGCATAAAAGCATCACAAATATCACAATAGAAGACTAAATAAACATCCTATTGTGGTTTCACAATGCGCACCCATTTTTCTTAGAAATGGAGACCCCCTACTTTATTTTTTAGCTTTCTAGATCCCTAGTTCAAGTTTTGAGTCTTTTTTAGGGTTTTTCCTAATGTCTTTGGCCAATTTGGGTCCAGGCCTGAAAACCCAGATTTTGGAAACTAGAATTCTAATTGAGAAAGTACTTTTTTGCAAGTAAACCTTTACACTAGCATACCTATTGCACCTCACCAAGTGCACTAGTGTGCTAAGGTAGTGGAGAGAGGAATTCCTTCTTGGAAGTGCACAGCAGCACAGCTACACACCTCCAAAAGGTGCATTGTTGTGCCTGGTCTCCTTCTCCCCTCCACATGCACACAAGATATCAAAAACACAACTCTAAACACTAAAAAGGTGCACAACTACACACATATTTAGGTGTGCAGCTGCACACCTTTTTATTTTGCAAAACTTAAAAAATATTTTGTAAAAAAAAATCTTAAATCACCTAAAAAAGGTGCATAGCTATGCACCTTCTTTTGTGCAAAAGTGTATATAGGGTGTGCACCAGGCACACCCCATGAGGTGTGATGGTGTGCATCCCATTTCTCAAAAGTTTGATAAAGTTGCATTCAAGGGTTGTAAAACTAGGTTTTTTTTAGGAGTCTCTATCTTAGGGTTTTTTGAGTTTTTTTTGTGTCAATTTTAGGGTCAATATTAATGGGTTTGATTTTCAACTCTCCAGACTAATGTTATTTTCTTTGTACAGATAAAAAGAGCATCCTTAACTTGTCAAGGTCATAACTTTTGACCTAGAGCTTAGAATACAAAACCATTTACACCGTTGGAAAGAAGGACTAAAAAGCTAATTTTAGTCCCTAAAATAGTGAACCTTTGGCTGCCTACTATTAGGAAGCAATAAAATTTTCAACTTGAAATTTTCAGCAAAGGAGCTCCAAAAAAGCCAGTGAAAAATGTCCAGAAAATCTTGTGAAAAGTTTCGAACATTTGATCATTTTGAATAATGTGGATCACCTGGTCTCTCACCAAGAAGGATAGGGTAATTTGAGAGAAGACAAAGATAAAAGATATAGAGCTTGAACACATGAACTAGAATAGGTTCCATGAGAAAATAAGTATACTAGAGTGCTCCTAGACCTCATCTGAGAAAAACCCAGAAATTATTTTCAAAATTGAGAACTTTGATTTTTTGGTGAATTGAGCTTCCAAGGTGCGTAGGTGCACTTTTTGAATAGTGTTCTAGAATATTTTTGAGGAATTTAGAGGTACATTGATAGTTAACTACTAGTTCTAAATTTAGAGCTTTCCATGCATCAAAAATGCATTTTTAACAGTAGTTTAACTCCTACGGCTGCCTAGTGAAGATGGAGCTTCTATTTTTGCCACTTCCAAATACTTCTACATCATCTGAAGGCTTTATGTTTCTTATTTTCTCCTTCTTTCTTTTTTTTAAGATATGTAAAGGCTCATGCACCCATTAAATGATATAAAAAAGGGTGGAGTCCTACTTAACATGATTTAGAGAGTTAGTTTGTACATAAATAGATTTGTTTTATTGGTTTAGAAGCATATGTTTGCATAAAGAGATCTCTCACTCTCAACATGAATTGAGGAGAGAATTTATTATAAATTTAGGGATGTAATTTGTATTCCAAGTTCTGACTATTATTTTTTAATAATATATGTTGTTGGTGCTCGCATTTGGAGTGTATTGATTGTTGGAATAAACAAGTGGGACTAAACAAACATCCTATTGTGGTTTCACAATGTGCACCCCATTTTACTTAGAAATGGGGAGCCCCTACTTTATTTTTAGCTTTCTAGATCCCTAGTTCAAGTTCTGAGTCTTTTTAATAGTTTTTCCTAATATCTTCGACCAATTTGGGTCCTGGCCTACAAACCCAGATTCTAGAAACAAGAATTCTAAGTGAGAAAGTACTTTTTTGCAAGTAAACATTTGCACTAGCGCACCTATCGCACCTCACCAAGTGTACTAGTGTGCTAAGGTAGTGGAGAGAGGAATTACTTCTTGTAAGTGCATAGCAATGTAGCTACACACCTCCAAGAGGTGCATTGTTGTGTCTGGTCTGCTTCTCCCTCCATCTGCACACAAGAAACCAAAAACACAACTCTAAACACTAAAAAGGTACATACCTATGCACATATCTAGGTGTGCAGTTGCGCACCTTTTTATTTTGCAAAACTTAAAAAACATTTTGTAAAAAAAAATCTTAAATCACCTAAAAAAGGTGCATAGCTATGCACCTTCTTCTTTGTAAAAGTGTATATAGGGTGTGCACCAAGCGCACCCCATGAGGTGTGATTGTGTGCACCCCATTTCTCAAAAGTTTGATAAAGAGTTAGGTGCACCCTTTTTCTTGCATTCAAGGGTTGTAAAACTAGGTTTTTTTAGGTGTCTCTGTCTTAGGTTTTTTTGGGTTTCTTTCGTGTCAATTTTTGGTTCAATATTAATGGGTTTGATTTTCAACTCTCCAGACTAATGTTATCTTCTTTGTGCAAATAAAACAAGCATCCTTAACTTGTCAGGGTCATAACTTTTGACCTAGAGCTTAGAATACAAAATCGTTTACACCATTGGAAAGAAGAACTAAAAAGCTAATTTTAATCCCTAAAATAGTAAACCTTTGGCTACCTAGTGTTAGGGAACAATGAAATTTTCAACTTGAAATTTTGAGCAGAGGAGCTCCAAAAAAGCCAACTAAAAATGGCTAGAAAATCTTGTGAAAAGTTTCAAACATTTGATCATTTTGGATAATGTGGATCACCTAATCTCTCACTAGGAAGGATAGGGCAATTGGAAAGAAGAGAAAGATCAAAGATATAGAGCTTAAACACATGAACCAGAATAGGTTCCTCATCTTACACAATTATTAATGACAAGATTCAACACAGGTGCCTTGGGATTTCAGATAGAAGAAGCAAAAGGAGTTCAATGTATGAAAGTGTTTGGTATAAAGAGAGTATAAATCATCAAAAAGGGAAAAAATAAGTATACTAGAGTGCTCCCAGACCTCATTTGAGAAAAACCTAGAAATTGTTTTCAAAACTAAGAACTTTGATTTTTTGGTGAATTGAGCTTCCAAGGTGCGCAAGTGCACTTTTTGAATATTGTTCTAGAATATTTTTCAAGAATTTAGAGGTGCATTGATAGTTCATTGCTAGTTCTAAATTTAGAGCTTTTCATGCATCAAAAATGCATTTTGATGGCAGTTTAACTCCTATGGCTACCTAGTGAAGATGGAGCTTCTATTTTTGCCACTTCCATACACTTCTACATCACCTAAAGGCTTTATGTTTCTTATTTTCTCATTCTTTTTTTTTTTTTAAGATATGTAAAGGCTCATGAACCCATTAAATGATATAAACAAGGGTGGATTCCTACTTAACATGATTTAGAGAGTTAGTTTGTACATAAATAGATTTGTTTTATTAGTTTAGAAGCATATGTTTGCATAAAGAGATTTCTCACTCTCAACACAAATTGAGGAGAGAATTTCTTATAAATTTAGGAATGTAATTTGTATTCCAGGTTGCCACCATTATTTTTCAATAATATATTTTGTTGGTGCTCATGTTTTGAGTGTAGTGATTGTTGGAATTAACAAGTGGGAAGATTTACTTCTAGCGGGGGGGCATCAGAAGTAGCTAACTTTAACTTTTTCAAATCCTTTTAACTAATATTATCCATGTGTATCTAATTCATCTAACAAACATGAAAGTAAAATACATGCATGAAAATAGATAACACAAGATTTGGTAACCTAGAAACCCTCCAAAATGATAAGGTAAAATGGGAGTGAGGATGACACCACAAAATATCATTGCAACAATGTGTAATTGTTCAACATTACAATGTTTGACCACTTCCAATGGTCTACCTTGTGAAAGGCATGTCCTATTAAAGACTTGACACCCTATTAAAAATGACGTGGTTAAAGGATTTCACTACCTTGATAAAAGTAGGCCTGGTTAAAGGACTTTAGTACATTCACTTGGAATGCCACCTTGTTAAAGGATTTACAAATGGCTACTAAGCCAACCTAAGTCCATAGGATTTCCATATCTAATACAACTGCTAGAAAGTATTAGAAGATTTTGACCTGATAACTTGCAATCCTCAATTGCTGATTACAGATCCTTGTTCTGCTCTGACTGATTTGATCCTTGCTTGATCTGATATGTCACTCTTCAAAACTTTGATACTCTATTCTTAATCAACTGGATTCAATAATGCTGCTATGTTTTTCACTAAGTTTTTTTTACCCTTCTACACTTCACTATAATTCACCCATACACTTCTCATACACACACATATAATGGGGTATTGTTCTCCTTTTAAAGATTTTGAAGACTTAGGGTTAGGTATGAATCTATGATCAATATTAAATCTTATAAATTTAGGAATGTAATTTGTATTCCAAGTTGCCACCATTATTTTTCAATAAAATATTTTGTTGGTGCTCACGTTTTGAGTGTAGTGATTGTTGGAATTAACAAGTGGGAAGATTTACTTCTAGCGGGGGGGCATCAGAAGTAGCTAACTTTAACTTTTTCAAATCCTTTTAACTAATATTATCCATATGTATCTAATTCATCTAACAAACATGAAAGTAAAATACATGCATGAAAATAGATAACACAAGATTTGGTAACCTAGAAACCCTCCAAAATGATAAGGTAAAATGGGAGTGAGGATGACACCACAAAATATCACTGCAACAATGTGTAATTGTTCAACATTACAATGTTTGACCACTTCCAATGGTCTACCTTGTGAAAGGCATGTCCTATTAAAGACTTGACACCCTATTAAAAATGATGTGGTTAAAGGATTTCACTACCTTGATAAAAGTAGGCCTGGTTAAAGGACTTTAGTACATTCACTTGGAATGCCACCTTGTTAAAGGATTTACAAATGGCTACTAAGCCAACCTAAGTCCATAGGATTTCCATATCTAATACAACTGCTAGAAAGTATTAGAAGATTTTGACCTGATAACTTGCAATCTTCAATTGCTGATTACAAATCCTTGTTCTGCTCTGACTGATTTGATCCTTGCTTGATCTGATATGTCACTCTTCAAAACTTTGATACTCTATTCTTAATCAACTAGATTCTATAATGTTGCTATGTTTTTCACTAAGTTTTTTTTACCCTTCTACACTTCACTATAATTCACCCATACACTTCTCATACACACACATATAATGGGGTATTGTTCTCCTTTTAAAGATTTTGAAGACTTAGGGTTAGGTATGAATCTATGATCAATATTAAATCTTCATTTCCTACTCATTTCTTGCACTTTTCCTATTGGTTGCATGCCTTCTCCATTTTTCTTATTGGTTGCATGTTGATTGCATAGGTAATGCAAAAGATTAGATCTTATCTTCAAGATCCTTTGAGATTCATCCTATGTCATTTCAAAAAATGGTTTACATCTAAGTTTGTAAAGGCACAAACTCATATGTTGATTTTGTGTTACTCAGCACTTACTAGTTGTTGATTCTCAGCACATCTAGGAATTTCGTTTCACTTGGCATCTATAGTGGCTTGACATCTATACTTTGCTTGGAACTTGAACTTTGCTTAGCACTTAAAGATTGCTTAGCACCTATTGAATTCTCTAGCTTGGCATACACCATAGCTCAACTTCTATATTATACTTAGCATCATCTTAAGAATTTGGTTAAGTGTGTTGATACTCAAATTTCAAAACCAATCTGAGACCAACAATCTCCCCCTTTGACATGAGTGGCAAAAACACTTAACTAAACATTATGCATCTGATCTTTATGAGTATACTACATATTTTGTTCGGCATATGTACAAGACTTCAAAAACTTGTTCAAAAATCTTATATACTTCAAAAATTTATAACTCCCTCTAAGTTGATGTGTCATTTCTATTCCTATAACCAAAATTCTTGTGTTGAATGTGTCTCATGTTGACGTATCTGATACTCTTTGACTTGGCTACCTTTGTTTTTGTATCTATGTACCCTATTTTTGCTTCGTGTACTTTGTATCTATTTCCCTTTCACATCTTCTTGTAGTTTTATTGTCCTTTTGGCTATATCCTTATTACTTCCTCAAAATTTGAATATCTCCCCCTTTGGATATTCATTATTTTCATCAAAGAATGTATTCCCATTCTTATTCACATCTCCCCCAAAACATTATATCTCCCCCTTTCTATTTACACACTATATTCTCCCATTTTTTGACACTTATGTCAAAAGGTCCTAAGGGTGAATAGAATACTTAGCCAAAAAAAATTTATTTACATCCATGATCATCTTCAGAGAAGCATCCCAATTGTTCAATGTTATTTCCAATGAATTGTGTTGGATTTCTATCTCTGTTGCAAGATGAACAAGACCTTCTAGTGTAGAAAGATTAGGGTCTTTCTTTAGAACATTCTCTACATAGCCTTGTTCATTATGGAGTACTTCCAAATGTGGGGTAATGGAAGATTGAATTTGCATCAATTTGGCCTTGATATTGGCCTCTTCTACTATGAATATGGCTAACTCTTTTTGTGTGTGAAGCGTAGCTGCAAAATGCTTCTCACTCTGAGCTAGATCTTTGGGTAGCTAAGTGCTACAAATATTGAGATTTTATTATCCTTTGGCTAGCTTCTTGTGTGAAGTAAGATGAATCACACAACTTGGTGTACAATGAGAATACATTCTCAAGTACTTTCTTCACTTTTTCAATCTTTTTAGCCAATTCAACTTATGAAAGTGCTATTTCACTAGATATTTTCTCATTCACTTTCATCTAAAACTTCTTTTTTGACCATTCTAATAATTTAACATTAGTTTTAAGGTCCTCATTATATACCTAGTCCACTATGCTGGACAATTGCTCCATGATAGGCTGGGTTTCATCAGGTACTTGTAGGTTGAAAGCATTAAGAAATATATCTTTAATTTCCACCAGTGCTTGCTTTTGCCTATACTCATTTCTGAGTATCTTTTGTTTCTTCCTTCTCTCTATTGCCTCTTGTGCTTCATTTATTTGTGCTAAATTCATAGTCCTTGAGTCATAACTAGGTATGACTATTTCTTCATCAAGTGCAGGGTCTCCATAGTGAAGTACCCTTGCAATCTTGGTGGAGCTAGAGCTTGGTGCTGAAATCTGCAATGGTATTGCATCAGTACTCGGCTTCTTAGTAGGAGTCCTTGAGGTAGGAAATTTCACCAATGTTTGTATTGCCTCCTACACCTTATAGGTTTTCTCCTCTTCTTTCTCTTATTCTCTACATCCTTGATCAATAATGATGATTTGAGGAGGTGCCCCTTGAGTGTGTGTTGTAGGAACATCTTGTCCTATTTTTTCCTTTGCTAGCTCCTCGATAGTTGTTCTGACTGTAACTATATCATCAACCTTAGTAATTTTATCATGTACTTCTTGCTCTTTAGGTTGATCAACTATAGCTGTGGGAGGTTGTCTAGATGATACTTGAATGTTTTCCTTCTCCCTTGTTATCTCTACCATATCCTTTTGTAATTCATCCACACTAACCAAAATTGGATTAGTACATAGTTGTGATTGTAATGTGGTTTGGTGAAGGATCTTTTTGAGATCCTCTATAGTGAGTGGATTGATTTTCTGACCTATGGTGTTAGGAACATCCTTAACTATTACTATTTTTGTAGGTTTTGTATGTGGAAAACTTGGTGGTGGCAATTGGGTGTCTTGGACACTCTATTCAATTTGCTACTCTTTAGTTGTTGCCTTTTCACCTTGTGTCTTCTCAATTGTCTCCTCTACTATCTCTTTTTCCTCTTCCTCATCTTTATCTTTTTCTCCTTCCTCATCTTTCTCTTTTTCTGTTTCTTCTTCATCATTTCTACCTTCAAATGGGTCTTCCTACCCTTCTTTTACTATATTCAATCCATAGATTAATTTCTACATTTGTGTGGTCTTTTGCACAACATCTTCAATTTGGTTCTACAAAATATTGAAGGTTCTATATTTGGGTGCAAATTTGCTCCCATGTTTCTTGCTAGCCTTAGTTATTTGACCTTTTGTAAGGTCTAGCATTACATGAGCCAATGTTGACTCCCTTGTTTCTTTCTCCATTTTAAGATAATAATGCTATTTATTCTCAACTAGTGAGCTTAGCTCCTTAGGCATGGAGTTGTCTAGTTCAAGTGGAGTGGTCTTGAACTTAGCCATCATAGTGTAGATGGACTCTTCCATTATGTTTTTTTGTTCCCTTGAAAACTTATTAAAATCAATGATCTTTAGACCCATTAAATTTTCATTATCTCTAATATTATTGCAAACACTTTCCAATTTAGATGTGGTAGAATGACTTACTAATCTGAATTTATCTTAATCAGACTCTATCCTTTGTTTGTCTAATTCAGGAGGTGCAACATACTTTCTTCTCTTCTTTTTCTCTATAGGTCCTCCTTGTTCTATAGCCTTCTATTTTTCTTTTTCCTTTGCCACTTGAGTTGTAGCCCTGGTGTCAGCCCTTGTAGTTGGCTTGGCTAGGCTTGGTTTTGTAGCTTTATTCTTTTCCTTTGGCTATGCAACTGGTTGTTTCTTTGCCTTTTTTTTCTTTGGCTAAGCCTTGGGTGCTTCCTACTCTACACCTTCCTCCTCATCTGCATCCTCCCACATACCTTGGGTTAAAGCAAGTGGTCTTTGACCTTGCTCTTCTTCATCATCCTTGACATCTTCACCTTCTTCTTCTACTGCTTCTACAGTGCCTTCCCCAAATTTGGCCTTTAGCTTCTTAGCAAGCTTATCATTCTTTTTCAAAGTAGAGGCAGACTTCAAATCCATATCCACTTTTGATCTCACCATATCATAAGTTCCAAAATGTGGTGAATCCTTGTCTATTTCCTCTACTAATAATGTAGTTATTTTTGTTGATGCTTCATCTATGTTAATTTCATACCCAAGAGGTCTTTGCCATCTCACTCTTGGTATGGCAACTTGAGCATATGTATAGTCAATATCTACAAGAAAACATTCTTCATTTTCATGTTTCTATACTAATGACACTGGAATCCGTAGCCTTTTCTTCATTGTTTTCTTAAAGTCCTCAAAATAACTAGTCATTAGGGTCTCAAAATTAGCTCCCATCTTCTCTATATGTTCATTAAATTGAGCTATGACTAACCTATTAGTTTTCCATGCTACTTTACCAAAAGAAGGAAACTCATTCTGTACATAGAAGAAAATACAAATCAAAATGGCACTAAATTTGCATTGGGCTCCCTTGGTTCTCCTAATAGCTGCTAGATTCTCATTAATTTTTTGTAGTTGTAGTTCTGCAAGATCATAGGTATCATCCTTTTACACCAATTTGTATCCTACATCTAATGCGATGCAGGGCACACTATAGAGTCTGTTGGATTGGTAGAATTTATGTGCAATCACCCTAACAAAAAAATCAATTAGAGGGTCTTGGATGGTGTCAATTGTCATCCCTCTCTTATTCCACTTAGCACTAGTATTTTTCTCAATTGCTTCCTTTGCAATACTCCTAAGTGTCTTTAGTTGATCTAGGGTTGGGTAGCCTATCACTCTATGAACAATTTTCTTTGTGATTTTTACTGGGCCATCTTCCAACCATAATTTTTCATTATGTATTCTGCTAAGTACTAGCCTAATCCATTAAGTTTTGAACACTATACGGAATTCTAGGGCACGCGCTAAACTCTTATTTTCAAAAAAATTGTACTCTTCTTTCAACACTCCATTTTCACACAATTTTTCATATGCCTCCCTCATCTCCATATCTTCTATGGCTCCAATTTTGCAATTATAGCATCTCCTTACATCTTGAACCATTACAACTTGAGGGGGTATGATGGATAGGGCTCCAGCTAGGTCATTCTTATATGCTACCTCTGGTATTGGGTAGAAATCAAGTTGTTTGACCTCATTGGACATTAGTTGGACTTTAGAAGGTTCCTTTTCCTAAGTTTTCCTAGAGCTAGAAACCATTTTTGTAATTCTAGGGTTTTAACATGAAGAAAATATTAAACTGCATAACTCGGCACAAATGTAAATACCTCAAGATTGATAAAATCAAGCTAAAATGTTTTTGAAACAAACACTAGATTCTCTATTGTGAGGTCGCTCTACACTCTTTCTCATCTTTGCTCTTCATTCACAATGAAGAAAAATGATTGAAAATGTGATAATATACTCTATTTTAACTGCATTTAATGCTTAGTGCATTTACAGCTATCCACTCGGCTACTAAAGGATTTCTACATTACTCAGCTTCCATTGTCTTTCCATCACTCAATTTCCATAGGAGTATTTTTTACTCAACTTTAACTGAAAATTTCTTCTTTACTCGGCTTGCACTACTAACTCAGCTTCTACTAATCATTTGACTCCCACTATTTTGACAATCAACTCGACATGTACTATAATTTTACTTGGCTTTTGAGGGCAACTCAGCAATACTTGTGTAATCTTGAAAATTTTAACTTTGCATCTTTTTTCATGCTAATCTCTTCCTTTTAGTTCTTGCTTGTCTAAGAACTGATGTATGATAAAACTTTGTAAATTAGTCCCTCATGCCTTCTCTTTGCTTAGTTTGATGAAGTGTGATCACTTGACCTATTAGGTGAAGTGATCCTTTCATTTGATTTGCTACACCCATCTTTCTTCTTCCATGTCTTATTAGTTTCTCCTTTGATGTGTTCAACATCTGTCTTCTCTTTACCTTTGTTGTTCTTTGAGTTGGGTGCCTTTGACCTTGTTGGGAAATTCTTGCTAATATGACCAGTCTTCAAGTAACTAAAACATGTGGTTTGACTCAACCATCTACTATAGTTTCCTTTGAAATGTGTTCTTATACAATTTTTAGGAATGTGTCCATATTCTTGATAGTAATGATAGCTATACCTAGTGTTATAGTCCCAATTGTAGTAATGTCAATGATTATTTCCTCTTGTTGGTTGATTAGGTGTCCACATAGGCTTTGATCTACACTCAAAATCTCTATGTCCATACTTCTTGCAATTGTAGTAGTGACCTTCAAATCTTGGTGTTGTGATATTCCTAGTCTTGCAGTTGTGTGCTTGATGTCCTTTCTTTTTGCACTTATGACAATAGCTCACATTCTTAGGTTTGTCATGCTAATGGGCATTCTTTCTCCTACACACATTAGAGGTATGTCCCATTTTACCATAGAAATGAAAAGTAGGTTTAGTGTTCTTACCTTTGTTACTCCTTTCTTCTATAGTCTTAGATGACTCTCCTTGTTCAGTGCTGGTGTAACCAAGTCCTGAAGTATCATTGCTATCCCTTGGTGATTTTAGTAGCTACTCAAAGTACTTGATGGCCTCATTAGGTTTGTTGAATCTTTCTACAATCTCCTTTTCTCTTTTCAAGTCATTTTGCATCTTTAGTGTGGAGATCTCAATATCCTTGACATTTTGTTCATGATGTGCATTCATCATCTAGCTCAGGATGTCTAGCTACATGTTTCAAATTCTTGCAAGCTCAATTGACTTTTCTTCTAGTCTATTGGCAAGGTTTCTCTTGTCTTCTTCTAGCATAGCCTTATCTTCAATGGCTCTTTTCTTATGTTCAATCACTTCACAAAGCATCGTGGATTGTGATTCTTGTTCAAGCTTGAGTGTTCTTATTTCTTCTACTTGATCTCTATTCTTCTCCATTAGATCTACTATTTCTACATAGAACTCTTTAGAATCCCCATTTGAAAATAGATTTGAGGTGTCAATCTCTTTGTACTGTGTATCATTTTCAGCTATGGAAATCTCTATTCTTCTCTTTAAGGATTTTCTCAGTTCTTCTCTGGCGTCTTCCAGTGCATGTAAAGAAATTTGTATATCAATTGCATGATTCTCTATGATCTTACCAAGTTTGTAGACTTCCATTTCCAGATCTTTTCTCCAAGTTGTAAGGCTCCTCCTTGTGAGAACTTGGCTTTGATACCAATTGTTGGAATTAACAAGTGGGAAGATTTACTTTTGAGAGGGGGTTGAATCAAATCCTTTCAACTAATATTATCCACATGCATCTAATTCATCTAATAAAAATGAAAGTAAAAGACATGCATAAAAATAGATAACACAAGATTTGGTAACCCAAAAACCCTCCAAAATGAGAAGGTGAAACTGGGGTGGGGATGACACCCACAAAATATCACTACAGTAATGTGTAACTATTCAAGGTTACAATGTTTGACCACTTCCAATGGTTTTCCCTATGAAAGGCATGTCTTGTTAAAGACTTTATACCTTGTTAAAAGTGACCCGGTTAAAGGATTTCACTACCTTGCTAAAAATAGGCCCGATTAAAGGACTTTAGTACATTCACTTGGAATGGCACCCTGTCAAAAGAATTACAAATGGCTACTAAGCCAGCCTAAGTCCATAGGATTTTTGTATCTAATACAATTGCTAGAAAGTATTAGAAGATTTTGACGTGATAACTTGTAATCCTCAATTGCTAATTATAGATCCTTGTTCTACTCTGAATGATTTGATCCTTACTTGATCTAATATGTCACTTTTTAAAACTATGATACTCTATTTTTTATCAATTGGATTCTGCAATGCTACTCTAATTTTCACTAAGTCTTTTTACCCTTTTGCATATCACTATAATTTACCCATACACTTCTCATATGCACACATACAATGGGGTATTTTCCTCCTTTTAAAGATTTTGAAGACTTAGGATTAGGTATGAATCTACAATCAATATTAAATCTTCATTTCCCACTCATTTCTTGCACTTTTCCTATTGGTTGCATGCCTTCTCCATTTATCTTATTGGCTACATGCTCATTGCATAGGTAATGCAAAAGATTCAATCTTATCTTCAAGATCCTTCAAGATTCATCCTATGTCAGCTCCAAAAATGGTTTACATCTGAGTTTGTGAAGGCACAAACTCATATGTTGTTTTTGTGTTGCTCAGCACTTACTAGTTGCTAATGCTTGGTGCATATAGGAATCCTATTTCACTTGGCATCTATAGTGACTCAGCATCTATACTTTACTTTGCACTTGAACTTTGCTCAGCATCTAAAGTTTGCTCAGCACCTATTGAATTCTCTAGCTTGGCATACATTGTAGCTTAGCTTTTGTATTATATTCAGCATCGTCTTGAGAATTTGGTTAAGTGTGTTGACACTCAAATGTCAGAACCAATCTGAGACCAACAGTGATTCTTACCTAAATGTGTTATATTTTCTTGAATGGATGTTCATGGGATGTAATTGAGCCAATAGTTTTATTGCATTGTTTTGGTTGTATGATCTTTTAATTCTAGTGTTTTCTATGGGTCTAGAAATTTTGTTGATGTACTTAGTTCAAGAAGAGATCGTCATATTGTTCCTACATAACTTTTCATCTCACATGAGTGCACTTTCTGTGGTCTTGAAATTTGATTAAAAGTGAAACATCTTATGGTTACTAAATTCCTATAGTGCCTGCCCCTAAGTCACATTTCTGTTATCATTGCCAACTCTTTTAGGCCAATTTATGTTTGATTATTAGTATTATTATTCTAGAGATTATCAGATGTTGTTTTACACTCAGTTTATTATATGATGAGATTACTTGGTACTCTATATTTCATGCATGTATGATGATTATTCAATGTTTTCAGTTATCGATGATGATTAGTTAGATGGTTTATTATCATATGTGCTTTCTTATAGATACTTACCCCATACTGCATGTGTATGGTGTGCGTGTTCGTTTTATTTATGTATGGTGTTTTTGATGTGGTTAAGGAAGGGAGTCGTAGTCACCTGCTAGTCGGGATCTACACGATGCACCACTTCCTGCCATTGTCTGTTTAGCTTAGAATATTGTGTTTGTACATGCGTGGATTTTATGCAGGTTGCAGGTACTAGGTATCGACTTCCCTGAATTGCCAGGATGAGCGTACCCTATCGCATTGTCTCAATGGTAAGAGAGGGGAAATAAACTCTTAAGTCCAATTCCTAAACCCTTTAGCCAATTGTCCTAATTGATAATGAGGACAAGTATCTGAGTTAAGTACCCTCTGAATGCATCAAATGATGTAATTTCGTGATTATAACCCTTTTTGTTTTAATTTAGTATGTGTTTTTCTATGTAGGGTTTTCGTATGTTGTTTATGAGTCCTTGATGTGTTTTCTATTAATTAAGTCTAATTAAAAAGATTAATTAATGATTTAATTTAATAGAGAATTAATATGATATCTTTAATATTTAATTAATTAAATAAAAGAACTAAATTTGGAGATTAAAGTTCAAAGATAATTTTAGAACAGGATAATATTAATTTAATTTAATAATAATATATTTGGAGTTCATTTTTAAATAAATGCTAAATATTATTGTTTTTAAATTAATTAAATATGTTATCAATTAAGTTTCTAAAATAAATTAAAAGTTGAAAGATATAAAATTATTAAGAATTCTAGATCGCATGATCTAAGCATGAGTTTAAATATGAGAATTAAATTAAAAGATTAAATAATAGAAATTAATAATGTTATTTTAATTTCATGAAGTGCACATGAGATTAAAGTAATAAATTAATTTAAAATAGAAGTCAAGTGGAATATTAAATAAAGTTATTTAATAATTCAACTTAATGTGCATGAAAGTTGAATGCAAAATAAAATAAAAGATAATAAAGGTTAATTTGGAGTTAACTCAGTTGTGCAAAGAGTCTTCTCGAGTGAACGCACAATTAGTGCCCTGATTTGAGGAGAAAATTGCTTATCACAACTTTGGGGGTTCATTCTTGAGACACACGAATTTGGACGGGAATTTTTGGGAGACAATTTTTGGAAGCGAATTTCAGAAGGCTAATACCAAGAAAGTTTTCCAAAGGAAGGTTATTGAGAGGAGCGAATTCTTTTACAATTCCTGGAGATTGCATAATAGCATCAGGATCAGGTAGGGTCTTGTGGTTTTTATTATCCATTAAATATGCAATTATCCTTTCATGTCTTCTTCGTGTCTGGGGTTTGTAAATCTGAATTCTCTGTGATGAAAGTTTTAACCTTTCAATATTGTGAATTTATTAATTGTTCGTAAAAAATTTCTGTATCCATGGAGACTGGAAGAGTTATTAGAAACCTTGATTTCTAGATTAAGAAATTAAGATTTATTTGGGTAAGGGGTTTGAATGTAAAATTGAGAGTTCTAACTCTCTTTTTTTTTTAAATATATATATATATATATATATATATTTCCTTGGAGGAAAAATGGTTTTAATAAAATTAAATAAAACTAATTTAAAATATACATAATTTATTTTATAATTTATATATTAAAATAAAGTTGAGAAAAAAATAAAAAAACAAAAAATATATATATATAAATTATATGTATTTGGAGTGGGGCGGGGCCACCACTTCCCACGCCCCACACACCCACGCTGCGGCAGCAAGTGGTACTGCTGCGCAGTAGCAGTAACACCTACGGCCGCAGGGGATGGCAGGCCGGCGGGCCTTTAAAAACGTTGATTTTTTTATATGAAAAATATATAAATTACGACTTAATTTTATATTAATCATTTTTTTAAAAAAAAATTTAAATAAAAATTGTTTTAATTAATATTATTATTATTTAATTTAAAATTTATTAAATTTTAAATTATATTGAAATTTTATTATTATTTATTAATAGTTTTATAAATAAATAAATTATTAATAAATGTAATATGTTCTTTTATGTATCATTAATTAATCTTATTTAAAGTTTGACTTAATTAAGATTAATTAAATCAAAAATTTGTTTAAACAAATTTAATATTATAACATCGATTTTAATGGAAGAGTAGATTATTATAATCAAAAAGGATTATTAATAATTTAATTATTACCTTAGATTATTTTAGGACTTTGACTTAAAATCAATTAAGGGTAATTAGGTGTTTCATTTGGAGTTAGGAACGGGATAATTTGTAAAGGTGAACTATGGGTTCTATCTGTTTAAAACTTACGTTCAACTGGAAATGGAAACCTCACATTAACTCAATAGTATATTATCAATCAAATTGAACTATAAAATTTTTTACTTGAATATAAACACTGGAAACTGAAACATAAACCTTACCTTATCTCAATAATATACTTTCAAATCCAATCTCTGAGACTTTGATGTTTTCTTTGTGCTTTGAGTGCTATGGGGTTGGTTTAGCGTTGACCAGTTTAGGTTGTTACCAGAGGCTCGGGGTTGTGAATGTGATGTCATGATGATTTGGTCTCGATCTTTCTTAACCCGACCATGGTAATGTGATGAAGTTCTCTATGACATGATTGTGTTTACTATTTTTTATTGCTTTCCAGTTTCCTTGTGTGAAGCTGAGATGTATGTATTTGAGATACCTGACTTAACCATTTTTGAGTCTCGATCAGTTATATTGATAACCATTTTTGAGTCTCAATCAGTTATACTTGTATTACCTTCTAGTTGCTTTGAGAGGACTGAAGTGTTCGTTTAGATCTTGATGATTTCATGTTGTGACATGTTTTGACTTGACCATTTTGGAGTCTTCGATCAGTATTGTAATTTACTATTGGGATACTTTCTGGTTGCTCATTGGAGAACCATTGGCTTTGTGATCTATCATTGATGCCTTCAGTTACTGATAGAGAACTGTTGTGATCATATGATTATTATTTGATGCTTATCTGTTGCTCATGAAGAAATGATGTAATTTTGTGGCATATCTTTTATGATGTTTCAGTTGCTTGTATAGGACTAAGGTGATTTTATTATGATTATTGATTTGTGATTTCATGAGCCTAGGGTAGGTTATCTATGTGTAGAGTCGGGAAGTGGCTTGCAATGGGGATCGGGGCCCTAAGAGGTTGCCTGGAGTAACCCATTGTAAGTTGTTTTAATAAGTGAAAACATTTACACTAAATGAGGGAAAATGAACCTAACAAGATAATTATATGTTCTCTCCCATGCCTTGAGTGCTAGTACAGACTAGGATGGGGTAGAGAGAATGCTTGGTTACGACCTTGAATTCCATAGTATGCCTCATCAATACGAGAGGATACTAGTGGCCGCAAGGATTAGTAGGGACCCAGGATTCCTAAGGGATTGCTCGAGTAACTTCTACGTGACTTTTGCGATGACACTTTCCGCTTGCTTATTAGGTTTCCTACGTGTCTTGTGGTACCTCTGGGTTTTAGATGTCAATCTTTTTAGGAACCCTTGAGTTAGCATACTTATAGGATTTCCTGGACTTAGAGAGTATTTATGATTATAGGTTTTGTTATCCAATTTGGGACTTGAGACTATCTCCTCAGCGCGGTGGGAGTGGACCATTTAGGTTCCACGCAGTCGGGTGGTAGTGCTTTGTACTCTTACCATTGAGATCCGTTCCATGGTCACCGTGGCTGGAGTTTTCATGATTGGCATTTACCTTCACTATGTTCTTGGATTATTATGATGGATGGTTAGATTTTATGATAGATGTTTTATCATTATGGATGTATGGATGTATCATGTATGGTGAATAGTTTTGTATATATGTTTACTGTACTTTGTATCATGGATTCATGGAGGTTGATGCATTTCTATTTTTACATATGTATATTCTTTTAAGCCTTTCATACCCTGTGACTTGTACAGTGGATGATTGAGCATTCCGAATTAATTTTCCAAGAGGCATTCGGAACAAATGTATAATATGGACATGGGACTTCTGATTATTCTTTCATATGTATGTGATAGTTGTTAGACTTAGAATTTAATTAAATTTAAATGTAACTCAACGTCTTGGGATCTTTAAGAAATGTAACTTGCAATGTATGTGTGTCGATGATTACATGTTATTGCTTTCGTGACTATGTGTTTGATGTGTATGTTATACTTTCTTACTTTAAAAAAGAAAAAAGTTTAGCAAACTTAGTGAAACTTTAGGTTAATTTTTTTGGATCCCTTGGTGGGGCGTTACAATTCCCATTGATGATTACATCAGTGGAATTAATGAAGTGTTGCTCCTATATTCATTGGTTACCTACCAATCTTTTCAAAAGCTTAACTCATAGACACATTGTTTTCGTAGCTTATGTCTGTTATGATTTAATTTTCATGTTATTTGCTTAAATTTCTTTTCACCTTATCTTTGTTATTTTCTTTGCTAACCCCTAGTTAATTTAGGAATTCATGTAGTTGCATTGTTAGATTGCATTCATAAAAAAATAGTAAATACCAAAAACATATCTCTTTTGTGGTTAATTTTGAAACAGCAAGCAGATTGATCATTTGATCCAAAATTGGTTCAAACTAGCAAAGGCCTACTCATGAACATTCACATTTATCTTCAACTAAGTAGATTCCAGTAAAGGTCACAAGATCACCTAGAGCCTTGGAGTTGATCTTCAGATTAACTTTTCAAGAGAGGAGTTTAAAAGGATTCTTGTCATTAAGCATCATGCAAAATGACAGCTCAACAGAAGTGGCGCTAGAAGGAGCACTTGAAAACCATTTGGCTTGAAAAATCAAGGTTCCTATTTGGAAATTATACAATTTTTTAGGAAAAAAAATTCTAAGTCTATGAATTTTCATAATGTGTGTTGGTATGTTAGTGCAATGGTGCACTATTTTGAGAAAGTGCACTTCTTTAGAGGTGCATTTTTCCAGAATAAATACAAGTTCCTAGAACATAGTCACTTTCACAAGAATCACAGTGATAAAGAGATACCACAAACTCCACTCATTCACATTACACATTCCATTATCATCATTTTCTTTACATTCTACTTCACACATTCCCATCATTATGCACCATGTCTTTCTTCAATGCCAAAAGTTCACCTTTGGATCTAACTAGTCCATTACATGACTTGCCCAAAAACCCTAAAAAGTTTCTCCCATGATTCATCTATGAAGAAACAAAAATAGTAGAAGATCATGTTAAAAATTTCAAAGAAATTTGTAATTGAGACCAGATTCAGCATATGGACATGATAGACCACCATTTTCCTTACACTTTGGGGGAAACAAAATTCAATTGGTACCTTAATCTTCCACCAACATCAATAAGGGATTGGAACTCTTTTAAGAGAAATTTTCTAGAATAATTCAAGATCTATATTGATCTAGCTTTCCTACATCATCAGTTCATCACAATTAAGACGGATCCCCATGAGACTATTTCATAGTTTAATCATTGCTTCTATAGGGTATATCAAAGAATGGATTTTCCATACACTATACCACAAGAGGTTGCCATCCAGATCTATTTTTGAATAATGGATTCATTAACTTCTATTTTTCTAAGAAGGCTCCCACCCAAAGACATTGATACCATTGAAAATGTCTTCAAAGAGGTTATTATATTCACAAAGTAGCTTATAGCTGCTCCAATGTCAACAATTACATATTTAGGGTATGAGTCCCAAAAGATTGCTTTCTTTGAGTAGAAGGCAACTTCATCCACTGAAGAAGAAAACAATATGGCTAGAGAGTTTAAGGCCATGAACGAGATGATGTCTCTTTTATCCAATGAACTTGTGAGAATAAAGTTGAATTCCTCAAGAAACCAAGGCAATCATCCAAGACAACTTGCTACCCAAAACAATTGTTCTCAAAATTAGAGCAAAAATTTTGGCCTTTATAGTAACATCAAAAATGTGAATAATGGTGTTATAGGTATGAGTCCAATTAAAAATGGATATGGGTACAATGATGTTTCAGATCAACCTCCCCAAATCATGGAGGAACAACATTTCTAGCTTAGTGATATGATGTTTGAATCATCTGATAAATCTACATAAGGACAAAATGATGATGATGGTCAAGAGGAGTTTGTGTTTCCATTCAATGAAGAAATTCTTCCAAGTTTTGATGTTGAAATAAGTGAGGTTATCCCAAGAAATATTGAGGACGCAAAAAACTTTGAAGTTCTAAGACTCCATGAAGTTGCAAAAAGTGATGTAAATGCAAAAGATCCTGAAGTTGGTGAGATTTTTGAATCAGAAAGTCATCAAGATGAAGATACCAATTCTTCCTACTATGATATTGATTTCCCATTGGATAATGATAAGATACCTCACTCAAAACAAGATTTTTCATTAGAAGAAATGGATAGAGTGCTCAATTTGGTCTCAAGCTTGACTAAGGAAATGTTTATTTGTGGGTATTCTAAACATATATCAAACCATGCAAAAAGTGAGTCATGTAGAATCCATCCATTTGGGTTCCATTCAAAAGGAAGTTGTCTTAATTTCTTGTTAGCTTGGGAGATCATAATTGAGGGAAAGTATGATTTTGAATAGGTCTCTTTGGGATATGAGGCAAAAATCATCTTGATCAATGATATTAATGAAACTTACAATTCAAAAGGAAGGTCAATGATTGATTTTTCTAGTCCAAAGGAGCCTAAAGTGTTTCCATGTGTACGTGAAGTTGTGTATCATGAGATAAGACCATCAAAAGGAGAGATTACAATGTGTGAGTGTGCCTCTATGGTGGGAGACTCGTTAGATCAAGTGATATATTTCCATTATCCCTCTCAATTTGATGATTTTAAATTTGAATATGATTCTAAAGGTAAGAGACCTTATTTTTGGATTAATCATGGTCATGGAGAGTTGCCACAACTTCTGATTTTGTGTGATTTGTGCTTGGAATTTGAACCAAGATTGCCCAAAAAAAAATATGAGTACAAAAACAAGTCAGCATTTTTTAGAATAATATGGGGTGGTTCATTACTATTGCACATAATGAGAAATCTACTAATAACCACCCCACATTCTTATTATTCAAGGTTTTTTGTATATAAGTTTTTGTTTTTGTTTTTCTTAGTCTTTTTAAGTCTTTCTAGTTAGGTGTTAGTTTTCGTTTAGTCGAGTCTTTTTATTTTTTAGTTGCATTAGTTTGGGTTTAGGTGCACTCAAGATTTTATCTTGATGTATCTCATTAAATCACTCCCTGAGGTTTCAACTTTTGGGAAGAGGTATTTCTTTGTCAAAACATTTTAATGATTTTTTTTTTTATACCGAGGAATGGATGTTACTTGCAACAATAGGGGACTTTCAGTCTTGAATTTAGAATTGTAGATTAACAAGTTCTCAACACTTTGCAAATTTAAAGATCAACTATCTTAGGTGTTCTTGAACCAAGGTTGATGGATGGAAGGGATAGTCCAAACCCCACTGGTTCAAATAGAAGGGTCTTCTTGAAGGAATTGTTAAAATCATTGTTTGGTGTGAGATTTTCCAAAAAGTTCTTAAAAGAGGAGCTCAGGGGATGTTCACTAAAGATTTAATTTGAGAAATGACACCAATGTCTTGGCCACACAATCTAAGCATGGTCAGGGTACAGAAAGAAAAAGTAAGGGAAGGGTGTTAAGAATGAAAGATTCTACAAATTTTGAGAAAGGTAATCTTACTAAAGGGATATGTACTCCAAATAGGCTATCTGATATCAAAACAATTGCTTCATTAAAGAATTAAATGGTGACATGTGAGCTACGTGAAGAAAATATTCAAGAGATTAGCTAAGAATCCAAATGAAAAGTGATAACCCGTTAAGAGCCCTCGAAACTTATTCTCTCATCTAATTAGACAATGGATTGATAAATAGCTTTCATGAGGATTTCCCAATGAATAGACTAGAAGGGTGGAAGATTGTTCCTAAGTTGTCAAAGGTTTTTAATAGATTTCATTCTAAAATTTCAAAGAAAATGGATACACTAAACACACACTAAACATGGAGATTCAAGATTCTAAGGTTTTGATTACAAAGTGGCTTGAAATACACTTGGAGTATTCAAGATTCAGTTGGTGTTTGACATGTATCAGAGGAATGTTTGCTAATGAAGAAATGCATTTGTCATTTCTTCCTTTTTTTGGAGGCTATTTGTTGTAGTTTCACAATGCACGCCCCATTTTGCCTAGAAATGGGGACCCCTTGCTTTATTTTTTATCTTTCTAGATCCCTAGTTTGGGGTCCAAGTCTTTTTTAGGGTTTTTCCTAATGTCTTTGGCCAATCTAGGTCCTAGCTTGAAAACCCAAATTTTGGAAACCAGAATTCTGAGTGAGAAAGTCTTTTTTTGCAAGTAAAAATGTGCACTAGCACACCTCACTAGGTGGGCAAGTGCACTAAGGCAATGGAGAGAGGACTTCCTTTTTGGAAGTGTGCAGCAGCGTAGCTAGGCACCTCAAAGATGTGTGTTGCTATGCTTGGTCTCCTTCTCCCCTCCACCTGCACATAAGACACCAAAAAAACAACTCTAAACACCAAAAAGGTGCACAACTACACAACTTTTTAGTTTTCAAAACTTGAATTTTTATTTTTTTTAAAACTCTTAAATCACCTAAAAAAAGGTGCACAGTTGTGCACCTTCTTTTGTACAAAAGTGTATATAAGGTGTGCACCAAGTGTGCCCCATGAGGTGTGCTAGTGCACACCCTATTTCTTAAAAGTTTGATAAAGAGTTAGGTGCACCTAGCACACCTTCGAGGTGCACCAAGTGCACCCTCTCTTTTTACATTCCAGGTTGCAAAATTAGGTTTTTTTTAGGTGTCTTCATCTTAAGGTTTTTTTTGTTTTGTTCATGTCAATTTTAGGGTCATTATTAATGGGTTTGATTTTCAACTCTCTAGACTAATGTTTGCTTCTTTGTGTAGATAAAAAAGGCATCCTTAAATTGTTGGGGTCATAACTTTTGACCTAGAGTTCAAAATTCAAAATTATTTACACCATTGGAAAGAAGAACTAGAAAGTTGATTTCATTCCCTAAAATAGTGAGCCCTTTGGCTGCTCATTTTTAGGGACTGATGAAAGTTTCAGATTGAAATTTTGAGCAGAGGACCTGTAAAAAAGCCAGTAAAAAATGCCTAGAAAATCTTGTGAAAAGTTTCAAACATTTGATCATTTTGGATAATGTGGATCACTTGTTCTCTCACCGGGAAGGATAGGGAAGTTGGAGAGAAGACAAAGATCAAAGACATAGAGCTTAAACACATGAACCAGACTAGGTTCCTCATCTTACACAATATTAATGACAAGATCCAACACAGGTGCCTTGGGATTTCAGATAGAAGAAGCAAAAGGAGTTCAAATGTATGTAAGTGTTTGGTATAAAGAGAATATAAATCATCAAAAAGGGGAAAATAAGTATACTAGAGTGCTCCTAGACCTCATTTGAGAAAAACCCAAAAACTATTTTCAAAACTAAGAACTTTGATTTTTTAGTGAATTGAGCTTCTAAGGTGCACTGGTGCACTACTGTGCCAAGTGCGTAGGTGTGCTTTTTTAGTAGTCTTCTAGAATATTTTTGAGGAATTTAGAGGTGTGCCAAAAATTAACTACTAGTTCTAAATTTAGAGCTCTCTATGCATCAAAAATGCATTTTGAGGGCAGTTTAACTCCTACGGACACCTAGTGAAGATGAAGCTTCTATTTTTGCCACTTCCAAAAACTTCTACATTGTCTAAAGGCTTTCTCTTTCTTATTTCTCATGCTTTCTTTGTTTTAAGACATGTAAAGGCTTATGCACCCATTAAATGATATAAACAAGGGTGGAGTCCTACTTAGCATGATTTAGAGAGTTAGTTTGTACATAAATAGATTTGTTTTATTAGTTTAGAAGCATATGTTTGCATAAAGAGATATCTCACTCTCAACACAAATTGAGGAGAGAATTTCTTATAAATTCAGGAATGTAATTTGTATTCCAAGTCACTACCATTATTTTGCAATAATATATGTTCTTGGTGCTTGCATTTGGAGTGTAGTGATTCTTTTCTTGAATGTGTCATATTTTTGTGAATGAATGTTCAGGGGATGTAATTGAGCCAATATTTTTATTGCATTATTTTGGTTGTGTGATCTTTTAATTCTAGTGTTTTCTATGGGTCTACAAATTCTAATGATGTACTTATTTTGAGAAGAGATCATCATATTGTTTCTACATAGCTTTTTATTTTGCATGAGCATATTTTTTGTGGCCTTGTGATTTGATGAAAAGTGAAACATCTTACAGTTACTGAATTCCCATTGATGATTACATCAATGGAATTAAGGAAGAACTATTCCTATTTTCATTGGTTACCTATTGTTGTCTTCAAAAGCCTAACTCACAGATGCATTATTTTTGTAGCTTATGTCTATTAGGATTTACTTTTCATGTTATTTGCTTAAATTTCTTGTCACCTTATCTTTGTTATTTTCTTTGCTAACCCTTGGTTAATTTAGGAATTCATATAGTCACATTGTTAGATTGCATTCATCAAAAAATAGAAAATACCAAAAACATATATCTTTTGTGGTTAATTTTGAAATAGAAAGTAGATTGATCATTAGATTTGAAATTGGTTTGAACCAACAAAGGCCTCCTCATGAATATTCACATTTACATTTATCTTCAACTAAGTAGATTTCAATAGGTTGCAAGATCACCCAAAACCTTGGAGTTGATTCTCAGATTAGCTTTTCAAGAGATGAGTTTGAAAGGATTCCTAACATTAAGCATCATCAAAATGATAGCTCAACACATCCAAGACCAATGAATCTCCAAGTGCCACTACTAACCAAAAAAAACAAAGCTACAAAGGTCACATACGCATTTGAATCTAAAACTTCTCGGATTTAAAAGGTCAAATACTAGGGTTCAAAAAATTTAGAATGGGTATCCAAATTACCTCTTGAAACCTTTTGATCGAGTTGAAAAGTGCCCATGAGTCACCAAAGTTGGTTTTCCGACAAGGTTGTGCAAAATTTCCAAACAACCATGCGATACTTTACCAATATTGTACGACATTACTCAAGAGGTCATATGATACTTTCAAGGACCAAGCAATAGAGTTTCTAAGGTTGTACAATACTCTTCCAATATTATACAGCATTTCTCCAATGGGTGTGTAATACTTTCCAGTATTGCACAATATTATTCCTTTCGTTGTACGATACTTTCTAGTATCACACAACATTTTTCCTTTGGGCATGCTTTACTTTCCAGTATCGCTCAATGTTGGAGCACTGTCACCTAGAAATGCAAGAAACATGATGACTAACAAACATAAGGGAGAGATACAGCTTGAACCCCTACATCAAGAGTACTGAATCCAAAAATCAAGGCTTGAACACTTAAACACAAGAAGATAGAAATACAAATAAACATCTATAACCATAGTAGTCTAAGAAAATTTATTGAAAGAAACATCACAATGTAGAAAACAACTAAACTCTTGTGTGGTTCCTCCCAATTGTAATAGAATCATGAGTCATCAAAGGTTCTAGCCATCCCTCATGCATAACATCCCAAACTATCCACTGGATAGTCATATTTGTCTTACGAGGATGTCACTACTATAAAATAATATCATAAGAAAAAGAACATCTAACATGCTGAACTAATAAGCAATAGATATTAAAAATAAGTAAATCACATCATCTAACCATATGCTAACATCATAATAAAGAAATGCATCAAGTAAACTAACATCATCTAAACATGATATCCAAGCATCCCAATAAAAGTATAAGTCACAAAGAAACATATTTTAGAAACCTAAAATACCAAGTCAAACATCAGGCCTACACCTCCCAACCACATGGAAACCCATAGGTCCACTCCCATTGTGTCGATAGAGATAATGATTCAACCAAAAATATACATAAGGCAATGTCCATGGCTAACACTCATGCCAAATAGTAAAGATGAGTGAAACCAAGAGCATGAGACAATGTAAGTACATCAGGTCTTGGTCGGACACTCAATGGGTCAACTATGTAGGGACTTGTTAGAGGGTAAATCACTTGGCATCAGGTAGTCCAAGCTAGTATTGGTAGTATCAACTCCCCTAGGGAGGTGCACATCTTGTGTCCTCAGACTAAACCAAGTGTTCACATATCCTTTTATTATCTTAAATTATTACCTAGTAATTTATTTAGTTATCACTTAATTAAGCCTTCTTCATGACAACTTGGGAAATAGTCGCCAAGGTTGTAGTAGAATCTCCTCCATGATGCTATCCTACCCTACCCATCCTCATCCAATGATGAGTTCCCATAGGCATGCATATTCCCAACCCAACCTCAAATGAACATAACTTCATTGAAATACAACTGGGAGTTTGGACCTTGTAAGTCACTCAAAAGATGCATGCACATGTGCTCGTGTGTGGGTGTACCACATCATGAAGATCATAATACAAGGGTTGGATGAGAACACAAACAAAATAACACTCAACCAAATACAAGTTTGGTAGTTTGGATGTAGCACACATCACAATGTAATATAAAAGTGCAGTAGTGGTTTGATTGACATCTTGTAGATAATCCACATCCACAACCAACATCATGCCAAGAAAATTGGGTGGCATGAAAATCAAGGTGAAAATCTCAAAACTCAAAAACTTTGAAATTAAAACCCATTTGATCTTAGGGCACAAAAGCCATGAAAATTTAATAAAATTTAGGTTTGAACACTATATGAAAAAACAACCAGAATAATAGTGTGAAACCCTAAAGCCTCATCCTAAAAATGAAGAAAATATTCATACTCATCCAACTAAGTAGAACTAATAATCAGAAACAAAGGGGAACACTAGTTCTTAGCCTCCTAACATACAACTACGAGAAACAAAGCAAAAAAATAAAAATGGTAGAGTCTTACCTGATAGCCAAAAGGTAAAAAGGGGAATCAACCAAATAAAATAAATATCTTATGGAAATTGCTAAAAGTGGTAGAAATCCAAGGTCTCCCCAAGATGGATCCAATGAGACTAGTCTCGTGAAGATCCCATACCCACAACTCCTACAACAAACAAAAATGTAATCCTTTAGAAGAGGATTTGGAAAAAACCTCTCAATTTTCTAATTTCCAAAAGTGAAAATTGAGGAATAAAATTCTTCTTTGGATATGTATTCACTTTTTGAGTGACTAACCAATTAGAGTAAAACTAAATAACTAGGTAACCTAGTTAAACCCAGAATGAACCCAAACAAAAATAGGCTATTCCAAGTAATTTGAATTCATCTATGGAAAAGCTATCAAAAATTAAAATTAATTAAAATAAATCCCAAAAATACCTTAAACCAAAATCACAAGATTTCTTAATAACTTTCACAATATTTTTGAACCTCCAAATGCACAGACACACTCACAAGTCTAATCACATAATGCAATGAGTTCAGATTTATTAAATCACCAAAAGGATTAATGTAAACAATAAAATATGATACATCAACCATACAGGAATGATATTAGATAAATATGAATGGTTGAATTACTAACTCCATGTGCCATTTCCAGTGCAATTACATATAGTCACATAGCTAAATCAATAAATGCATTAAATAAACTAATATAACCATTTGTTTAATTATACTAAAATAATCTATGTATATTACTCACTTTTTCATAAAGCATCACAAGCAAGAATGAAGTAAATAACCATAGCATTAGATATAACATATAAACTTAATCAGAGGATATGACCAAATAATAGATAATCAGATATCATCATACAACATATTGTCATCTCAAAAGACATGATCATGCAAATATGATCAATTGAACACCATAGTAATCTAATATCTATGATACTAGAAATTAAAGTATAACATTTGACCCTTAGGTCATCTCAAATATAAAAATAACATGAGTAACAAGTATCTTTTGGATCAAAATATGACAAGGTATAGATTGCAAACACGAGAGGCACTACATATGAGAAACATAAAGTGTCTTTGACATTGTTGTCAAAGAGGGATATATTATACAATTACCATATGAATAACATATGAAGAAGAAAATAGTTTTTGCAAAGAGGGAGATATATGAAGTTACCTATCTAGATAGAGAGAATACAAATTAGTAATGGTATTGCTAGCAATCAAGGAACTCATAAGTTTAGGAGTTTTATATCAAAGAGAGAGCTTATTGATTTTGTGATATGATATGATAGAGGGAATCTATATGATGCATATCAAATCTACATGAAGAAGAATTAGAATGAAACTAAAAAGGGAGATTTTTGGACACTAAGATAAGAATCATAATGAAACTAAGGATCTTAATGAAGATCCAATATTGAATGCA